>MU226946.1:108970-137475 GCA_018584345.1 Thuja plicata
TTCTTATTATCTCCACAAATGTGGAATTACAAACTTTCAGAATTACAATATGCAAAGCCACATGGGCATTCCCCTTACAATATTCTCTAGGACAAAGCCTCGAATTATTACCCAGATCTACCCAGAAATGCCCTAGACAACACTACGAGCCTTTTTTATATAGGCAATTTCCACCGCTCGAGAAGGTTCCAGAAATCTAGCCATTAAGGCCGACTACCCTTAGCATTTAATTATTTTTCACTTTTATTATAAAAGGGTCGGCTTTAAATATTTACAAAACATGAGATTAGGTAGCCCAACTTCCGGAAGTCATAACTTTTGAACCGTAGCTCCGATTGGCTATTATAACCACTTTTCGGAAAGGGGAGATCGCGATCTACAATGCTTGACTGGAAAAGTGCTAGTTAGCTAGGGATTCGACCTTGATCTAGAGCCTCTAAGGTCCTGAAAATTGAGCTCAAAGATTTTGCACCCTAAAATCTCAACAGTAAATTCTTAATAACTTTTCCAATATAGATGATCTGACAATGAAATTCAACTGGCATTCTTATATGACTAAGATGAACCTTCACCTGGAAAATTAGAACATTCTGAGTTCAAAGGAGCAACTTACTAAAAATAGTAAGTTTCCAAAAATAGCAGCTTTGTACAAAATAGCCCTTATTGAATAGAAAAACACATATTTTTGGGTGTTGCAAGATTGCCCTTACACCCAGGATGCTCCTACATCAATTCTGCAGATAGTGAAGCTTTGTGAGTTTCATCCCCACCGTAGTTTTTACCTTCTAACATGGGTTTTTTGCGTTACCAATTCTTGTGTCATGTGTAACTAAGTTTCATGAATGTTTCTATGATTATTTACATGCACTTATATTTATGTTTTGATATTACATGCATACAGTAGAAAATAAGTATGGTCGGTAATGCAAGTAAAGATTACCAAGGTTAAAGAGATAAAAGTTTTAAGGGTACTGATTCACCCCTCCCCTCTCAGTACACACCATTCCATTATTATAAAATATGCTAATTATAATGGTAAACAATTTGAAAGGTATTGAAGTATTATGTTGAAGTCAAGTGCTTAAATTATTACTCCTTTCCTTTACATCTATTAGGTTCAAAAGGATAATCCAATAAAAGACATCTGGATTGAAGTGTCATCCATATCAATACTAGTATTTGGGTAAGCTTTGGGAAAATATTTTCTTGATAAGATGAAATGCTTATGCCCCAATGTGCTTGAAATTATGATCCTATTGAAGAAAATTTCTCTTTGTCAAGTGAATTTTGGCCCTTTGGATGTATTGCACTGTTCTACAGAGATGCAACATGAATTCTTTTCACCAATAGCATTTTTAGTAAAAAATGTATGACATTTTTGTTGGATGATATTAGAATTGGGTACTACTGATGTTGTTGGCATTCATGTTTTGTCACTGATGTCAACATATCTTTTTGTGGAGTGAACAGATTGGTTATTACTATTGTATGATGACTGACAGAATTGTACAAATAGTATACAGATGAATCAGAACAAGCCAAGATGAGGATATGAAGAAGGATGTGTGATGACCTTTTTCCTAAGGTCGCTTGGCTTAATATTGCATACTGGTGATGTTACAAATTTTTTTAGTGAAGACTGGTTTTTGGTCTATGACAGTGATGCTTGACAAAGCGAGTCTCTATGTTTTGGGTATATCTTATAGGCGATGATGATTCAAATGGCTAGTGGAATCCAGAAAGAGAAAGGCACTGATGATAGAAATAGGTGTTCCCCTCTCCTTGGCTAAGATGATGGCCCAGAAAGTAGAGGCCAGAAAGCCTAAAAAGGTCCAGATAGTCCATACCCTCCGGACCGGTCTAGGAGGAAGCATAGTTGACATAATTGCAACACCTCCCCCAGATACACATGTGACAACCATGAGAGCTGAAGATTATGCAATCACAGAGGTGCATGTGGGGAGGAGAGATAAGCAGGGAGAGCTAGACCTGCTAAAAGAGGCAACCCATGCAGTGGAAGCCCGGTATGCTAAACAAACACAAAAGTTGATGGAGGAAAGGGCAAAGAATGAAAATCTCCTTGGTGTTTTAGCAGGGCTTACACAACCACTGGCTGAAATCCATCTGGAAGCTTCCACTTCAATACAACCGCTTCCGCAGGGTGACATGGATTCTCTCAGTGCCATGAAAAGAAGGCACAGGCTATGGACAGGTGGATAGCCAAACAGATCAAGGCCGTAAGGAAATTTTTGGATGTATCACTCCCAGACCTTTACTTGGCCAATAATATCTTGGGCCAAGTAACCAATGCCATTGTCCTATGGGAAGGAAACTTAGAAAAATAGGAAGGGTGGAGGACTAGATTAGATGAAGTCATCAACTCTGGGGAAGAGGCCGTCACAGAGGAAAGAATTTTGGGAGAGGAATCATTTGAATTCATTCAGGCCCAGTACTCTAGACTTGGCCTCAAAATTGAGGTATGCAAGCAACTGGTCACGACCCTAAAGGAGAAAGTCACAGCGGTGCGGTATCTATTGGGCCTATTTAAAGCATTCATTGGAAGGGTGTCACAAGTTGATCCCTTCACCACCAGAACATGTTCCCTAGAGGACTACATCCTCAACAAATATGATGAGCTGATGGAGTCCCGGTATCAGTCTGTCAGAGACTTCGATGGAGGGAAATTATAAAGGATATCTAAAATGATGCTCCGGGCTCATGACGTCGTGAAAATAGTAGATGAATTCTAGGGAGGGGCTAGAGAAGTCGAAGAGAAGTTTGAGGCCATCCATGACTGTGGAATAGCATTAAGGACATAGATGAAGAGGGAATCAACCAAGTTTTGGAGGCATTCAAGAATAGTAAAGGACAATAAGGTTCTCTAGATTCTTGGGATTATCACCACCAGGGTGTATTTTGAACATTCATTATTCTTTGAGCGTAAGCTCCCAGACTCTAGAATTTTGGATCCAATAGTTTTGTATTCTTTTTATGTTAGAATATGTAATCTTTCCTTGGTGAAATATATTATAAACCAAGGTAGTTTAGTTTAATTTATTATGTATGTAGGAGATTCCTATAGAATCCCTACATGAACACTTGTCCTCTTTTCCATGTGTGAGGACATTATATTTATTTGTTATTTCCTTTTATTCTAGATTCCTCCTTAAGAGGAAATAGCACAAGTGGCACACACATTATGAATGTGGCTCACATGCACATGGGAGTTACACTTCAACTCCTTCTTCCATCTCTACTTAAGAGATGTTTTCTTCTCATTTCTCTAGTTAGTTGGTACACTAGTAGCATTACTTCGTCACTTCAAGTGACTCTTTTTTCTATGAGCTTGGCTCTCATTCTCTCTCTCTCTCTCTTTAGGCTTTTCATGCCTCATTCATAATTCACAAGGGGTTTTCTTTGCTTTCCCCTTTCAAATTCTTGTCTCCTCTTTGCTTTTTGGTGTATGCTCGTAGTTCTTATGCTAATTCATGGTATTTTTCCTAACTCCTCACTCTTGGATTAAACAATTTCCTGCATTTCCATAGTTATTCTTTATCATTTTTTAACATTTTATGACCTACATCGAGGTTCCTCAGAGCTGTCTGATCATTATCCAACAATCAATAAGGGTGTCAGAAAGTAGGTGACCCTGGTAATCTATATTAGACAGAGGGATGGTCCTGATAGGTGATCTTCCCAAGGTGCCACTTGAGCATTAACTACCTGACGCATCGAAGATAGAGAGATGCATTTTGCATTAATGAGGCATGTATCATCAAACTCCAGGAAGATCATATTTCTTCTATTCTTTCTCTGATGCTCTTCTCAAAGCCGATTCTTCCATCCTTTCTTCTTGTCTTCTTTTTCCAATATGTCAGACCTCTGCTCTTTTCGAGGTGATTGTAAGTGGTGCAGGTAGTACCGGCCACCTGATATTGTATTTTAAGATTGAGTTTATAGTTAGATTAGGTTAAACTTTAGGGCAAGTATGTGTATAAATAACAAGTCTAACCTCATTTCAAGGGTCAGCAAAATTGATGATTTGGCGGTCCATGCTATTAGCATTCAGTATTTTCATTTTTATAGTTTTAGAGCTCAATGCTTGGTATATCTTAGTAGTTCTTAGTAGTTAGATTCTCTCTTGGAGCCATTGATGTACACACCAGTGATGCTGGAAACTTGTTAATGAAGAAGGAAGAATTCTAGCAATGATGTTGTTGGCGTTCAAATCTCTAAGTTAATGTTCTTTTGTGTTGTATGTTTCTAATGTCCTCTGCTCTGGTGTTTTAAGTATATTAATGAACTCCTTTCCCCTTGCTATTGAATATGTATGAATCATTGGTTCTTTATATGTTCAGTATTTAGTATAGTTCATTAGAGCATGGTTGATGTTTGAAATATTTAACATAACTATAAGTAGAAGGAATGAACTCTTACCCTTGGCATATCTTTTGAATTTTATTTGGTAAAATAATGCGTGCTTGTAGGAAACCTTAAACTACTAACAAAATCCCCAGAGAAGACAAGCCAAAAACCAACTATCCCCCTGAACAAAAATAGTCACACACCCAACTTAGCTCCCCGCATTGTCGAGACCTGACACTTAGGTGCTTGAAGGCCCAAAGAAATTATTCCCCAGAAAACCTTTACAAGTGAAGTTGGCCAGTACTCCGGTACCTAGTGATAACTTACATCTGTTGATGAGAGCGGTCACAAAGTCCCATCAACAGAAACTGGCGCTAGAAGGAAGGCATGAGCTTGTCCCCTTCTGAGGATTTTGACTTTACACCACCTGAGGGTTCCCCAAGCCATAGTTTTAGGAATTAGACCTTTAGCGGGATAGGATCATTTTCACCTGCATGATTTGAAAGAGTCCTTATATCATCCCACAATCCCAAAAGGTTTGTTGAACTTGAGCCTCCTGCTCGAAAGAAGAGGACCTCGAAGACCAAACAACCTGCCAACCTTATCTGGGGATTCACTACATAGAAGAATACCCAACTTCCTCAGATAACCCTAGGGATCAGTGCTCAACCTAGCCAAAATCAAACACCCCCGATGGCTACTTACTTTGGTAACACTAGGTACCCAATGGGGCAATTTCCTGGTGCTACCAATGATCTTCCTTCGCATTTGGAGAAGATTTTCCCCATATATGAGCATCTAGGCTCACGAACTGCATAAGAGCATCTACAGGCATACAAAGATACCATGAACTAACACCAGATCCAACATCAAGATATTGTGACCCGGATGTTCCCTTTGTCCTTGGGACATAATGAGTTAAACAAGTACCTTAACTTGTCAGCCAACTCCATCAATAGTGGGAAGGATATGGAAGACATTTTCCTGGCATCCTTCTACATTCATGTGGACCCAGTGTGGTCCCATAACTAGTTTATCTCCATCAGGAAGGAACTGAATAAACCCCTTGCAACATTCAATCATTGGTTCCAAAGAGCCTTGAAGTGGTGCATGGGCCCCTTCATCCCATCCATGGACGTGACCATCCAGACATATCTTAATGACATGGAATCCTTTGTTGCCACTTTCCTTTGGAGAACCACTGCCACAAATGACTGAGATACTCTAGCGAAGGTTTACAACTAAGCCTTGGAGTTGTCCAACGGTTTGAGAAAATCTCCCAGTAGGATTGGGCAGAGCTTACCATTCAACACAATACCCGATGGAACTTCTTATGCTGGGGGATACAATCCCAATCAGGAAATGGGTGCCCCAACGATGGCCATGAACTCACCACCACCAATAGACCAGTAGGCCTGGTACATATATCCATCACAAGCCTAGACAATACTAGGTCTAGAATTCATTCCCTGGAACCAGCTATAGAAAATGCAACAACCACTAACACAACCCTCCATAGTACCTTTCTCCTAGTCGCCCGTGGCTGGAGGATTTCAGTCCTCAACTCTGGGAGCTACTATCGCTTTCCCTGGGAACCAACTGCATCAACCGTCACACTGTGACACAAACACCCAGCTTTCCACTGAGGTTGAATCCCTCCGGTGATTGGTGTCCTCCCTGACTGTGGACATGGGATAGCTGAAGGTGGGGCCTTCTATGCCTCACAACCCCAATTCTGAGAGAGGGAATATCTTCTCCAGATAATGACATAGCAATGCTAGAGGAAGAAACTATAACAATGGGCCTCGGCCCAACCAACAACAATGGAACAACAATGCAAATCTTGGAGGTCCTCCTCTGAACCAAAACACCACTGAAGGTGGTACTGGACCCAGTCATTCTACATAGCTTACAGAATTCCACCCCGTGACCAACTGGTGTAGATTTCATGACACTGACCCTCATTCTAAGGTGAAATGCGCCACACTGGAAAAGGTCATCATGATCTCCCAGTTGGACAGGCAACAAACTGTCAATCCTACTTCCTCAGAAATGCCTACACAAGAGCCCGCTCATAGTGCCTTCACTTGTGTCACCATCTTCTTTGGGAAAGACAAAGAGGATGAAGAAGAGCCCAAACTATAGGGGTTCTTTGATAAATCTATCCCTACCTTTGAGGCCAATGCCTTCACCAACCCATAGAATCCCTACAACACTCAGAGTTAGGATGGTAAAGGGCCAGTTTACATGCCAAAACCTCCCAAAGATACCCTTCCTCAGGATAACACAAATGATCGCTCCTTCCCACTAAAAGGGCCTAGCTCTAACCTAGCAAAGGATCTGGCTGAGGGAAGCCAACTTCACCCGGGGGGAGGTTTGACATCACTAAGGCATTGGAAAGAACTGCCACCTCCATGACCTTGATGGAGGTTTTGATGAATTGTATCGAGAAGAAGAAGTCCCTTTTGAAGCTCTTGGGAAACTGAGAAGCTGTCAGTCGCCCACCCAAGACTGTCACTTTTGACAATGCAAATGCAGATGTCTTCTGGGGAAGCACAAAATATCCTTGCTTTTTACTAGGTCTGAACATACAAGAGAAGAACCTACACAATTGTTTGGTATATTCCAGAGCTTCGGAAAACATCATGCCCTTATCTATATGCCAGAAGCTCAGACTCTTTCCCACTCCATCTAAAGGCGTAGTAGTCCAACTGGAAAAAACTATTGTAAAAATGGTAGGCAAGTTGAAGAACATCCAGATTCAGCTCATCCAAGACCCTCGGATATCAACCATAATAGACATCCATGTGGTGGACATCCCTAAAACTTATGGGATGTTGTTAAGTCAAAATTGGTCTAAGGCCCTTAATAGGTATTTCTCCACAGACTTATCCCACTTGTGGCTCCCCTGAGATGGGTAGTCTAACCAGATCCAGGTAGAAAGTGAACCCAGGATGAAGCAGGCCCTCACCAAAGTCAGGAGGGTGAATGGAGTCCTTTTTGCTGAGACTTCCCCCAGGGTGTTCTGACCCCTCGCGATCCTCACATTTGATTTCACCCCTGTGGAGGATCCAATAGTTTCTCAGAGAATTCAGGACCTAGAAAAAAAATTGAGGGGTGAGGTTAACTCACAAGGTAACGTAACAACTCTTGCTACACTCTTGTCTAAAACATGGTGCCAGGTGCATTATAAAAAACATTGTGAACTAGAATGTGAGCCTTGCATCACCGTTGCTACCCACCATATCAATGCCCTTCAGGAGAAATAATAGAAAGTAGATTCGATTGGACCCAACAACCATTCTGGCAATACACCCAAGGTGTCGCCTATCCAGGAATCTAAACCAGAGATTTATCCAGAGGAAAACCTCACCCATGCATCATTAGAGCGGGAGGAAACTCCTCCAAAAATCAATCCAAATGCCATTTCACCTTTCTAGACCCATAAAATGAACAATGAATTATGGACTGTGAATTTTGACGAGTCTCGGTCTAAACAAGGCTGCGGGCCAGAGTGGAACTAATCAACCCATGGGGGAAATCCTTCCTCGCATCTTACAGGCTTCAATTTAATTACATGAATAACATCATAGAGTACAAGGCCTTGGTCCTTGGACTCCTATTCACAGTAAAAAAAGCAATGGGTGATTCAGAGTTGATCGTTAAGCAAGTCTGGAGCCAATATATTTGTCATAAAAATAGGTTGGCCACATACCGCAACCAGGCATGGAGCCTCATTGAAGATTTTGATGCTTTTGGCATCGAAATTATTCCCCAGAAAAGAAACTACATTCCATATGCCCTTGCCGTGTCTGCCAGCACCCTTGAGCCAATGGCTGGCTCCTAGCTCCGGAAGTTCTCCATTGAGATGGTCCCCACCCCGTCCATCCCGAATAATATCACTCACTTTCAGGTCTTTGAGGATGATCAACATATTCTAGCCTTCATGGCCAATGTTGGTGTTTTTGAGGACCAGATAGTGGATGAAAGAGATCATGATGATACTCGGTAGGGTGAAGAGAATGATGGGATCATAGACTTACCAACCAACACCATCCCTAAGGGATGGTAGCTCTTGAACGTATCTTTGATTCAGACCCACGGGGCCAAGAGAAGATATCATCCTCCTCAGAGGGAGGAAAATTTGAAAAGGTTAACATCGGCCAGGCCGGTGAAGAAAAATTAGGTCATATTGGAACCTCCTGTTCCCTAGAGGAGAAGGAGAAGATTCTCGTGGTTCTCTGAGAATACATTAATGTAATTGCATGGGGGTATGAGGATCTGAAGACCTATGACACATCCATCATGACCCATACCATCCCACTAAAACCAGATGCTAAACCTTTCCAAAAAAAGCAAAGACCAGTAAACCCATTGATAAAACCTCTAATTCACCAGGAGGTTCAAAAACTTCTATTAGCCCGAATCATCTTTCCCATCTGGCACACAACTTGGGTTTCCAACCTCATCCCTATAAGAAAGAAAAGTAGCAAGATCTGCCTTCGAATGGATTTTTGTAATTTGAACAAGGTTTCTAAGAAGGATAATCATGCTCTCCCCTCGCTAGATGAGGTATTGTAAATCGTAAATGGATCCCAAATGATGTCCTTCCTGGATGGGTACTCTGGGTATAACCAGGTCATGGTTAAGTACGAAGATAGAGACAAAACAATGTTCACCACCAAGTGGGGAATGTTTTCATATCAGAGGGTGCCCTTTGGCCCTTATCAACGCAGGGGTGACATTTTAAAAGGCTATGGACATTGCGTTCGAAGATCTAGTAAATAGATGCATAATCATCTACATGGATGATTTGACCGTCTTTTCCTATGACAGACATGATCACTCTGCCCACCTCGCCCAAATTTGTGAGAGATGTCACTAGTATAGAATTTCATTCAACCCTAAGAAATGTATATTCAAGGTCACTGAAGGGAAGCTTCTTGGGCATATCATCTCCGAGAAGGGTATATCCATTGACCCAAAAAGATTTGAAGCACTATTGAATCTAAAGATGCCCAACAACAAGAAATAAATGAGGTCTTTCTTTGGAAAGATAAACTTTGTTCGATGGTTCATGAATGGATTTGTTGAGATAGTAAAACCACTCAATGATATGATGAAGAAAGACACGAAGATTGAGTTGATCCTGGAAGTGAAGTGAGTATTTTCTTAGATCAAGCAGACCATAGTGGAAGCACTAGTCCTGGCAAGCCCAGACTATTCTCTCCCATTCCACATATACTCCTTCGCTTCCCCACATTCAGCAGCAACAGTCCTAACCCAGAAAGTTGAAGGGGAATAATAACCTATTTCCTTTATGATCAGCTCCCCTTCAAGAACACCAAAGTTTGATACTCATCTTTAGAAAAGTAGGCCTTTGCTCTAGTCCACGTCGTAAAGAAATTTTTACACTTTATTCTCCAGAGAAAAGTGCATGATATCATTCCTGACCATGCTGTGAAATCTCTACTACTATAGAATGAATTGGACGAACACCGCGGGAAATGGATGGCCATCCTCCAATAATTTGATCTAGAAATGCAACCCATGAAGATAGTCTGAGGCCAAGGGCTATGTAGAGAAATGGCGGAAGGAACTACAGACATTGAATGCCAAAATTATACAGTGGAGTCTGTCACCCAAGACCCATGGTATACTGATTTGGTGTACATACTGCTCAACAGCAGATGCCTGGAGGGGATTCCCCAAAATAAATGACGTGCCCTACGACTGAAAAGTGTACACTTCATGATAAAAAATGAAATGCTTTTCTGTAGGAACTATGAAGGGATATACCTCCAGTGAATAGATAGAGACCAAGCTGCTAAAATAATTGAAGAATTTTACGGGCAGTTTGGAACCAGGCATGGCTTAGCTAATGCCATTGCCCACCAGATTCTTTGGGCCAGATACTATTGGTCCTACATCTTTAAGGATGTCTACACTCATGTAAGGAGGTTCCACACTTGTCAAACAGTGACACATCATGAGCAAAACCCGGCCATGCCTTTGCAGCCAGTCTTCAAAGTTAGACCCTTCACCCAATGGGCATTTAATTTTATCAGGGAAATAAACCCCAACTCATCTGCCAGCGACTGGTATATCCTGACTACTATCCCTTACTGCACCCGATGGTCTGAAGCGATTCCTTACAAAAACAATACGACATATGTAGTTAATAAATTCCTGGAAGAAAACATAGTCACCTATTTTGGAATGCCATTTGCTATAGTGTGTGACAATGGTCCAGCATTTTGTTCAACATAATTACTTGAATGGACCTACAAGAGAAAGATCACCTTAAATTTTTCCAGCAACTACTATCCCCAGGGTAATGGTGTGGCTGAATCCACTAACAAAATTTTTTTGGAGGTGATCAAATGTTTGTTAGAACAAAACCCTTGGGACTGGCACCAAAAGCTTAGATTCGCTCTCAAGGTAGATCACATCAGAGTATAAGAAGCCCTGGGAACTTCCCCATTTCATCTGGTTTATGGCCAAAATCCAGTATTCCCTATCAACTTACAAATTTTAGTCTTACAGTTTATGCAGGAATTCAAGAACCGGGATAACATTGTGGAAGTTCGGCTCTTGAACCTGGTGAGAATGGAGGAACAAAGAGACGTGACACTAGAACACTTTGTGTGTCACCAAGTAGTAGTTAAGTGATGGTTTGACCAAAGAGCCTAGTATAAGGCCTTTAAAATTTTAGACCTAGTCCTTATGTGGGACAAGGCCTATGAAAAGAAGGGAAAGCACACTAAGTTTCAACGGCTCTGGCTCAGACCATATATGATATCTGAGATCTGTAGGGAAAATACTTATTGCCTCAATACTATGACTGGAGAGGCTATCCTATTGCATATCAATAGACAATTTCTCAAGCACTATTTTGAATGAGGTGGATGGTAAGTTGGTCTGAAGTTGTATAATATGTAAAGTTCTTTCTTGTAAATGTTTTTTCTGGTATTCCGTTTGGAGTTCCTTATCCTTGTAAACAGTTTGTCGGCCGTTCTCTGGGACCATTTACCTTTTTTGTGTTTGCCTTTGTTTTTGGATTTCTTTCATTTTGCATTTGTTTTCTGGGCTCCCAACATGTTGTCTTCTTCTTGTAGACAGGTATACTTCACATAACATCTAGTCCTTGGAATGGTACCTTATACATTTTGGGTGAGTTTGGAATCTATTGTTAGCATGGTGGAATTTGTCCACACTCTAGAGTTGTTTTGTGCGTATGGTAATAGGTTATGGGTAATCTTTGTTAGATTCATATCTTGAAAGTCTGAACATTGGTTAACAGAAAATCTGAGGAGCAAGTAATCACATGGTCCTGAAGAACAGATCGGTTGCACTGGTTATTGGCCAAGTCTAAAAATCATAAAAATATCCTGGGTCCAGAACATTCTCTCCTATTTGGAAATATAAATTAGGTGGTAAGGTGAAAGAAGTACCAACGTGAAAATTAGCTAATTTTAAGGTTTACAGTGAAAGAAGTACTGCCTTCCCATCTCAAAAAGAAAAGAAAGAAAAGAAAAGAAAGAAAAGAAAAGAACTGAAGAATGGAGCTGGTATCTGAGGGAACGTGCAAGATAGGATGAATTTGGTCCAATTTATTTAGTGCCTCCTCTTTTCCATTCTTAGAAATCATCAGCTTGATTTTCTTTCAAAGCACACACCTCACAGCGAACGAAAGACCGAAAGATTGAATCAATGATGACTCCAATTTTCTCAGACACCTCATGCCTTGCAAGCAGAATGCTCCTGGTAGAGATTAATTCTGGTTTTTCTAACTAGAGATTCTAAATTTCTCAAATACACTAAGGCATTCATCCCAGTGAGTTTCCATTTGTTATGCTCTACATACCCATCCCTACATTTTGTAGGCAAAATGTTGGGTCCCCCTTTTTTGCTTTTTGCTTTTCCTTGGTTTCCCTTTTGTTTCCCTTTGGGTTTTGCTTCTGCGAGGGTCATTTATTTTATTTTTGGTTCTTTTTTCTCTGGGACCCGATCTTGGGGTGTTTTTCTTCTTTGTTCTTTGCGGATCCTGGACTCTGGGATTCTCTGTCATCACGTCTTCTCTTGCTAGAGGATATGGTTGCATGGAATCTCTGGGCCCAGAGTCTGAAAGTTTTCCTTTTCTGGAGTGTGCGGAAGGAAAGTGGGATTTTTTACCCTAGGGGTATAAATAGGTTTTACAAGTCACTTTCACATTTACCATGATCAAAATACTTAGGGTGATTAGAGCGATTTCAAAGGCGATTCAACAACTTTTAAGTTTGGTTTGCTCTCTGTGATTAACGGTTGATTAGCAGTAATTTGCGGTGGTGCGTTAGCAGTCATTTAAAGCTTCCTGGTTTGAAAATAACCTCCCATGCTCTTCTTCCCACAATTATCCATGTTTTGAGGTGGGCCCTTTTGGTTCTCCTTCGTGCTTTATGGTGTGGTTTTTGGTTTTATTTTTTGTTTTGGTTTTTGTCGCGTGTTCTATTTTCTTCTTTGCTTCTGGTTTTGTTCCCGTCGTCGCCTCCCATTGGTGGGATGGCTCTGCTAGAGGGTTGTCTTCCCTCTGTGCAGTTGTAAATTAATAAGTTTTTGTATATATCTTGTACATTCTATAATTTTCTGTAAATAGTTGCATATAGGCTCATTTTTGGTCAGCCTACGAGTTGTGCTTTGACCCTCATAGTGCTTTGAGTCTTTGTAAATGTGTATAATCCATGTATATCCTTCCTACTTTGTGGAAAGCTTTCTACACCCTTTTATGTCCTGACCCAAATTGTTGAGCTCGCCCTCATGACGCCTGCCTAGTTTGAACTCAGCACCTCACATGTTTGAGCCATGACAATTTTCTCTCTCTTTTGTCCTTTCATATTAATGGCGGGATTAATTTCCCATGAGAAGGTATTCAAAGCACATCCCATCTATAATTCATTTCCCTCATGTCAGCCCACTTGTCACCATTAAGAGTCTTTGTGTCATCTGTGGTATGACCACATGATGACCCATGTCAGCCAAGTACAGCTCGCTACCAGTCATGTCGGCAATGGATAGTTTCTCTCGACATCAGGTGTTGAGAAGTCCCTGGGTCTTCATCCCATTTTTGTCACCTAAACCAATACCCAGGAACCCATGGGGTCTGATCAAAATCTGACCTTTGTTAACATTCATATTCTTGGATTTTGATGCATACTAATATTCTTTGAATAGGTGAAAGGTGGTGGTGAATTCCCTGGGAGTCCCTAAAAGGTTGTATTTTTGTCATATTATGTATTAACAATTCTCTGGTCTTGCAGGTTGCAGATAATCTATCAATATGTCTGAAGTAACAACTCCTCCTGGAAGTCCGGAGCTTCCGACCACCTCCACTCAGGTGGCCACAAAAACAAAGGTAGAGAAGATGTTGGCCAAACTTTTGTTGACCTCTAAGTACCCGAGGGAGGGTGTTCTTGTGGGGTCCAAAGTGGACTCCAAACTATAAGAAATCACAGATACTGAGGCTGGACTATGGGTTGAAATGCAGGGCTTACTCAAAACCATATATCAACAGAGGGCCGCCGAAGATGATATGGCAAAGTACATGGCCTCCTCTGGAATTATCAAGGCTGAAAGTTTTCCCTGCTCGATGCAAGCACCAAAGCTGATCCTTCAACTGGTGACACTTTACAATGCCCCCACCTGGGTTGTTTTTCTCACTAATCCTCTGCCACTACAATACCCAACCCCCATTGTAAATTTGGTTGCCACCACTTTTGCTTTGGGGTTGGGGATCCCCCAATTCAAGGGAGCTATTGTTATCTCCTAGTCTGTATCACTGAAGAAGTTCAAGGAAGCCTCCCTCCCCACCCAAAAACATCTCAATACTCGCTGGCTGAAGTCCCCAAGAAGGGACTATAAAAAGATGAACCTGGAGATTCCTCACAGTGACTTTAAAGAATGCATTCGGGTGGGAATCATATTATTATGCATGCTCTTCAGAGAGCCCCATGCCTGGGAATTTTCTGCATGGATGTATTACTTCCTCTACTACAACACCACCTACAATCAGACCTTCAACTGGGCGGCTATCATCATCAATCATGTAGGCATGCAGCTAAAGAGTGTGTATTGTGGGCACTGGCCCAACATAGACCCTCTTATGGGGATTTCAGAAAGTAGGAATTCTTACTGTAATTGTTTTATTTAATTCCAGTATCTTACATATATTTAGGTGACCGACTTCTCTGAGAAACCCTATCTACTCCCCAGATATTTTAGGGATAGGATTATTATTTTAGAGTTCTGCAGGCACATCCTGGAGCTCCATGCATTCTTTTCCTTGAAGAAGGTCATATCAATTTCATTCCCAATCACTTGCGGGAATTATTCTTGTAGTCTCGCAGTGGCCAAAGAGGTTGAAAATGAGTTAAAGAGTCTAGAACTGGTAGAATTCCACCATACCAGAGGCAATTTTGATCCAGTGGGAAAAATAAGGGAGGCGCTGCCCTGGGCGTCTGCGCCGCACAAAGATGATATTGAAGATTTTTGGGTAGATTGCAGGGATAGTTTTGATCTCCAGGCCCAGTAGCACTCCTAGATGTCCAAAGGTTTGATGAAGGCCCTCAACCTTCAAGGCTTGTTGAAATATTTTATAGACGATGGGCCTCTGGAGGACCCATCATATAAAGAGCAGGGGATCGACAAATTGGATCTCCCTCTGATGGATTGGGGCACCTTGGAGAACTTAACAATTGAAGATTTATGTCACCCCATTATTGATAATAGTCATAATTACTTTGAGCGGGTGTGTCCAAGGAGAACCTGTAAAGTCGCAATTATGCAGAGGTTTGCTTCGACCTCCAGAGTGGTGGGACCAAGCAGAAGGAAAGGGAAGGAGAAAGAAAGTGCCCTGGCCCAAGTGCCTTCCCAAGGCATAGTTCCCATGATGGAAAATATTCATGAACAGATGGAGGCATCTAGGCTGACAAGCCAAAAGATAAGCACCCAGCTCTCTCGCAGCCTCCTCGTAACTCTAGTGGGATCCGCCCACCCGCCCAACGGGATCCCCTTCATTGGAAACACTTATTAGAAGGAAGACATTCACAGAGGTGGATCCTATAGATATTCTGGATGCTGAGACCCCATTAAAAAGAAAGAATAAGCAGAAGGTAGCCCATCCCCCAAACACAGACACGGGCCCCGACATGCACAATGTTCCCCTAGTGGAAGTCAGTTCGGACTCCCCTGAGCTGGATGATATTTCAGAGATCTCTCCCCCACATGCCAACTTTGAAAAAATCTTCGGGATGGATGAGCTCATGAAATTGCACAGGGAAATAGATAATGTGGTGGAAGAAATTGCTACCCAGGAGAAGAAAAAGACCCTCGTCGAGGAAGAAATCTCAGAAAAAAAAATTGCCACAGAGCAGGAGGCCCGGGAAGAAGCACAAAAAGAACCTGAGTGGGAGAAAACACCGGTCTAGGGGACCAAGGTAGAATCAAGGCAAGAAAATGATGAGCAACTGGTGACTGGGGAAACCTGACCTACGGGATCAACCGTACCCCCAACCGTCATGCTCCAAACACTTTTGGTTACTCCATGTGACCAAATTCCCAAGAGTACATTCAACGAGGTGGTCTCAGTGGCCCAATAGTGAAACATTGGCCAGACACCTCCACCACCTCCAGAGAATATTCCAACAGAGAAGGATGTGCCAACAAATGATGCCGAAGAAGAACAACAACAACAGGATGAGTGGGGAATCCCCGAAGATATAAATGTCGATTCGACAGATGTTGAGAAAAATGTGGAAATCTCTGATAATATAGGAGATGTTGATGCTGGTAGAGAGGAGGTCCCAAACATCACAGATAAGGAATCCACTAGGGTGGAAGATACCAAAGCCTCTAGAGAGTAGGAACAGGAACATGAAAAGGAGAAAGAGCCCTATGAAATTACAGATACCGGGAATGCACCACCAGACTCTGAAGGGAGCCCCAACACCCAGGCCTTGGAAACGAAACCACCCTAGCTGCCAAAATGCCTGGTGGAATCTAGAAAGAGAAAGGCCTTGAGGGTAGAAATAGGTGTTCCCCTCTCCTTGGTTGAGATGATGGCTCAGAATGCAGAGGCCAAAAAGCCTAAAAAGGCCCAGGTAGTCCATACCCTCTGGACTGGTCTGGGAGGAAGCATAGTTGCAATAATTGCAACACCTCCCCCAGATACAAATGTGACAACAGTGAGAGCTTAATATTATGCAATCACAGAGGTACCTGTGGGGAGGATAGATATGCAAGGAGAGTTGGACCTGCTAAAAGAGGCAACCCGGGCAGTGGAAGCCCGGTATGATAAACAAACGCAAAATTTGAAGGAGGAAAGGGTGAAGAATGAAAATCTCCTCAGGATTTTAGAAGAGCTTACATAGCCACAGGATGAAATCCATCCAAAAGCCTCCACTTCTAGACCACCACTTCTGCAGAGTGACATGGATGCTCTCAGGGCCATGAAAAAGAAGGTTCAGGCTGTGGATGGGTGGATAGCCAAACAGATCAAGGCCGTAAGGAAATTTTTGGATGTATCACTCCCAGACCTTTACTTGGCCAATAATCTCTTGGGCCAAGTAACCAATGCCATTGTCCTATGGGAAGGAAACTTAGAAAAATATGAAGGGTGGAGGACCAAATTAGATAAAGTCATCAACTCCAGGGAAGAGGTCATCACAAAGGCGAGAATTTTGGGTGAGGAATCATTCACATTCCTCTAGGCCCAGTACTCCAGACTTGGCCTCAAAATTGAGGTATGCAAGAAACTGGTCACAGACCTAAAGGAGAAAGTCATAGTGGTCTGATATCCATTGGGCCTATTTAAAGCATTCATTGGAAGGGTGTCACAAGTTGATCCCTTCACCACCAAAATATGTGCCCCAGAGGACTACGTCCTTAGCAAATATGATGAGTTGATGGAGTCCCGGTATCAGTCTATCGGAGACTTCGACGGAGGGAAATTATAAAGGATATCTAAAATGATCCTCTGGGCTCATGACAGTGTGAAAATAGTAGATGAATTCCAGGAAGGGGTTGGAGAAGTTGAAGAGAAGTTTGAGGTTGTCCGCAATCAATGGAATAACATTAAGGACATAGATGAAGAGGGAATCAACCAAGTTTTGGAGGCATTCAAGAACACTAAAGGACAATAAGGTTCTCCAAATTCTGGGGATTATCACCAGCAGGGTGTATTTTGAACATTCATTATTCTTTGAGCGTAAGCTCCTAGACTCCAAAATTTTGGATCCAACAGTTTTGTATTCTTTTGATGACCCATGTCCAGGTTCCCCATAACTGACTGGTCATTACCCAAAAATCAATAAGGGTGTGAGAAATTAGGCGACCCCAGTAAGGTATGTCATATAGAGGGATGGTCTTGATAGGTGATCTTCCTAAGGTGCCGCTCCAGCATTAACTACCTGGCACATCGAAGACAGTGAGCCACATTTCACATTAATGAGGCATGTAGCCTCGAACTCTGGGAAGATCAGATTTCTTCTATTCTTTCTTCTATTCTTTCTCTGGTGCTCTTCTCGAGGTTGATTCTTCCATCCTTTCTTCTTGTCTTCTTTTTTCAATCTATCAGACCTCTTCTCTTTTCAAGGTGATTGTAAGTGGTGCAGGTAGTACCGACCACTAGATATTATATTTTAAGATTGAGTGTATAGTTAGATTAGGTTAAACTTTAGGGAAAGTATGTGTATAAAAAACAAGTCCGACCTCATTTCAAGGGTCAACAAAATTGATGATTTGGCAGTCCATACTATTTGCATTTAGTATTTTCATTTCTTATAGTTGTAGAGCTCAATGCTTGGTAGTTCTTAGTAGTTCTCAATAGTTAGATGCTCTCTTGGAGCCCCTGATGTACACACCAGTGATGCTGGAAACTTGTTAATGAAGAAGGAAGAATTTTGGCAATGATGTTGTTGGTGTTCAAATCTATGAGTTAACATTCTTTTGTGCTGTATGTTTCTAATCTCCTCTACTCTAGTGTTTTAAGTAGGTTAATGACCTCCTTTCTCCTTGCTATTGAATATGTATGAATCATTGGTTCTTTATATGTTTAGTATTTAGTATAGCTCATTAGAGCATGGTTGATGTTTGAAATATTTAGCATAACTATAAGTAGAAGGAATGAACTCTTAACCCTGGCATATCTTTTGAAGTTTATTTGGTAAACTAATGTGTGCTTGCAGGAAACTCTGAACTACTAAAAAAATCCCAGGAGAAGATTAGCCAAAAACTAGCTATCCCCCTGAACAAAAATAGTCACACACCCAACTTATCTCCCCACACTGTCGAGACTCGATACTCAGGTTCTTGTAGGCCTAGATAATTTATTCCCTAGACAACCTTTACAGACAAATTTGGCTGGTACCCCAGTACCCGGTGACAACTTACATCTGTTGATGAGACTGGTCACAAAGTCTTATCAACACCTTCTTTGGGAAGTGTGCCTAGGCAATGAGCCCACTATTACTCTTGACTGCTAATAGGGTCTATCCTTTAACAGAGAATATGTACTTTAATGTTGTAATAAGCTCCTAACAGGGCTAAATCTTTTAACCGGGATACTATACTCTCAGTACATCATTTGTGGGTGCTAATTCCCATTGGTATTTTACCTTTAACAAGGTTTCCTCCACAACAAGGATTGTGTTATTGTGCTGGCATTTACTACGTTATCATTTGAATTAAAGTTTTGGTTTATAAAGTTTAATGTATAATAATCTGTCTCACAACTTATTTACCACCCTCTCATTTGTGCTTTCAGACTGTTATTCTTAACAATTAGTATCAGAACTACTAGTCCTTAGAGAAAAATCTTAATAGCTTGAGGTGATCCTAAAGATGTCTTACTATAGGAAGGATAGTCCAAAATTTGATCCTGAAAACTTTGACAGTTGGAAGAACAAGTTGAGAACACATTTGCTATGTTTGGGAATTGACTACTGAATGATCACAAAGATAAAGGAAGAGATAAAGACTGAGGATGAATTGGATAAAGCTACTAAAGATGAAAATAAGTTATTTTCATGTAATATGGTCACAAGGGAATCATTGATCATCACACTTTTTGAAGGTGAATTCACAGAAGTAAACGACTTAGATTCTACACAAAATTTGGATTGGAAGCACTATATGAAGGAGATAAGTTTACAAAATAGGCAAAGCTAAAAAACCGGAAAACAAAGATGGAATCAGTGAACATGAAAGATGATGAGAACATTAGAGCTTATGCACAAAGAATTACTCAAGTGGTTACTGACATCAAGAACTCTGGAGGTACTTACAGTGAGGAAGAAGTGATTGTGAAGATTCTCAGATCTATGACACCTACATACAGAACTAAAGTACAAGCTATAGAGGATATTATACCTTTGACACCGAACTTCAATAGATAGATGTTGATTGGAAAGCTAACTAATTTTGAGGATGCAGAACTAAGAGATTATTTACCTAAAGTTGAGTCACTATTCAAGGCAACTATGTATAGAAACAAACATACCTTATCTGGAATTTCTAGCACCAACAATAGTGACTTGAGAGAAGAACTTGGAGACTATGCTGATGAATGAGAACAAATACAAGAAGAAGAAAGAAAGCTAGATGAAGTGGTAGACCTGATTTCTAGAAGAGAAAAGAGAGCTAAGGGTAAATATGAAGGCAAGTTACCTTTGAAGTATTTTTCATGTAACAAGATTGGTCATTTTGCATCTCGATGTCTTACCAGGGTTGCAAAGCATAAACCTAATTTTTACAAATCAAATTATTCAAAAGACAAGGAATACTATTATGCTAGTGAAGGCATTTATGATGATGATACTATTGACTATTATTAAATTGGATTTATTGCTATTAAGGATGATGAACGTATACAAGAAGAAAAATCTTTAGTATAAATCTGAATGGGTTATAGATAGTGGTTGTTCACATCATATGACTGGAGATAAAAAATGGTGTGTTAGTCTGAAAAGATATGATGGTGGTGTTGTTAGATTTGGTGACAATGCTCCTAAGCTTATCATTAGAGTTGGATCTATTTATTTGGATGGAAAAAATAATACTGACAATGCACTACTTTTTGATGGACTTAAGCATAATCTGTTGAGTTATGGACAACTAATGGATAGAGGTTATCAATTGAAATTCATTGATGGGAAATGTTCTATTAGAAGTAAATCAGGATACTTGATCACATCTGGTTCTAAATCTAGAGGTAATGTATTTGAATTGAATACATCTGAAGCTTCTTGTTTTATTGTGAAGGTTGATGACAGTTGGTTATGACATAGAAGATTTTTTCATGTTAACTTTGATAATATTGTGAACACAAGTATGACTAATACAATAAGAGATCTACCTAAGATTGTGAAACCATCTAACACTATGTGTATAGAGTGTATTATGGGGAAGCAGGCTAGAAGTAGTTTTAAAACAAAATCTTATTCAGAAAAAGGGAAGTTGGATCTAGTACATATAGATCTGTGTGGTCCTACAAGAGCAAGATCTTATTACGGTGAAAATTACTTTATAATTTTTGTTGATGAATTTTCTAGAATGATGTGGGTTACAGATTTTAGAGAGAAGTTTTGAGGCATGTGATAAATTCAAGATATTCAAATAAAAAGTTGAGAATGAATCAGGTTTGAAGATAAAATGTTTGAGATCAAATAGAGGTGGTGAGTTTACTTTAGACTTATTTAATTCCTACTACAAAGAGCATGGAATATTTAGATAGAAATCTGTACCTAGAACACCACAACAGATTGGGATAATAGAGAGAACAAACAAAACAATATTAGATGCTGCCAAAACAATGCTGCAGGAAGGAAATGTATCACATGTTCATTGGAGAGAAGCTATTGGTACTGTTGTGTACATCTTGAATAGAATTCATATCAGAGAAGGTACAAGTAAGATTCCTTATGAATTATGGTTTGATCATTCTACTAGTGTAAAATATTTCAAAATATTTGGAAGTAAATGTTATATCAAAAGAGATGATGAGATAGGGAAGTTTGATGCTAGAAGTGATGAAGGTACCTTCCTTGGTTATTCTACTAAGAGAAAATATTATAAATGTTTCAATTTGAGATTGAGGAAGTTTATTGAAAGCGCCAATGGGAGGATAGATGAAAATTTTCAGATTCAAGAAAGAATGTATGACTGTGGACAAATTGCAGAGATAAAAGAGGTCACTGCTAAACCTACAAAACCTTTGGAGGTTGATAATGGGTTTGAAGATGAATCAATTGAGCTTACTAAGACTCCTAAGACTCTAAGGTATGTTAAGAAGAACCATCTTGAAATCAAATAATTGGTAATGCAAGTAAAGGAATAATGACAAGTTCTAAAGTAAGAGATGAAATTTGTTTGATTTCTCAAGTTGAACCAAAAACTACTGATGAAGCATGTAGAGATGAATCTTGGACTAAAGCTATGCAAGAAGAACTAGAACAAATAGAGAAAAAAAATACTTGGGAATTATTTCCAAGTCCTAAAAACAAAAATGTTATAGGAACTAAATGGGGTTTTAGAAAAAAAATGGATGAGGAAGGAACAGTGATAAGAAACGGAGCTAGACTGGTTTGTAAAGGCTACTTGCAACAAGAAGACATAGAATTTGAAGAAACATTTGTTCCTGTTGCTAGGTTGGAAGCTATGAGATTATTTCTTGCTTATGCTGCACATAAATACTTTAAAGTATATCAGATGGATGTGAAGTCTGCATTCTTGAATGGAGATTTGGAAGAAGAATAATACAGAGAGAAACCTGATGGATTTTCTTTTATAGAAGATGAAGACATGGTTTTTAAGTTGAAGAAAGCATTGTATGGACTGAACCAAGCATCGAGAGAATGGTATGAAAGACTATATAGGTATCTACTTCATCTTGGTTTTAGAAAAGGTAATGCAGACAATAATTTATATTTTACAACAGATGAAGATGTAATCTCAATCATAGAAGTTTTTGTTGATGATATCATTTTTGGAGGTAATGATAAAAAGAGTACAAAGTTCTCTAAAGAAATGGAAGATGAATTTGAAATGTCAATGATCGGTGAGATGAATTTTTTTTCTTGACTTGCAAATTAATCAAAATAAAAATGGTATTTTTATATCTCAGACCAAGTATCTTAAGGAAATGTTGAAGAATTTTGGAATGGAAGATTATAAACCTGTTGGAACACCCATGGTGACTGGTTACAAACTTACAAATAATGATGAAACTCAAAGTGTTTTTCAGACAAAGTAAAGAATGATGATTTGAGGTCTACAATATCTAACTCACCCTAGACCTGATATTTCTAATGCATTTGGAATTGTGGCAAGATATTGTTGATGGGGGTTTGTGACTGGGTCTGCCAATAGATGTAAGTTGTCACCGGGTACCGACCAACTTTTCCTGTAAAGGTTTCCTAGAGAGAAATGAGATTCTCCAGGCCTACAAGCACCTGAGAGTTGGGTCTCGATAGTGCAGGAGCTAAGTTGGGCGTTGTGACTATTTTGTTTAGGGGGATAGCTGATTTTTCTTCGCTTGTCTTCTCTGGGGATTTAAGTAAGTGGGGTTTCCTGCAAGCATTCACTATTTTAACCAAATAAACTTTAATAGATAGTCCAGGGTTAGAAGTATTCCATCTATCTATAGTTGTGCAAATACATTTAAAACATCAAACCATGCTCTAACATGCTACACTAAATACTGGACACATATAGAACCAGTAGTTCATACATATCCAATAGCGAAGAAAAAGGAGGCCGTTAATCTACTTAAAAATATCAGAGCAAGGGACATAAGAAATATACAACACAAAAGAGTATTAACTCAGAGATCAAGAGACCAACAACAAAATTGCGAGAATCCTTCCTTCTTCATTAATAGTTTTCCAACATCATTGGTGAGTGCATCAACAATGGCTCCAAGGGAGCATCTATCTACTGAGAACTTCTAAGAACTAAGGAGCATTGAGCTCTGCAACCTATGAAATGAAAATGCTGAAAATACTATAGCTATGGACTGCAAAATCATCAATTTCGCCGACCCTTGGAATGAGGTCAGACTTGTTATTTATACACAGATTTGCCCTAAAATTAACCTAACTTAACTTTAGACTCAATCAATAAAATACAATTTTTGGTGGTTGATACTACCTACACCACGCTACAACAACCTGAAGAACAGAAGAGGTCTAAACTGTCAGAAGAATGAGACAAGAAAGGAGGTATGGAAGAAACGGCCTCAAGAAGAGAGATAGAGGGAGAAAAGAAGAAATCTGATCCCCTGGGGATCAAGGCTACATGCCTCATCAATGTAAAAGTGGCTCACTATCTTTGATGCTCGAGGTGTTCAATGCTGGGGTAGTGCCTTGGGAAGACCATCCGCCTTGAGCTATCGTGCCTTGTTGGGGTCACCTACCTTCTGATACCCTTATTAGCTTCCTAATAGTGACCGGTCAACTCTAGGGAACCTAGACGCTGGTCACCAAAAGAATACAAAACTATGGATCCGGGACTCTGGGATCCGGGAGCTTATGCTCAAAGAATAATGAATACAAAATATGCTCAACTGATGAAAACCCCTCGACTCTGGAGGACCTTATTTTTCCTTGGTGTTATTGAACATTTCTAGGAGCTGGGTGATTCCATCTTCATCAATGCTCTTGAGGCTTGCTTGGTGGTACTTAGCTGCCTCCACCTGTTCACCTAGATCTTGAGTTTTTGCCTTGAACTCAGTGGCCATCTTCACGTTGTCATAGCCTCAGAGCACCATGCGAGATATATGGGACATTGCCACTCTATCAATTCCTTCCAGGGATTGGTACTGAGCTTCCATCAGCTCATCAAACTTTCCCATGATGTATTCCTCTAGAGTACACATCTCAGTACTGAAGTGATTAACTCCTGAAACCCTTGTAATGAATGCCTTGTATAAATTCAAAGAATAATCAATTTCTAAAACCTTGTCCTGCAGGGCCCCTACTATTTGCTTGGTTACCTCCAATGTGAGGTCAAGTATAGAATGCTGGGTCCAGACAAAATCAAAAGACTCTTCTCCCAAAATTTTGGCTTCGGAGATAATTTATTCTCTGATGCTCATGAGTTCTCCTAACTCACTTGCCCAAGCCTTGTACTTCTTGACCTCTCCCTCCTAGATGGTAATAGTAGTCTTTTCCTGATGCATAACATTTCTGGTGGCATATAGCTCTAGGAGAGTCATCATGAGGAAATGTTGGACATTTCCTACCTGTTCAACTACCCAATCATCAGCTGCCTGCACTTTCCTTTTCTTACTTTTGAGTGCGTCAATGTCACCCTGTGGGAGTGGTGCTCCAGATGAGGAATTTTCCAGAGTAATTGCATTGATGGGTTGGGTGAGTTCTGTTAGAAGCCTGACAAGATTTGTGTTCTTCTCCTTTTCTTCTTTGAACTTCTGGGCTTCTTTTTCACAGCGGACTTCTACCGCCTTGGCCGCTTCTTTCAGCAAGTCTAACTCATCCTAGTTTCCTCTTCCCCATAGGTATCTTTGTGATTGTATATTATTTGGAATTTTTTGTTTCTGTGTCTGCTTCTGGGGGAGGTGTTGTGACTACCACAACTATATCTCCACCTGGCCCTATCTGGAGGGTATGGGCTATCTGGGCTTTCTTTTCCTTGGAGGGATTTTGTGCTTGTGCCATCATCTCTGCCAAGGAGAGATGGGCTTTGGCTGGTGCTGGGGCTTTCCTTTTCCTTGATTCCACCAGTCATTGTGGTGGTAGGGGTGGCCTTGCTACCAAAGCTTGATCTTGCGAGTCCCCTTAGGGGTTCTGTGAGGTATCCCCAGTATTTTGAGCCTCTCTAGACCCTTTTTATGTATCTTTAGGGTAATCTGCATCATCCACCTTAGTGGCATTGGTGTCATCTGCTCTGGTGTCCATGTCCTTAGTAGCATCAGGTCCTACATTTGTATCCCCGGGGTTCTGCCCCTCATCTTGCTGATGTTTCCGTTGTCATTCCTCAGCCTTATCTGTCTGAATGTTTTCTTCCATTGAAATATTTTCTGGAGGTGGGTGAGGTATCTGTCCAAAGTTTAATAATGTGGCTGCTGATACTACCTCATTGAATGTTTCCTTCTTTAGAGGTGGCTTGTGGATCATGGCAGTTGAGGTTATGGTTGTTCCCGTAGGGTTGGTTCCCTTGTCTAATGTCAATTGCTCATCCTAAATTTTCCTATCCTCCATGGTGCTTGCCACTTGTATCTCCAAAATGTCAGAGATGTTCATTTATTGAGGCTCCTTCCCTGGTTCTTCCCGAGCTTCCTACTCTTGGGAAGCTTCTTTTTCTGGGGTTTTATTCTCAAGAGGGATCACCACTTCCTCTTGGGAAAAAATTTCTTCTACGGCCTTCCTGATGTCCCCCTATGGGTTCACCAGTTCATCCATCCCAAACATGTCATCAAACTTATCATGCAGAGGGGAGGTCTCCGGGGGATTCTTAGGCTGATTGTCTGGCTTCAGAGAGTCTGAGGAGACAATATGTATTTCTAGGATGCTAGGCATTTTGAGCTTTGGTTCCACCTTTGGCTGAGGATTCTTCTTCTTCTTCTTCCTCCTTGTTACCAATGGGGGCCCTGCATCCTCCATGACTATCTGCTCTTCCTCTGCCCTAGTCCCTGTTACTCAGACCATTAATGCTACAAGTGAAGGGGAAGTGGGAGGGAAGATAGGTCCGGTCATAATGGTTGGAGTGGCCAACCGAGTAATTAACTTTTCTTTCATTTGCTAGGAGGTGGCCAGTGTCTTCTGCATTTGTTCCACTATGGGAGTGGCGATTGAGACTTGATTCAGGGTCCCTACTTTCCTCTTTCCTCTGTCCTCACCCTATGAAGAGGTTCCGGCCCTAGAAGTTGAACCCCACACAAATGGGCCAACTTTGTGTGTGCTCTTCGGGCATGCCTTCTTGAAATATGTGTGACTATGCTTGATCATGTCATGGGTGAGGTCCTCTATGGTTGTTCCCTCCTGCACATCCCAATTTACCAGAGGGAGGGCCATTTTATCTACCCCCTTTTCCTTGTATTGTGGGTCTACGGTGGATCCAGTATTTGAGAAGTCATTCGGGAACTTTTAAAGCTTGAGCCTCTTCATCATTGCCATCGTCATTCGGATGAAATGCTAGTTCCAGACTTCGAAGTCATCCTGGTAGTCTTCCCAAAAGTCCTCCATGTGGAATTCGTGGGGCTCTGATGCTTGGGGAAGTGCCACAGCTACTTTTCCAAGCGGATCAAAGTTCTTCCGCTCCAGATAGAACTTTGAAAGTCCTAGACTTTTGAGCTCATTGTTGACCTCTTTTTCCATGGTCAGACTACAAGAGTAATTCCTGCAAGTGATTGGGAATGGGATTTTTATCACCTTCCTCATTGTGAAGAGGGCGTGTAGGTCTAGGATCTACCTACAATATTCTAAAAGAATTATTTTATCCACATAATGCTTGGGTAATAAATAGGGTTTCCCGGAGAAGCTAGTCACCTAAATGTAGGTATGCTACTAAAATTGGATATAATAATGGCCATAATTTCTGACCAATTCCATTGCCTCCTTGGAGAGCCGGTATCTAACATCTCGAGTAGGTGTGAGGATGTTGTAGTAGATGAAGGCATCGTTCACCTGATAGAATCTGAGGAAACTAGCCTCCCATTGGATCTGTGGGAAATAATCTGAGGGAGTGTTCTAGCCTAGGCCAATCTTGAGTATACCCATTGTTAGTAATCCATTTTTGATGGGGCATTTTTGTGCTAGAGCCTAGAGAACATAAGACGTCATGTAGAACTTGGATGACTTGGCGACCTAGAGGAATTGGGAGTCCACGTGATTTGCAATAATGGTGGCACAATCAAAGTTTTTCTCACCAGAAGAGATGCCCAATAGGAAATAATGCATCCATGCTGAGAATTCCTAGGCATGGGGTTGTTCAAAGACCCTACATAGTGTGATAATCCCCATCTATATGCTTTATTTGAATTTAGTCTGGGGGATTTTGAGCTTCATCTTCCTAAAGTTCTTTCTTGGCACCTTGAGCCATTTGTTGTTGAGGTACTATTGGGCCATGTGCTCCAGCTTCTGAAACTCCTCTAAGGCTAGTACTCGAGTGAGGATAACTGCGTCTTCAAATTGGGCAATTCCTAGTCCTGCCTGAAAAGTTGCGACATCCAGAGACACCATCGGTGTTGGATATTTGGTTGGGACTGGGATGGTAAGCATAACAGCTTAGACGATGGTATTTTAATGTCTTGCCAGAGTGAGAATGAGCTTTGGGGCTTGCACAGAGTAGGGGAAGCAAGCGGCTTTGAGTATCCCAGAATTGCCCACATTAATGGCCAATGGATCTCCGTCTGTCCGTTGAATAAACATCATTTTAACCAGAGCCTGCATTTTGGCCCACATTCTAACACTCGTGTCAGTGATCAGTTAAAGTTTGGAATCGATCTTTGATCCCAATATTGGTGCCCAAAAATGATGGATTCTCTTTTGGCCAACTGATAGGTATAATTGTGATGCACCACTTGATACCTCTGCAATTTTGGCTTAACCAAGCCAAGGCTGGTAGGCCTAAATTAACCTTGAACAATCAAATTCACTATGTCATACCACTGTGTACATAAAACAAAGTTCCTCCAAAGGTGGTGAATGATCCTTGGAGGAAAGCATAAAACCTCTAGATAATCTCTACTCTATAAAGCTTGACTAAAATGGATTATACTAAGGACTAAAAAGTAATGCTTTTGAATCAAATAATCTACAAACTACAAAGTATGAACCAAATGACAATTTCCAAATAATTATTAGATTAATGCCTTCTAAATACTTGGGCTATAGAGTTAGAAAATTCTCAATCCTACGTACAATCGGAGACAGTTTTAAAAACTTTCTTTTAATAAAGAGAGACTATCACTTCACATGCTTCCACTTGACTTATAATTCAAGTCAATCTATATATCTAATCTTTCCAAATTTAACTCAAATTAAGAGACCGATAAAAATAAGAGAAGATACACAGATCTTTCAATTGATATTTAAACTATATATATTAATTTTGAATTATGATACTCAGGGAATTTAACACAATGAAACACT
>MU226946.1:137525-171038 GCA_018584345.1 Thuja plicata
TCAGGGAATTTAACACAATGAAACACTCTATAAAATAGAATATCTAAAAGACTAATTGAAAATATATAACTTATAACCACAAATAAAAAGAAGAGCACTTATCTTTATTAATGTTGAAAAAATAGTATATTAGAGTCCATGTTGTAGTTGTGATCAAATTCTATCCCCTTAAAATATTTATTTTATTCTTGTCTCTTTACATTATGTATATATATGTTTTTGAGTGGCTTTCACACCTCTTTAGGGTGAAAATACATAACCCTTATTACAAATTATTTTTAAAAAACAATAAACTAACTAAAAAATAACTACCTAACTTTCAGATTTGGCTTTGGCCAAAAATTGAAAGCACCTCATGAAAAGCTAATATTTCTGCTGGAGATAGGAAATTTGATTTCCCAAACTGGGTCATTTTTATATTTTTAAAATTCAACCATCTTCAGCCGCTGTCAGCATCATCTTTGTAGCAGGTCAAAATTCCAGCATTTTTTGAAGGCTTTGATTAGTTAGTTCTATTTATTTGTTTCATAATATTCCTTCTTTTGATTATTTTAGTATGGATAAAATTCCTTCTTGATAATGGATTGGGACCTCTAAATTCTCAAAATTTAGGGTACCAATAGTGGCTCTTTCTGGGGATGTATGCTCTCTATGAGCATAGCGAGATTCCAGCTATCTCTGGAGAAGTAGACCAAGTATCCACACTTAATCTGATGCAAAGTAAAATTGGGTGGCCCTAGGCCCCAAAAAAATGAACACTACTTTCCTCTATCAAACACATAATTCTGATCATGTAATACTTTGGATCTCCCTAATATGGTGCCACCATTCTCATGGACAATATTCATTTCTTTATTAACACACTTTGAGTTTTGTTTACTCTTAGAGAAGTCAGTAGGTGCACTGTAGTCCTTGATAAATAGAATATCCCCATGTATTTGATCAACCCTACAAGTAACTAGATTAATCTCTTCTGTGTGGATGTCTTTATTTACACAATCTTCCTTATACTCGAGATGTTGTTTCTCTTCACAAAAAAAATTTGGAGATAACTCACATTCAGGAGCTTCATTCTTATCAAGAATTTGATCAGATAGGATACTTGGATAATTTTTAGAGCTAATATTCAACACATTCTCCTCATTATGTCTGTTTGATTCCATCTCATCTTCACATGTTTGATACAACTTCTGGTCATAGGATGAGATAATGCATCTCTCACTTTCTGAATACATATTTTGAGTGTTATCAACTTCAAAATCATCATTAGGCTTGCTACCTTCATCATGATGTTGATAGATTTGATTGTATAGAAAATATCCTTCACATAATGGATTCTAGAACATAGATAACACAAATTTATCTTCCTCTACTTCCTCTTCAAATAGTGGATTCAGGAACATAGAAAATTTAGGTACACCTTCATGAAATTTTTCATCAGGATCATTGGATGTTTCATCAATAAGACTAATATCTTCATTGACATTATTTTCTAAAACTTCCTTCTGTTCATATGTTGTATGTTGTTCTATTTTATCTCCTTTATTTGATTTTTTGAATTTATCATCTCCTTCGTCTAGTACTCCCTGAATATATATTGATCCATTAACTTTCTTATCATGATGAAAAAAAGATTGACGACTCTTCTCAACATGTTTTTGATATTCCATGTCTAAAAAAAATGAAATTTCTCTTCTACTGAGAAGGTTTTCTTCTTCATCATCATGGTCATTGATACATGTTTCCATACACATCTCATCATGTACAAATTCTTCTTCAATCTGATCTGAATTTTTATCCTCCATGTCATCACAAGTATTATTATGGTTCTCAGGAATAGATGCTTCTTTATCTTCTGTATGACTAGTGCAATCATCTTCCTCACCAAGATAATCATCAAGCACAAGGCCTTGTTCAATCCAAGAAATAATCTCCCTTTTTCTGTCTTCATCATCTTCTTCTAATATACAAACAAGGAACTTTACTGAAGGATCATCTGATGTAATTCCCAAGTTTTTAACCTTTCTCATGATTTCTTTTTGTGAAGGCATAATGTTTGAAGGTATTTCTCAAAGAATTTCCACCATTCTTATCAACAAATGTGCAGAAGACTCCCCTTCAATTCTCTCCAAGCTAAAAAATGCATCAAGTGGAGACATGTAAGAGTCTTCTTCCATATTGTGATCTTGAATCTTGTCCTGTTCATAATGCATATCATCTTCACTTGCATCATGAAACATATCAAGAAACCATTGCTCAAGCTCTCTCCATGATGATATACTTTATTCAGGTGTCATGCTAAAAAGCAAACCTGCATGATCTGTCAATGATCTTACAAATAGTTTCATAATCACATCTTCTGCATAGATACAAAAATCTAGAATAAATTTACAAAATGCGTGTAAATGCTCCATTGGTGATTCTGATCCATCTCCACAAAATTTTGGAACATATTTGTTTAGTGTAAGAGGAAATTCTTTCTGACCGCTAGGGATTTTATCAAAACTCAATGGTCTATATACATCAATAATATATTTTGGTCTTGGGTCACAAAAGTTTGATACTTTATGTGAATAGGTATTCTGGTACATACTGAATATCTAAATTTGTAGTAACTTCTTTCTTTATACATTAGGTTCTTTTCAATAGAGTCACCACCTCTTTAAAGAGGAAAACTTTACTTATCTCCTTCTAGGTCTTCTCCCTTAGTAGAGTAACTGAATGAAATGTTTTGTTCAATAAAGTTGCCACCTTCTAGCCAGAAGGAAAAAACTTACTATCTTCTTAGTTCTTATCTCCAGTAGAGTCTTAATTATATCACCAGAGCTTCTAGGTAATCTTGAAAATTGTCTTTCATAGACAACTCCCTAGTAGAGTTGCCAATTTTTTGGTGCCCAAAAATGATGGATTCTCTTTTGGCCAACTGACAGGTATAATGGTGATGCACCACTTGATACCTCTGCAATTTTGGCTTAACCAAGCCAAGGCTAGTAGGCCTAAATTAACCTTGAATAATCAAATTCACTATGTCACACCACTGCGTACACAAAAAAAAGTTCCTCCAAAGGTGGCGAATGATCCTTGGAGGAAAGCATAAAACCTCCAGATAATCTCTACTCTATAAAGCTTGACTAAAATGGATTATACTAAGGACTAAAAAGTAATGCTTTTGTAATAATGATTAAATAATCTACAAACTACAAAGTATGAACCAAATGAAAATTTCCAAATAATGATTAGATTAGTGCCTTCTAAATACTTGGGCTATAGAGTCAGAAAATTCTCAACCCTACGTACAATCGGAGACAGTTTTAAAAACTTTCTTTTAATAAAGCAAGACTATCACTTCACATGCTTCCATGTGAATTATAATTCAAATCAATCTATATAGCTAATCTTACCGAATTTAACTCAAATTAAGAGACCGATAAAAAAAAGAGAAGATACACAGATCTTTCAATTGATATTTAAACTATATATATTAATTTTTAATTATGATACTCAGGGGATTTAACACAATGAAACACTCTATAAAATAGAATTTATGAAAGACTAATTGAAAATATATGACTTATAACCACAAATAAAAAGAAGAGGACTTATCTTTATTAATGTTGAAAAAATAGTATATTAGAGTCCATGTTGTAGTTGTGATCAAATTCTATCCTCTTAAAATATTTATTTTATTCTTGTCTCTTTAAATTATGTATATATATGTTTTTGAGTGGCTTTCACACCTCTTTTGGGTGAAAAGACATAACCCTTATTACAAATTATTTTTAAAAAACAATAAACTAACTAAAAAATAACTACCTAACTTTTGGATTTGGCTTTGGCCAAAAATTGAAAACACCTCATGAAAAGATAATATTTTTGCTGGAGATAGGAAATTTGATTTCCCAAACTGGGTCATTTTTATATTTTTAAAATTCGACCATCTTCAGCCGCTGTCGGCATCATCTTTGTAGCAGGTCAAAATTCCAGCATTTTCTGAAGGCTTCAATTAGTTAGTTCTATTTATTTGTGTCATAAAGCTTCCTTCTTTTGATTATTTTAGTATGGATAAAATTTCTTCTTGATAATGGATTGGGACTTCTAAATTCTCAAAATTTAGGGTACCAACACCCGCAATGGTGTCTCCCTTCAAATATTTCATTGTCAGTGGGAGTTTCTCCAGGGCCTTGTTGACCTTTGCCCTGACAGTTGCCCGAGTGACAGTAGTGGTGGGGAGATCTGGGATCCTAGGTGGAGATGATGCAGACACCTCTAACATGATTTATGAGTGGTGTTTCAGAAACCTACAAGGCAAGACAATTGTTAGTATTTATATAAACAAAGCAATATTCCAGATTCCGGGTATCTTACCATTGCATCACACCTGCTCCTAAAAGAATTGTTAGTTCATGTCAAACTCTGGAGAGATATACAGATAATAAAATAATTTAAGATTAAGCTTTATCTGGGCTTCCGGGGATTTTAACACATGTGGTGGAAAAGAGACAGGACCAAATGAAGACTCGGGACCTGGAGTCCGAAAAACTAACCGTTACTGACAAGACTAGAATGAGCCATATTAGGATGATGTGGGGGTGTCACGTGGTCATGCAGTAATGGGAGTTATGGAATTTATGTTGACAACTTTCCAAACATGCAAGGAAAAGAATGCCACTTGGGTCAGACTTGAATGCACATGTGAGAAACTTAACCCGTCATTTAAGACTGACTTGATGGAGGAGAGAGAAAACCACCATGGCCAAACTAGCGAGGTGTCGAGTTTGAACCAGGCGGCCATCTTTCTCGGATGAGCTCCAAATTTGGGACTCTCAATGCACTGAGCATGACAAGCTTGCCACTAGTTAGAGTTCAGGATATACATGAAATATATAGAGCCAAAGCACTGGCGAGGACCAAAGAACTACTCGCAGACTTGGCAAGAAACAAGCATATATACAGACATAGATATACACTTACACAATATACATCATATACAAAAACTCACAGGGACACTCACACAAAAACCCACCAAAATATACAAAGCATCTACACTAAAATTTTAGTTGCACAGAGGGTGGATAACCCTCTGGTAGAGCCAACCTGCCAACGGGAGGCGATAGAAAAAAAAACCATAAACGACAAGAGGAAACAAAAATGAAAGAAAAATGAAGACAAAACAAAAAAATGAACAAGAACTAGAAAACCTGAAACCAGAGAGGGAAAAACCGAAGGCCTACCCGGAAACGCGGAGGCAGTGGAAGGATGAGTATGGGAGGTGCTCAGCAACAAGTTCACCTTTAAATGACCACAAATGAGCACTACAAATTAATGTTTAATCAACCACTAAGCACAAGATAAAAACATTGTTCAATCACCTTAATCACTTTGAAATCGCCTTAAAATCGCTGAGCGCTCCAAGTATTTTAGTCGCGGTAAATGTGAAAATGACAGGTAACTTCAATTTATACCCCTAGGGTAAAAATGCATTGCATCTTTCCAAAAACTCTGGGACAACCGAACCTCTGGACTCTGGGCCTGGAGATCCCATGCAACCACACCTTCTTGCAAAAGAAGACATAATGACAAAGAATCCTGGGGTCCAAAATCCGACCGGCTCAAAAGAACAAACAAAACTCTGGGACCGGGTCCTGGAGACACAAGAAGACAAAATCAAAAGAAAGACAACTCTTGCAGAAGCAAAGCCTGGAGGGAAAACAAAGAAAACAAGAGAAAACAAAGGAAAGAGCAAAAGCAAAAAAAAAGGGGACCCAACATTTTGCCAACAAAATGTAGGGATGGGTATGTAGGGCATAACAGATAGCAAGCAGATCCTAAAGAGACACACCTTGCTGCTGTGAAAACAATTTTCAGATACTTGAAAGGAACATAAGAATATGGATTATGGTAATAAAAATTAGATGACTTTATTTTACAGGCTTATACTGATGTTGATTGGGCAGGTAATGTGGATAATAGAAAGAGTACAAGTGGTGGAGCCTTTTTCCTTGGAAAAAGGCTAGTTTCATGGTTAAGTAAGAAGTAAGACTGTATTGCTCAGTCTACCACTGAATTCGAGTATGTTGCTGCTACTATAAATTGTACACAAGTTGTTTGGATGAAAAAATGCTGAAGGGCATTGGAATAATTTTTCAAGAGTCAGTAGTTATCCATTGTGATAACACTAGCATAGTGAATATGTTGAAGAATCATGTAATGCATTCAAAGACTAAACATATTTCTATTAAGTATCATTTCTTGAGAGATGAGGTAGCAAAGAAAGAGATTAGACTGGAGTATATTAGTACAAAGGAACATATAGAAGATATATTTACAAAACCTTTTCCAAAATATGTTTTTGAGTATCTCAGAAGCATGCTGGGGGTGAGATCCCCTCACAGTGATAATTAATTGATGTAGGCATGCATAAATTTAGTGGATTTCAAAGCTATATCATTTTCTGGAGTTGATGTATGGATCTACTCCTTAGGGGGAGTGATTGTAGCAACATTATAAAGCACATTTGGGTGATTTTGCACCTGGCTATTAGAAATGAAGATTTGAAAAAGCTACACCTTACATAAGATTCAAGAAGAGATATGAAACCCTTTTCCATTGTTGTAAAAGCGGGAGAGATTCTATTCAAAAATACCTACTATTTTAGGGAGAATTGTGTTGAGGATATTAAGAAGATTGTATTGAGAGAGTACTTTTGGGTTGATGTATTTTCCCATATGTTTCCATTAATGCTAAAGTGGGATATTGTTGGATGATATCATAATTGGGTACTACTGATGTTGTTGGTATTCATGTTTTTTCACTGATGTCAACATATGTTTTTGTGGAGTCAACAGACTAGTTATTACTATTGTAAGATGACTGACAGAAGTGTATGAACACTGTACGGATGAATCAGAACAAGAAAAGATGAGGATATGAAGAAGGTGGTGTGATGACCTTATTCATAAGGTTGCTTGGCTTAATATTTCATATTGGTGATGTTATAGATGTTTTAGTGAAGACTAGTTTCTGGACTGTGACAGTGATGCTTGATAGAGCGAGTCTTTGTGCTTTGGGTATATCTTATAGGTGATGATGATTTAGGTTATGCAAGCTTAAGGGATGATAGATGCATATTGAGGAATGTTTTTTGTTGATATCATGTCATCTTATTGTTGGTGATGCCATCTGTGATTTCTATTCTGGAGGAGACCTATTTGGGACCGACTTCAAATATGTAGTGTATATTGTGGATTGTGAGCATGGATTGCGAATCTTGGAGTATATCTGATGTATTATAATTGATGTTTAATTTTTTTAGGTACCTTGTGTATCTTAGAAAGGGGTTAAATAATTGTTTATATATTGGGAAAGCCTAATTGGTTGACCTAATCAATTATTGTAATAGGGTATATATGAGATAACTTTTCTTTTGAAAAGATGCAGTATGTGATAGTGGAATGACGAGAAGGTAATTGAAAGGCAGAGAAGTGTGGAAGCTGCGAATCTTAATTGGCTATTGGATGTAGAGCAATTTTTTTGATTATAGTACTTCATTGTAATTGACCAAGCAAATACACTTGCTATCAGACAATTTACTGGATTGTTTATTTCTTATATACACTTGTTCGGATTGTTAATCCTTGAGGGTGACTTTAACCTTCTTTGGGTAGTGTGCCTAGACAATAAGCCCATAGTTACTCTTGACTCCTAACAGGGTCTGTCCTTTAACATGGACTATGTACTATAATGTTGCAATAAGCTCCTAATAGGGTTAAATCTTTTAACAAGGATACTATACTCTTAGTACACCATTTGTGGGTGCTAATTCCCATCGGGGTTTTACCTTTAACAAGGTTTCCTCAACAAAAAATATTGTGTTATTGTGTTGGCATTTACTGTGTTATCATTTGAATTGAAGTTTTGGTTTATAAAGTTTAATGTTTAATAATATATCTCACAATTTATTCACCCCCTCTCAGTTGTGCTTGTGGACTGTTATTCCTAATAGTTTTAATGCTAGTACAAAAGATAATATATGGGTGGGTGCTTGTTAGCTCCAAAATTGCTAATATTAACACATTATTTTTTGTAACTTTTTAGAATGCCAGCACAAATTTACTAATTCAATCTCTATTGCATACAATAATTTGGTTTACAAGTAGTAATTTTGGACATAGAGGATATTCAATATGAAAGAATACATGAAGACATTAATTATGATGATTGACCTGCTAGATTAGGCTAGTAATTAAATGCTTTGAACCAACATTAAATGTCTAAGAGGTAACAATGTAGTAATCCATAAAACATAGTGCACATGATTAAAGACCATTGAGTCCATCAAAATATAAAAGAAGACGACCCACCAGATCATAGTAACACAAGCACACTTTTAGTTTCAAACTCAAAATATAATTATAAGATATGAATAATTCTAAACATCATCATATAATATCATGGCATCTAATGGCATACACATCATGCATACATGATGACTACTTAATCACCTAAATAATCAACTACTCACATCAACAATGTCATAATAAGGACAAAAGAATATATCAATAATTGAATGCATCACAAGAATGCACAACACCAAAAGATCTGTCACAAACCATCACACAAAAACATCCAAGAGTCTAGCTTGGATCAAAAGAATACATAGTAGTAGGATGCGAACATGGTAGGCACTACATGATCTCTTACCTTAGATGTGAAATTATGGATGAGAACTTGAGTTGATGGTTGCTGATTAAATTGGATGTCAAACTAAGGGAGAAAAGACTTCTTTTATACCTTTCACAATATTTTACGGAGTAAAAATTGGAGTAGGTTTACACAGGATTAAAATTCCAACTCAATTGACCTAATCATTACATTGTCTAAATTTGAAGCAGAATTGGCCATGGGAATAGGGCGAGTCGATTGGCCCATTCTTGAAAACAAGGAAAGCTAATTGGCCTGTTCCACCCAATTTGGTTTGAATTTTAAACCCGAGGTCTAGAATGTTGAGAAGAGATTGGTTTTAATATGGAATTAGATTATTATATCGTGATTGATGTCGAGGGCTACTTAAGTTAAAAATAGGGCCTAAGTGAGCAATAAATTAACAAGGGGATGAAATAATTAATGGGAACACCTATAATTAATGGCCCATGTAGGATTTTGAAGAGATTTAACTAGGAGAGGACTCATAACATTAATTTAAAATAATATAGGTCCAAAAGTTCATAGAGGAATGAGACACACTAAAATGAGTGCTCAAAAAACATGGAATTGGACACCTTATTAAGGATGTACAATTTTTGATGCTACATTTAGCCCCCAATTAAGTGGGAGTATGAACTTATTTCATACTCATTGAAGTAGATTAAAGCACAGGAAATTAATTTTATCAAGGTACAAGATACAAGGAAATACTAAGCCCTCAAGTGACTTAGGTCCTCATCAATCTAAGACCAAGACAAAAGAAACATTCACATGAAAAATAAATCAAAGAGAGATAAAAGGAATGACCATACTATCCTAGTAAGGTTAAACTTACTATAGGTTGTGTGTGCGTGAGTGCATGTGTGTGTGGGTGTATTGGTGCAAAGGAGAATTGAATGGTCTAGAAACTTGTGTTATGATAGCCAAACAACCTCAAATCATAATCTATGGAAATCATTGTATCCAAGGAAACTTGATGAAAATGAACGGTTCAAGGAAATCATTGTATAAAAGGAATCCTACCAAGAGGACATTACAAAGAAAGGTTAGCTAAGTAACTTGAAAAATGACTAAAAATGTCCTAGATCATATGGTGAATGTTGTGTTTCCATTGTTGGTAAAAATTTTATTTCATAGGTCCGATCAGTTATACTGGTGATGAAGGTGACTCTACAAGGATATTTCTAAGTATCCAGTGTACCGGTGATAACACAATCTGTGATGGTGATTTTGATGTGTGGTGATAATATAAAGGATTTAGATGATGTGATCTTATAGGAAGTATCTACATATTCATATTTACCTACATATATGATTGCATAAGATGATTCAACACACATATGGATATTTGGAGGAAACACTAGTGATATCAACAATAATTGTCAACTGGTCAAGTCAAGGTGATGAAATTGAAGTATCGATCAACTACGTGTCAAAGTTTGTTTTATTTATGAAATGTATTGTTGAGGGCTGACCTTGAGGATTTCAATTTCTGATGTTGGCATGATCAATTATGTAATTTATTTAGGATTTGGAGGCCAACTGAGGTAACACATTTTGGGTTGTTCCACTGACCTAAAAGTGTATATAAGAGATGAAATTAAAGGAAAAGTGTTGATGTTGAGAGAGTTTGTTGATTCGATGATTGTAGTGGTTGAAGTGGATGTTTGTGAGGATAGAAAAATGATTTGAGCATTGCTGAAGCAGATCAGTCAAGTAGAGTGTTCTACTTTCAGATCAGTTTATTTGAGTTCATTATCAAGGAAGGTCCTAACAGGTTTGTGATCAAAATCCTCTAACAAGGTTACTCCTAATAGGGTAAGTAGGATTCTAATAGGTCTGAAGACTAAATATTTTAACATGGTGACTCTTAGAAGGAGTTCTAAATCCCTTAACAGGGTAGTTCCTTACATGAATTTTGTAATAGTTTCTAACTGGGATAAATATACTCTTAACCGGGCATGCCCTTAACACGATGGTTTTAATTCTCCTAACAAGGAAATACTTATTAGTGCACTAGTGATATTCATGGGTGGTAATTACCATCATGTTTTGTTCCCTCTAACAAGGGTTTCCATGATAAAATATTGGTGTCATTGCTATGATTCCATGGAGGTATGTTTGGACATGCTATATGTTATACTTAGCTTTGCATGTTGGTTACTTTGGAAGCTGATGAAAAGATTTTGTAGATATGTGGTTACATTGATTCACCCCCCCTCTCAGTGCCTTATAATAATAACAATTGGTATCAGAGCCAAGTTCCCTTGAAGAAGCCTAAAAACTTGGGAGTGATCCATAAGGAATATATGGAGAGTTTAAGATATCAAAGGAAACTTGAAAATAAATCTGAAGATGCAGAAGAGTTAATTGACCAGTTGAAGGAGAAACTCAAGCAATCAAGAGCTAAGAGGTGTGAGCTTGTTCAACAATTATCTAAGTGACAAGATCTGATTGATCAACTATCTGAAGAAAGTGGGTCTGGGGAATCTGAGGCTTCCCTATAAGCTTTAACCCAGTAGAACAAGCAATTACATGAAGAAAAGAAGAATCTAAAAAGAGAGTTAGAATCCTTATCAATCATGATGGGTGAAGAAATGGAAGCAAGGAAGACTACATAAGAAGAAAGGAAAATTGGAGAGGAAGCCCTAAAATCCAAAGACAAATCCCTAAAAGCTAAGGTGATGAGATTTTCAAATTTGAACAAGAGGTTGGTACGTTGCATGAACATCTACATGACACAAATGAAGAATATCAAGAATCCCTAAGGCATAGTGAAAGTGTGAGGAAATAAAATGAGAATTTGAAAGGTGAGTTGAAGGATACCAATGATTTAATCAAGAAATTCAATGAGAGTACTGCAAAGCTTGATGAACAACTCAAGAATTAGAGAATGGATGGAGAGAAGAAAGGTCTTAGCCACACTAGTCATGAGGTTGGTGAATCTTCACGTACCAAAAATACTGATCAAGATGGTAAGACTACACCTAAAGTGAATCAAAGGAAATATGGTAAGATAACTTATAAACTAGTTTGGTTTAGTTGTCATAAGGTTGGACATACTACTAAATTATGCAAGAAAAATGTTAGATCTAGTGTTCCAAGTGTTAGATCTAATGCTAGACCGATTATTCTTCACGGTTATTGTTATAATTGCAACAAGTATGGATATAGAGCTAATGAGTGTAGGACAAGGATGAACAATCAATGGTTACAAGTCACTCGATTAAGTCCTTATCAGAATGAGAACCAGTGGAATGTTACATGTTCACATTGTCACAAATATGGACACATGAAAATCAACTACATATTGTGGACAAATAGAGGCAATGCAAGACCTTGGAGAGAAACATGTATGCCATGTTTTCATTTTCACAAGATATGACACATTGCAAGGTTGTGTAGAGAAAGGAAAAACAAGGTGAATATTCTGTTTAATCAGTCAGACAAGCACAAAGGAAGAAGATAGTGAATGTTGAAGAGACAAGGAATCAAATGAAGAATATTTGGAAAAAGAAGAGTAAAGACAAACCATAAAAAGACACCACATCTTCACCAAGTGTGGAGAATTCTTCATTTAACTAAGTCATCATTGACTTAGGGGGAGAAATTTTTTTTGAATATGTTAAAGACCCCCTAGATGCATGTGAAGTAAGTTCTATTTTCATATTTAGATGCATATGGTTATTTTGATTTATGGTATGAAGTTATTTTTTATCGCATGAAGAATTGGTTGACCATTAACAAGTTTTAAAAGGTATATGATGTTTTGTTAGCCACTGGTAATCCCATTAATATTGTGGAGTGAAGGCAGTTAAAATGTTATTTTTGCGTCTTATTGTACACCTACATGTTTGAAGAGAAGATACAAAGAAAGAAAACTGTTGATTGAGAAATTTGAGAAAATTAAAGGTGATCATTTGGAGTATTTACACTGATTTTGAGAAAGGAAACAACAAGGGTTTGAAGTTTCATCAAGTGGTGATTGGAAAGGTATTGATTTGATGTTTTTTACCCAAATTTCCCATCCTATCAAATTTTGGCTACAAGTGGAGTAAATGAGGCTCCCACAAGGGTATAGCCTAGCTTGTATGTTTCTGTCATGCTTTCTGGTCTTTACCTTATTCTCTGCATATTGCTAGGTCACTAGTTTTACCCCTAGTTCATGTCATGAAGACCTAAATGCAAGAAAACCTTTGAAATCTCTTAAACCCTAGCTCGTTCATGACTTGTTCTATTTTTAAGTTACTTTTTCGAGTGACTTAAGTATTGTATTTGTCATATACACTTAACATTTCCTTGGTTATCTCTTAGTTGCACAACCTGGACATAATATTCTTTTTCATTCAGTGACTTTGAGATTTCTTTAGTCACGTGATCTCGAAAGGAAATGGAATCTGCTCTTTTCTTTAGGAGACTTAATGCAAACCGTTGATGCAGTTCTGATCCTGTGGGTTGCGCTAGATCTTGAGACAAAGTCAAGTTTTATTCTGAAATTAAGAGCAGCTATTGATACAGTTTTGACCATGTGTTGTGCGCTAAGTCTCATGATGAAACCAGAGTTATTCAAAACATTGGGAGATTTAGTGACTCAGTCTATCTCATGATCTCTAGATAAACTTAGAGTTAAAGTTTGGTTGGATTTTTGCTTTAGTCGTGTGATCTCTAAGTGGACTTGGAGTTAAGAGAAAGAATTAGAGACTTAACATAGACCGTTAATCTCATCCTAGATGTGCATCTTGTGCTAGATCTTGAGACAAAGTCAAAGGTCATAAAATATTAGGAGATTACGCATAGATCGTTGATGCAGATCAGATCTTGTGGCTAACGTGAAGTCACAAAATAAACCTTAGGGTTAAGTAATCATCCATCAACTTACATTTTCTTCAGTCGCTAAATCTCTAGATGGACTAGGGCTACAATCAAGTCAGGTAAAGTTAAAGATGGATTAAGTTAAAATTATTTCAGAGTTTGCAATGATTAAAGATGATCCGTTCATTCATTTTTGATCTTGTGGTTCTCACGTGATCTCGGAATAAACCCTTGAGTTGGATTTTCACCTAGCGACTTAGATTTTCCTTCATTCACTAAATCTCTGAATAGATCATTGTTAAGGAAGCTAGAGTCAAGTTAGTTTCAGAGTTTGAAAAGATAAAATTATGGTCGTTGATGCTTAGATGATCCTGGGGCTGGCTCTAGATCTCTGAATTAAACCATGGTTAGGCTAGATACTTGGAGATTGTGAGATACGCTTAGTCACATGATCTTGGAATGAATTAGAGCTATAGTAAAGTTAAAGTCACGTTTAGTTCTGAGCTGTCGATCATGTTTTGATCTTGTGGTTCTCATGTAATCTTGCAATGAAAAGGAATATGTTGTTAAGGTTTAGAGATTCAGCGCAGACCGTTGATTTAGAGTTGATCAAGGTTGGATCTTATGGCTAGCGTGTGATCTTAGAATAAATTCAGAGTTAAAGAAATGATCTAGCGACTCAGAGACATAAAGGATTTTAGACACTTAGGGTTAAATATGATTCAAAGGAAAGTTAAGGCTAAGGTCAGAACTAATGGTAATCTTCGAGAAAGTCCCATTTCATCGAGTGGTAGGCATAAAGCCTCAATGAAAAGATGCTCAAAATCTAATGATCAAGGCATTGCACCAAGATGACATGTGGCACTGATGACATCAAGGGTCCCAAGTTTACAGACAAGATAAATACATAGAAAGTAAAGAAGATTTGACGGTGGGTGTAATCCCTTAATGGCCAAGATGAAGATGTTTAATCTTTAAGGCATTGCGCCAGGACACCATGTGTCTGTGATTGGATCTAAACTTAAAGACAGAATAAAGAATAAAGATAAATATAAAGATAAAGATCAACAACTATGTTTTAAAAGGAAATCAAGTATTTTTATAAACCTTTGATGAAAACATCTGCGCCACCTATGACCGTTTATATTCAAATATTCAAATCTAATTTTCAGGGTTTCATGGTGGTGACATGGTCTTTCAAGTTTCAGAAAAGAGAGATGGGTCAAGCTGACTTCTCTGATCAAATTTATGGTGATGGGAGATGTATTCATGAATATATCTGATCTTTGAGATATTTCCCAAGCACATTGATGAGAAAACTTGACCATTTTAGGGTTTTTGCATTATTTATTGAATATCTATTGAAACCCTAATTCTGCCCTAACTGATCAGATGGGTTGACTCCTGAGCCTATGTGCTAGGAGAGGTTGTATATAAGTAGTTTTAGAAGCTTTCGTAGGTAGGTCTTTCAGCTTATGCAAGACTTTCTATGACGTTCTCTCTACCCTCAAGTTTTCATCTATTTGGAATTTCTCATTGAATTCTAGATTATGTAAAGGTTTTCTATGACATTTTCTCTGTCCTCAAGATTTTCCTTGTCTGTATTTCTCTTACTAAAGCATAATATAATGTTTAATGTTAGAGAAATCTTGGAGTTCTTGAGCCTTCTTTCTTTCTACATCTTTGTGTACTACTGTGGGTGATTTGATTTAGCTAATCTTGTAGATTTTGTTCATCCCTTGTTACCTTGTCTCATTCCTATGCCTATTTGCTGGAGTGGATGTTTGTTTGCATGTCATTGTTTGTGTCTATCTCCTTAGATATACTATTTTTTGTGAGATATTCTCTTTCCTTGAATAGCCTCTTTTCATTTTAGACCTCTCTATGAAAAACTTATGCAAAACTATTGAGAAAATTGTGTTATGCTAGATTCAGGAATTTCATGCTAGCTTGGTCACTGTGTTATGATTCATCTTACCTTCGGTGTATCACCTAGTAGGATAATTTTATTTTTAGTCATTTCCCTTTAGTTCTCCTTCTATCCCTTTTCCTTCCAAGGTTACTTTCATGTTTAAAAGTAGATAAGGTGATTATCCAAGAGGAACCGACCTAGAACTTGGGGGTTTCACTTTAATTAGTAGAGGTCCCACAACCTAGAAGTGATTCCCATGTTATACTAGATTATTAGGCTCAATCACTTAGTAGGGTGAAAATTTAATGTATAACAATTCTGGCATGCTGGGTGGGACCACAAAAGGAAGTTCATCTTTCAAAGCCATGATATATTTGATATGCTGATAACATAATACACACCTAGAAGTGGTTATCGTCTTGAATATCTAGAAAATTTGGAAGGTCTACTGGTTTCAAAGGATCAAGTGCTAGTATGTTTCAAATCTTTCAAATTTAAAATTCCAGCTAATTGCATGAGTAGAGATGTCAAGTTATTATGGACAGTCAGGTTACTCACCAACATATCATGAGAATAATGTTCAATGGGCTAAGCATCCATATGAAAATCATCCAAAGGTAGTTTTTAGTCCAAGCTACCATATCATAGCAGGTTGTCAATATGTTCAACATGCCCCTAATCAATATGGCCCTGCACAAGCTTATGAGCATGCTCTCCAATGGGAAGCATCATAGACTCAAAAGAAACAACAAGAGAGTCAAGAGCAATAGGTTCATCATGCATACCACCCACCCTACCTTCTCAGCCTGATTGGAAACAAACTTAGAATTTTAACCAGTCACAAGCAAACTATTTTATGCCTAATCAACATGAAGATATTTGGGAAGAGACAAAAAGTATGTTGCTTGACTTGATTAAGAAAGCATTTGAGATTAGGGAGAAACAAGACATGGAAGGTCAAAGTTAAGAGCATGAGTTATTTTCCAATCAAGTGGCAGAGGCTCTAGGTGATGAGTAGCAAAGGAACCAATGGGAAGAAGAGCTTGATTGCCAAATTGTTGCCATAACAATAGGGCTGAGATCACAAATTGCTGAATAAAAGACTCTTGAATGTAAGGTTCCAAGCTTCAGGCATTTTTGGCAGGGCGAGTCTCCTAAATCTCATGAGGTTAGAATTCCAATATGGAATACTCCCATGTTCCAAGAGCCTACAAATGAAGAACCTATAGTGCATTCATTTCCAATCTTTAGTGACATCCTTCAAGCACATAAACCTGTTAGAGAGAAATTGCAGCCTTATTATGGTCAACAGAAGCCTGAGGTTTATGTTGAGACAAAACCTGTTGCAAGTGAGCAATAGATGTTAGACAAGGTCTTCAATTTTCTATGATTTAAAAAAACCCTTCCCTCTAAGACTACCTCTAAACACTCTAGATTTGAAATCCCATGTTTTAAGGGAAATCTTTCTTTCCAACAGCCTATGCTTAAAAATCAGTTCACCACTCTGCAAGGGCAATCTATTCAAGATATTTGTTTATCCCAAGAAACCCCCCAGGTCACTCAAGATACTAAGCTTTCATGGAAACTTTCATGGACTCTACCTCCTAGCTATCACATGCCAAGTCTTTTCAAGGATACTAGTCAAGCATTAGAGCAAGGAATTATGGTGGATGAGCTTTCATGTGATTAAGAGGAGAGAAAATTAGAGGTGTCACTATTGAGTAAGGACTGTGATAGGTTGGGATAACAAGGTGAAGAAATGGAGATTGATGCTCAACCTGAGCTCTTGATTGATTTATTTGATGAGAATCCCCTTTTTGTTGAAAGAGAGGAAGACATGCCATTACCTATGGCTAAAGGTCAATTAGGACAGAAGGATCACCATCAGCAAGGTAGTGATAAAGAGGAAGATACCATGTATTTGTTGGATGAGCAGCCTAGTTTTGTTGAATAGCATGAGGCAGACATGGTCATGACCATATCTGCAATTTTTCAATAGCTGGAGGGCACATGCCATTATGATGACAAACCAATTCATGAGCTTGCAATCAAAGAGGAAAGCTCCCAATATGAAGAAGATAGCCAAAGCCTTGGGGAAAATTATTTGGAGAACATCATAGAGGATGTGTGTATGGAGCTTGATTATAGGAAACTATTTTTTCCTAAAGGCCTTCAAGATTTTGACAATTTTGAGGAGATCTCTGCTTGCTCTATTAAGGATAATGATCCTCTGACCATGGAGAATGAGTTGACAAGATTGCCTGTGTTGAAGATTAACTCTCAAGATTTGAATGTAGATCATAAAAAGGAGACCATCAAGGAGAGCTCCAACTATTTCATATCAAGAGGTTTCCCCATCAGATACTTGGCCCAAGAAGAGTTTAACAAAGCATCCTCATATGATCAATTTTAGGTGAGTAAGTTTGACCCCATTTTTTAAGAGGCAATTCTATATTTTCTGACATACTTTTATGTGCCTCATATCTCAGTGGCTACCTTCATGCTTATAATTCAAGATATCCTAAGGAGGAAAGGTATCTATTTTAACATTCCAGTGAATGGTTTTGTTTGACCAGTTTTCTATACTGGTTAGTTTAGGTTAGGTTAGTTTTTCCCTGCTTTCCTCCAAGTGCTTTTGCATAGTTTGTTCATGTTTGTACATAGCTCTTTCCTATTTTTGTTGTTGTTCCTCCTATTTTCAATCCTCCTCCTTCCCCATAATTGTTTTTGTGTGCTCAACGCAGACTCCTTGCCCAATGTAATATCATTAGGCCACTGGTTTTATATGTATAGCAGGCTGACATTTAGGAAAAATCGCCAAAAATGTTACCCAAATTTCCCATTCTATCAAAATTTGGCTACAAGTGGAGTAAATGAGGCTCCCACAAGGTTAGAGCCCATCTTGTATGTTTCTGTCATGATTTTTGGTCTTTATCTTATTCTCTGCATATTGCTAAGTCACTGGTTTTACCCTTAGTTCATGTCATGAAGACCTAAATGCAAGAAACCCTTTGAAATCTCTTAAACCCTAGCTCATTCATGACTTGTTCTATTTTTAAGTTACTTTTCCAAGTGACTTAAGTGTTTTATTTTTCATATGTGCTTTAAACTTTCCTTGGTTATCTCTTAGCCATGCAACCTAGACAGAATATTTTTTTCATTCAGCGACTTTGAGATTTATTTAGTTGTGTGATCTCGAAGGGAAATGGAATATGCTCTTTTCATTAGGAGACTTAACGTGAACCGTTGATGTAATTTTGACCCTGTGGCTTGCGCTAGATCTTGAGACAAAGTCAAAAGTTAAGTTTTATTATGAGATTAAGTGCAATAGTTGATACAATGTTGATTGTGTGTTGTTCTCTAAGTCTCATGATGAAACCAGAGTTAGTCAAAACATTCGGAGGTTGAGTGACTCACTCTATCTCGTGATCTTTAAATAAACTTAGAGTTAAAGGATGGTTTTATTTTTGCCTTAGTCTCATGATCTCTAAGTACACTTGGAGTTAAGAGAAAGATTTGGAGACTTAATACGGACCGTTAATCTCATCCTAGATGTGCAGCTTTTGTTAGATATCAAGACAAAGTCAAAGGTACACAAAGATCAGGATATTACGCGTAGATCATTGATGCATATCAGATCCCGTGGCTGGGATGAAGTCTCAAAATAAATCTTGGGTTAAGTAATCATCTAGCGACTTAGATTTTCTTTAGTCTCTAAATCTCTAGATGGACTAGGGTTACGATCAAGTCAGGTAAAGTTAAAGATGGGTCCGCCAAGCTATGATCTAAGTTGTCAATGAAAATTTGATCTTGTGGATGGTGTGAGATCTTGGAATAAAATCCGGAGTTAGAAAATCATCCAACAACTCAGAGTTTCCTTCAGTCGCTGAATCTCCACACATACCTAGGTCAAGGCAGGTTAAGTGAGAATCAGTTCAGAGTTTGCAACAATTAAAGATGAGTCATTGATTCAGTTTTGATCTTGTGGTTCTTGCGTGATCTCGGAATAAACCCCTGGGTTGGCTTTTCATCCAGCGACTTAGATTTTCCTTCAGTCATTTAATCTCTGAATAGATCATGGTCAAGGTAGCTAGATTCAAGTTAGTTTCAGATTTTGCAGAGATAAAATCATGGTCGTTGATGCTGAGATGATCCTGGGGTTGGCACTAGATCTTTGAATTAAACCATGGTTAGGCCAGATACTTGGAGATTGCAATATACGCTTAGTCACATGATCTTAGAATGAATCAGAGTTATAGTAAAGCTAAATTCAGGTTTAGTTCTAATTCATTGATCGTGTTTTGATCTTGTGATTCTCGTGTAATCTCACAATGAAAAGGAATATGCTCTTAAGGTTCAAATATTCAGCACAGGTCATTAATTTAGAGTTTGTCAAGGTTTGATCTTATGGATGGCATAAGATCTCAAAATAAACTCAAAGTTAAAGAAATGATATAGAAATTCAGAGACATGATTTCAAATAGCTGAGGTTAAAGATGATTCAAAGGAAAGTTAAGGCTAAGCTCAAAACTAAGGGTAATCTTTGAGAAAGTCCCATTTGATCGAGTGGTAGGTGTAAAGCCTCAATGAAAAGATGCTCAAAACATAATGATAAAGGCATTACACTGAGATGAAATTTGGAACTGATGATGTTAAGGGTCCCATGTTTATAAACAAGATAAAGACACAACAAGTAAATAAGATCTAACGGTGGGTGTAAACCCTTGATGGCCAAGATGAAGATGTTTAATCTTTAAGGCATTGCACTAGGACGCCACGTGTTTGTGATTGGATTTGAACTTAAAGACAGAATAAAGAATAAAGATAAAGACAAAGGTCAACAATTGTGTTTTAAAAGGAAATCAAGTCTTTTTGTGAATCATTGATGTAGACATCCGTGCCACCTATGACCGTTTATATTCAAATATTAAAATCTGATTTTTAGGGTTTCATGGCAGTGGCATGGTCTTTAAATTTGCAGAGAAGAGAGATGGGTTGAGCCGACTTCTCTGATAAAACTTATGGTGATGGGAGATGTATTCATGACTATATTTGATCTTCTGAGATATTTCCCAAGCACAAATATGAGCAGAGTTGACCGTTTTAGGTTTCTACATTGTTTATTAAATATCTATTATAACCCTAATTCTGCCCTAACTGATTGGATGGGTTGACTCCTGATCCTGTATGCTAGAGGAGTTTTTATATAAGTAGTTTTAGAAGCTTTCGTAGATAGGTTTTTCATCTTATGCATGAATTTTTGTGTCATTCTCTCTGCACTCAGGTTTTCATCTATTTGTAATTTCTCATTGAATTCCAGATTATGCAAAGGTTTTCTGTGATATTTTCTCTATCCTCAAGCTTTTTCTTGTCTGTATTTCTCTTACTAGAGCATAATATAGTGGTTAATGTTACAGAAATCTTAGAGTTCTTGATCCTTTTTTACTTATTCATCTTTGTGTACTTCTGTGGGTGATTTGATTTAGATAATCTTATAGATTTTCTTCATCCCTTGTTACCTTGTCTCATTCCTATGCCTATTTGTTGGAGTGGATGTTTGTTTGCAAGTCAAAGTCTATGTCTATCTCCTTGGATATGATATTGTTTATGAAATCTTCTCTTTCCTTGAATAGCCTCTTTTCATTTTAGACCTCTCTATGAAATACATATGCAAACCTTTTCAGAAAGTTGTGTTCTACTAGATTTAGGAATTTCATGCTAGCTTTGTCACTGTGTTTTGATTCCTGTTACCTTTGGTGTATCACCTAGTAGGATAGTTTTCTTTTCAAGCATTTCCCTTCATTTCTCCTTCTATCCCTATTCCTTCCAAGTTTACTTTCATGTTTAAAAGCAGATAAGATGATTATCCAAGAGGAACAGACCTAGAACCTGGAGGTTTCACTTCAGTTAGTAGAGGTCCCACAACCTAGAAGTGATTCCCATGATATACTAGATTATTAAGCTCAAGTGCTTAATAGGGTGAAAATTTAGTGTATAAAAATCTTCAAATCTTGAACTTTTTATTTGAAAGATGGATACACCCATCATTGTAGAGATTACTGAGAGGCCATGATGAGAGTTTAAGAAACATCCTTCAAATTGATCAAAGATGATCCAAAGGGTTCCATATCTTGTATTCCCTGCGACGTGATGCATATTGAAGATGTTAGATCATATATCCACTGTATGTTTGAAGAGTACTTAGGTGCTTCACATATCTTGAGTCAGTATACATGGTTGTTTAGTGATCTGGTATTGAAGGATGAGCACCAAGTGGTTGCAGACAAGGGTTTTTCTCACGCAATTAATTTCCTTGAAGAGTTTGAAGAAGATCAAGTTAGATATGTGATAAATCAAGTGCATGACCAGTTTTTGTGGCTTGACCATGCACATAAGAACACTAAGGAATCCATACATGCAATGATAGGTTTTTGTGCAACTGGTGAGGTACCGATACTTAGGTCAATCTCACAGGATGTAATCACAAAGCCAACTGAATCAAAGTGGAATAAGAGAGCGATCACTATCAATGATATCCTTGATCTGAATGTGATATTTTCATCAATGGTGATAGGATACAATGTCTATTACTTGAGAATAATCAATATTGTGCCCATTGCTGAAATCCACAGTGCATATAGAATTGTGATAGAGAATGGAGAGTATGATTTATGTACTGTAATGAGAGACCAATTGTTTATGAACATGGAGAAGATCAGGAAGGACAAAAGGTAAATATTTAAATTTGGTTAATTTATTATGGGATTATTCTTATAATGTTAGAACTTCTTTCCCAGTCTAGGCAATATAAATTGGGTAGATGGTACACCAGTGGTGGTTCAACTAAAGAACTCTATCAGATTATTGGGAAATAGTTTCAATGAGACTATTTGGGGTTATTTCAAATATTTTCAGAGTAGGTTGCATCAAAAGGAAAGGATATCAGGCCATATAGTTGAGAAATACAAGGATGATTTATGTTTTATGGTTTATACTGACACTTTTCAGATGGAGGCAATAGTTCCTAGGACATCTTGGGCCATGCCCATGAGATATGAAGTAGAAGGTGATATGTTGATCTTACATGTTGAAGATATATTATCTAAACCGGTCGATCCAAATGAGCCTCGATTTGGAACTTACAAAGAGAATAGTATGAAAGTGCATAATTTTTTTTGACCAAGCCGGTCTTCAAGAAGAAGATAATAAAATAATTTGAAGAGTTTGCATTGAAGAAAGGCTTCACATAGGAAGATATTAACAAAGCTAAAGCGAGACATGGTGCAGAGAAAACATGATATTCAGGAGTAGAAGACATAGCAATAGATGAAGATGGAGAAGTCATCTCTTCTATAGCTGGTAGTGCTCCAATTGATAGGCAATCAATAAGTGCCATAGTTATAGTGAAGAAGGATAAATTCACTCCTCCTGCAAAGGCCCTAGTTAAAGGGAAGAAAAATCCTACAAGATCAACACCTACAAAGGTGAAAGATACCACTAGCAAGAGAAAGAAACATAAGGCTCAAAGATTTGAGGAGATTGAAGAATAATCAAAAGAGGAAGAAAAAAAGTACGATGAAGAACATAAGAAGATGAAGGAAAATGACAAAAAGTCAAAGGTGGTTAGTACTCCTACTACTAATTTTGTCGAGCATGATTTTGGGAAATTTATTTCTGTTGACAATATTGTTGAAAGAGTAGAGAAGTGGGGTGTAATAGTTGGTGTAAGGAAATTTTATGACAAGGTAAATGAAGAAGACCAGAGAAAGATTAAAAATGTAGTTATTTTCAGTATTCACAAACCGAGTAAAGCATTTATTGAATTGCAAGAACAACTCCCTGCATCTCTGTACAACAATATTGAAGCGAGGTGGCATACAATGTTGAAAGAAGATAAGGAATCAATTGAACATAACTTGGTCCAATTATAACCAAAGTTATCTAAAGAGGAAATCCAAGAGACACTTAAGAAAGTTAGACCTAAATTCAAGACTAAGTCAAGAACTATAAGATTACTGATTGGAGATTCTTAATCAGTGCAAGAGGAAACACTGGGTATCTTGAGAAATTCTTAGGTCTTGAGGAAGAAAAGGAGGATTATCAAGAGAAATTTGAAAATGAAAAAGGGCAAGATGATATTGAACCAAAGGTTACACACATCCATGTTGGACTAATGGTTGATGGTGAGAAAATAACACTTGATAATGTTTATGTGGATGAGCCCAAGGACACTACGAACACCACATGTGATATTCCTATCATGGATATTTCTGTCATGGATATTCCTGATGAATAGGAGGGTACAAGAACATATTAAGCTATGAATGATGATTCCACAGTCAATGTTCCTATAGGTGTGAAATAACAAGAACCAACAATAGAATGAACTAGATAAGAAGAAGACAAGAATAAACAAGATCATGAACTTACTGAGGATGTGTAGAAGGAAAGAGATCCAGAAAAGAAAGAACCCAAAAAAAAGATTACAAAAGATAGAGGAAATGAAAAGGTAATATCTTCTATGTCTATTTCTCAACAAAGTTTTGATAGAATGAATGAATTTGACATACTGACCATTCAAGGACCAATAAATCTCAGTACAATGAGCCCAAAAGAGTTGATGAATGTTTCTATGGCCATTAATTCTAAGCCCAAAAGAGAACAAAAGAAGGAGGCACAAATTAAATAGACTGCAAGAGATATATGGTCAGATCTTGTGCCAAAAGAAACTTATGATGAGAAGGATGCACCTGTTGAACAATTGGGTCAATTGGTGACAACTGCAAGTGAAAAAATACAAAGTCTAGAGGATGAAAAAATAATAAAGGCTAAGAAGGACTATGAAAGGAAGAAATCAGAGAAGTTAGTACAGTAGATTAGAAGGTGAAAAGGCTTTGATAGAAGGTGGTAAGATTCTTACTTCTATTTCTAATTTCCCATAATTTTTTAATGATCTTGAGAAGAAAAGAGTTGAAGCTCAAAATGATCTAAAAAATTTAGTAGGAAATTTTGATCTAGTAAATCATTCCATTACAAGTTTTGAAGCATTGGTGAGAAGTATTAATCATAATCTCAAAATGACATAATGAGCAGGAGAAAAAAGTCTCATTATTGTTAGAGCTGCAGAGTCTACTGATTCCAAAGTTGGAAATTTTGTAGAAAAGAGTTAAATATGAAAAATTTATATCATCTCTATCTGATATGATTACAATGGATGCATTGGAGGAGCTAGCCTATCTTCTAACCAGCCAGATAGTGATTAGTTAGTATCTGAAGAGGATATGGGAGACTGGACTACATGTCTTAAGTATGAATTTTGGTGATGTTTTTAGTCAATCGTAATATGTTTATGCTACTCTCTATGAATAAAATTTTGTTCTGATCATTTATTGTAATACCTTTGTCATTGTTGTCAAAGGGGGAGTAGATAGAGTAGTGTAGAGTAAAAATATTGGCTAAGTATTTTGTTAGAGGGAATAGTACAGACATTGTCTATTTTTAATTAACATAGAGGGAGTAAACCTAAAGTTTATCTTTGTACTTTTATATTTTTGTTTAGCTAGACACTTAGCAAATTTTTCTAAGTGTTTCCATCAATGCCAAAGGGGGAGATTGTTGGAATCTGATGAAGATGATCATATTGTGGTGAATGTTGTGGTCTTTTCATTGCTGGAAACAAATTTATTTCAGAGGTTAGATCAGTTATACTAGTGATGAAGGTGAGTGTACAAGGATTTTTCTAAGTATCTAGTGTACTCATGATAACACAGTCTGTGATGGTGATTTTGAGTGGTGATAATATGGAGGATTCAAATGATGCAATATTACATGTAGTATCTACAAATTCATATTTACCTACATCTATGATTGCATAAGCTGATTCAATGCATAGATGGAGATTTTGAGGAAACACTAGTGATATCGACAAGAACTATCAACCGATCAAGTCAAAGTGATGAAATTGAGGTAGCGACTAGTTATGTGTCAAAGTTTGTTTTATTTATGAATTTTATTATTGAGGGCCGACCTTGAGGATTTCATTTTCAAATGTTGGCATGATCTCTTATCAAGTTTTTTTAGGATTTGGAGGCTGAACGAGGTAACAAGTTTTAGGTTGTTCCACTAACCTAAAAGTGTATATAAGAGATGAAATTAGAGGAAAAGTGTTTATAATGAGAGAGGTTGTTGATGCAATTATTGTATTTTTTGAAGTGGATGTTTGTGCAAATAGAACAATGATTTGAGTAGTGCTGAAATAGATTTGTCAAGTAGAGTGTGCTACTTTCAGATCACTTTATTTGTGTTCATTATCAAGAAAATTCCTAATAGGCTTGTGATCAAAATCTTCTAACAAGGTTACTCCTAGCAGGATAAGAAGGATCCTAACAAGTTTGGAGACTAAATCCTTTAACAGGGTAACTTTTAGAAGGAGTTCTAAATCCCTTAACATGGTAGTTCATAATAGGTTTTTTGTAATAGTTTTGAATCGGGCTAAAGATACTCTTAACCGGGTATGACCTTAACACGGTGGTTTTAATTCTCCTAACATGGCAAGAATTATTGGAACTCTAGTGAGATTTGTGGGTGGTAATTCCCAACGTGGTTTTTCCCTCTTACAAGGGTTTCCATGATAAAATATTAGTGTCATTGTTTTGATTTCACAGATGTATGTTTTGATATGATTTTATGTTACACTTAGCTTTTCATGTTGGTTACTTTGGAAGTTGATGAAAGGATTTGTAGATCTGTGGTATCAGAGCCAATTTCCCTTGAAGAAGCCTAACAGCTTGGGAAGGATCCTTAAGGAAGATATGGAGAGTTTAAGATATCAAAGGCAACCTAAAAATAAACTTGAAGATGTAGAAGAGTTCATTGATTAGTTGAAGGAGAAAATCAAGAAATCAAGAGCTAAGAGGTGTGAGCTTGTTCAAAAATTATCTAAGTGACAAGATATGATTGATCATCTATCAGAAGAAAGTGGGTTTGAGGAATCTGAGGCTTCCCTAAAAGATTTAACCTAGCAGAACAATAAATTACATGGAGACGAGAAGAATCTAAAAATATATTTAGAAGACTTATCAATCATGATGGGTGAAGACATGGAAGAAATGAAGACTGCGGAAGAAGAAAGGAAAATTGAAAAGGAAGCCCTAAAAGTGAAAGATAAAGCCCTAAAAGATAAGGTGGATGATCTTTTCAAATATGAACAAGAGGTTGGTACATTTCATGAATGTCTACATGAGAAAAATGAAGAATATCAAGAAGCCCTAAGGTAGAACAAAAATTTGAGGAAAGAAAATAAGAAACTAAAAGGTGAGTTGACGGATGCAAATGATTTACTCAATAAATTCAATGAGTATTGCAAAGCTTGATGAACAACTCAAGAATCAAAGAATTAATGGAGAGAAGCATGGTCTTGGCTACACCAATCATGAGGTTGGTGAATATTCAGGTACCAAAAAGACTGATCAAGATGGTAAGACAACACCTAAAGTGAATCAAAGGAAATATGGTAAGAGAAATTATTAACAAGTTTTTTTTAATTGTCATAAGGCTGGACATTCTTGTAAATTATGCAAGACAAATGTCTGATCTAGTTTTTCAATTGTTAGATCTAATGCTAGACCAAATATTTTTCATGGTTACTGTTACAATTGTAACAAGTATGGACATAGAGCTAATAAGTGCATTACAAGGATGAACAATCAATGGTTACAAGTCAACCAATTAAGTCCTTATTAGAATGAGAACTAATGGAATGTTACATGTTCTTATTTTCACAACTATGGACACATGATAATAAACTATTGAAGAAAAACATAGGCAATGCATGATGTTGGAGATCAACACGTATGTCATGTTTTCATTATCACAAGATATGACACATTGCAAGGTTTTGTAGAGAAAGGAACAACAAGGAGTATCAACTGGTTAATCAGTTAGAAATGAAAAAGGGAAAGCAGATAGTGAATGTTGAAGAGACTAGGAATTAAATAAAAAAATATTTGGACAAAGAAGAGTGAAGACAAACTATCAGAAGATACCACATCTTATATAGGTGTTGATAATTCTTTATCTAACTAAGTCATCATTGACTTAGAGGAATAAAACATTGTTGAAAATTTTGAAGACCCCCTAGATGCATGTGTAGTAAGTTCTGTTTGAATATTTAGATGCATATGGTTGTTTTGATTTATGGTATGAAGTTTTGTTTGAACGCATGAAGAATTGGTAAACAACTAACAAGTTTTAGAAGGTAAATGATGTTTTGTTAGTAATTGGTGATTCCATTAATTCTATGGAGCATGTTGGTACTCAAATCAATAGATTGCATTTCCTATGGACTTTCCAATCCAATGATGGGAAACCCAGATGACTTGGCCAACTAATAAGTTTCAACCAAGGTAAGGTTGAACCTTCTGCGATTCTGGCTCTTCAAAACTAAGGTTGGTAGGCCTATAACTTGACTTCTCCTTCAAGGATTTTTATAGCAGATGAGACACACTTCAAACTTCTCTCTCTCAAGTATGGAAAGGTACCTTGAAAGAAATTAAATAATAATCAATACAACATAAAATTGTAGAAACTGAATGCTTTGTGAGACTTGTAAGAGTACTTTATAAGAATGTATAAATAAATGAATGCTAGAATATGTCAAAAAAATAAAATAATGAGCCAAAAAACTATATTGAACAATGAATTAGACTAGTTCCTATATCAACTTGGGCAATAGAGTCAATCCAAATTCAATCCTATGTACAACTTTGCAAGATAGTATCAATACTATCAACTATTTGAATGCTTTGGATGCATAGAGATTAAGTTTATTTATATCTTTGTTAGTTCAAATGAATTTAACTCTTATGGTTGGGAGACCAGTTGAACAAGAAGGCAGAAACACTAACTTCTCAAAAACTCCTTGATGATCAAACAATGATATAAGACATATAATATCTCTACACAAGCATATCTAAAATAGAAATTGAAATTCCTTCAATAATTTCAAAGGACTAACTGAAAGGAATTGAACCCTTTTACCATAAGTGAGACAGAAACACTTATCTTTTATTGATTTTGAAAAAATAGTACATTCGAGTCCATGTTGCAGTTGTGATAAAAACTAGAACAAAAAAATGTATTGTAACCCCTTTCACATGGTCTTGGAATCCCTATTTGTATAAAGTCCAATGGATGCATACAAGCTTCAGACCGGTGTGTCTCTTGATAACTAAGACCTAATCCTAAGATCAACAAGTGAATATTAGTTACAATAAAGGAATGATTATCATCCTTTGGACAACATTTAATCGATCAAAAGGAATCAAAATAATGGTCACTAACAAATCACTTGTGATTTGTTAGTGACAATTCAAAATAGTGATAACTTATCAAATTCTTAATATCATGTCTGATATAATAATGATTTTTTATTAGTCATCATGATACTTTGACCGCATGCTCATCTATACATTTCTACTTTTGATAATGGATATTATTTCTGCTATGTCAAAGAGCTTTATCAATGAGAACAAAAATGTCACGTGGTCGACCACCCTCTGATATCCTTCATTCCCATGTGTACTACTCAATAAATGTCTGCATTTCTTTGTCTTTCTCTTTATTTCTTAAAGATCATATTATCTTATCAGCAGCTGGATCCATGTGTCACCACCTTCAAAACCCTGTATGTGAACATTGATGACACATCAATTTAAAAGATAAAACCCTTGTTAATATAAAATAATTTTAAAATATGAAATAAATAATATATGAAAATCCCTTTTGACGTTGCCATCCAAGTTCTCTGCCATGTGGATCATCAGAGACATGTGAAAACTTCATGTAATGGCTTGAAGACTAAGGATCATGCATCTTTGCTTATAGGAATCACACCTACCGTCGATGCTTTCTGAGCTTTAAGAGATGATAATGTTACTTTAGATTCTATAAGTTTGAGACACATGTCAACATCATGTGTTCTCTTAAAGGTTAAAGATCTGCATCTTTGGCTTTGAGTCATTACTCCCACCGTCGATACTCATAAAATTTAACCACCGGTTAATCTTTGAACTTATGCTAATAGTTGTTCACCTTATGATCTTGATTAAAACAACACCATCTATTAGACCCATGTGCCAAATGATGAGTCTTTTAGAAGCTCATCTTTTAATCCTACCTTGTAATCTGACGTGAATCCTTATCACCTCACTTGACCAATCAAAATGTTTCCATCTGTATCCCTACTGTCATATTTCATTTGGCCTCGGTGGGTCCAAAACATGTGTGAACATCGCATGTTCCCTTAAAAGTTAAATATTGTTCATCTATTATTTAAGGGATAGCGCCAGTCGTAGATCCTCGCTGAGTGTTAACTGCCAATCATCACATTTTCACTTTTTAGAACCTACGGGCCCGAGACATGTGTCTTCATTATGCAATGCCTTGAAGATTAAAAATTTGCATCTTCTCCCTTAAGGAAACACACCGACCATTGATGAAGTTTGATCTAAGAGGGGCTTTAACTATTAATCTTTTGCTAAGATCTTAGTGGGACCAGGACATGTGTCACCATCGCACATCACCTTGATGAATAAAGGATGAGCATCTTTTCTTTGAGGCATCATGCCTATCGTAGATCTTCACCAAGGTTTAATCACTTATCTGCATTCATTTAATCAAAGTATATCGGGGCTGGGACACGTGGAGACTGATCGTAATTCCTTAAAGGATAGATAACGTGCATCTTCTCTTTAAGGAAACATTACGGCCATCGGATGAAGACTAATTTGTTTGATGTTTAAGTAGCTTTGACCTTAGTCAAGTGAGATCTAAATGAACACCTTTTATCTTGTCGTCATGCCTTAATGAATAAAGGTCACTCATCTCTCAATCAAGGAAATACACCAACCATTGATCTAAATTGAGGTTTTACCGTCAAATGGATTTGCGCAAGAGTATGAAGTAAATAAAAATACTGCAAAAAGAAAAGCAATGGCTACACTTATGAATTTAAATATGAATATGAAGGATGAGATATTAGAGTTAGATAATAGCATATTTTATGGGATAAAATAACCAGAAATAATAGAAGTGTAAGAGATACTTACCTAAGTAATTAGGTATGAAAATTAATCTGCAATTTAGGGTTTCACCAAAGTGAAGGCAGATAAAATGTGATTTTTGCATCTTATTGTGCACCTATGCGTTCAAAGAGAAGATAAAAATAAATAGAAGTGTTGATTGAGCAATTTGACAACATTCAAGGTGACCATTTGAAGTATTTGTAGCGATTGTGAGAAAGGAAACAAAAAGAGTTTCAAGTTTCATCGAGCGGTGATTGGAAAGGTCTTTATTTGATCTTCTAAGCTTGAATTTCTTATTTGAAAGATGGATACATTGATCATTGTGGAGATTACTAAGAGGCCATGGATAGAGTTAAAAAAACATCCCTTCAAATCGATCAAAGATGATCCAAAGGGTGCCCTATCTAGCGTACCCTATGACGTGATGCATATGGAAGATGTTAGATCATATATTCAATGAAAGTTTGAAGACTTAGGTGCATCACATATTTTGGGTCAGTATACAAAGTTGTGTAGTGATCTAGTATTGAAGGATGAGCACCAAGTGGTTGCAGACAAGGGTTTTTCTCAAACAATTAATTTCCCTAAAGAGTTTGAAGAAGATCAAGTTAGATATGTGTTAAGTGGAGTGCATGACCATTTTATGTGGCTTGAGCATCCACATAAGTGTTAGGATGAATTTAAAATAACTAAGAGGGGAGGGGTGAATCATTTATCCTCGGGTCTAGATGTACCAAATAAAAAATTTTGTATTTCAGATCCACTCGGCAGCAGTAGCATAAGTCAACTACTTTAATCATGTAGTTTATTGTCTATTGAAATAAGCTTGTAGAAACATAACAGTAAAACAAACCATAAGCATTCACACAAGTTGACATAAGTATTTAATGTGGAAACCCAATATGGGAAAAACCACCAGTAACATGCTACCAATTTTTCACTCTTCTAAAGTGAGCCCTGTGAGGAGCCAACCCTGTTAAAGGTTACAATAACACACTACTAGGTGTGACCTCGTTAAAGGATTTAATCACCTTGTTAGGAGTGGCCTTGTTAGAGGACTTAGAACATTCCACCTAAATGTCACCTTGTTAGAGGATTTATACAAATCACTGTTAGGTAAACCTTGTTAAAGGATTTTAACTGATACAATGGTTAGAAAGTAATCAACAGTTGTGATCTGATACATACAACTTACTTTGCAATTCAGATCCAATTATAGCTCTTATGTTAACTTACTGGATAGCCTGCATTGTCAATTCAACCTTCTAATCTACTTGGAAATCCGTTAAGCAATCACACATGCAAATCTCTGCTTCTATATTCAGCCTTCTCTACTAGATCATGCCAAATAGTAAATCAACTATGCAACCCTTTTGCATACATACATGTAATTCACATTCAACAACACACTTCAGCATCCTAAATGAATAACCCCTTTAGGTTATCATATACCTCTCTATCTAGGTCAGATAAATCTTGTGTCGCTTAAACAATATCGTAGATCTTAGGTTAGGTCAAATCCAATGGATCATTCCATATTTGCATTACATTTACTTCTCCAAAGTAGTCTCTAATTAAATCTTGAAACCATGCATTAATTACGATTACCCATACATTAAATGATGTGGATCAATCTTTAATTGACATTACATATCCCAATAAAATTAACTAAGTCGGCCAAAGATCTCAAATCTCATCATTAATCCAATTACTGTAAGTCAGCCAACATCACTATTTCCACTCTGCAATTTCACTGGTTCTTAGGATTGAACAACTTTTCTCATCACAAACAAATTTTCTCAGCACAAGCAAATTTGCTCGGCATAAGCCAAACTTGCTTGGCACAGAACAGTTAGAAAAAGTGTCTTTGAAAGATAAACAACTAATTTCTTTGCCAGAGTGCCAACTGATCAAGTACCTTTTTATTTGCCTTAACTCAACCATTCACTTGGTCTTCTTGTTAAATCTTCTTCATCAACAATAGATATGGTACTCAAACAGATAATAATAGTCTCACGAGTTAAGATTTGAAAACAATGACAAAATAACAATTGCTTGCATTGTCACTTTCCAACAATATCCCTCTTTGGCATTGATGGCAACACAAAATATTAAAACAATGATTTAACAAGCATAGTTACCAACCAATCCAAAAATTCACCTGTGTTCCTTGATATGAATGAATCTTCATTAATGTCTTTAGCTTCATTCTAATTCTTGTCTGTAAAACATTTCTCCCTATGTTTCTGTAATCACACTGCAATCATCTGTGTCTAATCATCTGTAGACTCCCTCTGAGTAGATAATCACTTCAATGTTTTAAATAGTAACTTCTGCCTCTATGTAATCTTTCCCTCTTGCTAATCTCTTCTTCTAGGCAATCTCTTCCTCTTTTTCCTTTATGTAACTTCTTTCCCTCTTTATAGGTAATCTCTCCCTCTTTGACAACAATGCCAAAGATGTCAAAAACATTATCATGTAGATCTTCAGTATCATTCTGATCCTATCATCTTGATTATGACTGATTTTCGTTTATGTCCTTGTTCATCTTCACAACTTTAGCCAGCATCCTAAGGTGTGACTAACTGTGCATCAATGTGTCAAGTATTCTGAATGTAATATTTGATGCAACAGTAGCATATAGAACTTAATTAACCTCAGTTAGGGGAATCACCCCCATTTTATCTTGTAGATACTCATGAGCATCCTTGGGTAGTGCTTTTGGTGAATATGTCTGCTAATTGTTCTTTAGTGTTCACATAATCTGGTCTCAATTCTTTATTCTGAACTAGCTCCCTCAAGTAATGATACTTGACAGCTATATGCTTTGTCTTAGAGTGCATAACAGGATTTTTAGAAATATTAATAGCACTCATGTTATCACAATATATGACAACTGGGTCAACCACACAATGTTAGAACAGTTAACTGCTGCTGCCACATACTCGGCTTCAGCTGTAGATTGTGAGGTGCAGTTCTGTTTCTTGCTTGTCCAAGAGATCA
>MU226946.1:179469-194399 GCA_018584345.1 Thuja plicata
AAGGGACTCCAAGGTTGGAGATTGAGGAAGTAGGTTGTAGGATAAGTAAAGGAATGATAAAAAAAGGACCCCACATTCCCTCAAAAAAGTAGAAAAGAAGGACTAGGATTGCCTCCTACATCCCCTCGTGGTGAATTTTTATCTAGTAAGAATAGACAAGGGCTTGTGAGATGTAGGAAAACATGTGGAGAATGTGACATTTTGTTCCCTCGCGTGAGGTGACTAAGTGACGAGATAAAACAAGGGACTCCAAGGTTGGAGATTGAGGAAGTAGGTTGCAGGATAAGTAAAGGAATGATAAAAAAGGAGCCCACATTCCCTCAAAAAATTCAAACAGATGCTAAAAATGATGAGGGGTTGTAGGAAGTAATGAAATCAGAGGAAAATGCTTTTGCTTCCATTCCCTTGTCATTCACGAATATTATTATAGTGCTATTGTGGCAGTCTTGGGGTGAAGGAATTATGTGGGATTGATGTAACCCCATATTTCCTCAAATTTTTTAGAATATGATTTTGATGTGCCATGGGATCTGAGGGTCGATTTGCATGTTTAATTGAAATAGTCAAGTTCATTTGGATGGTTGATTATGAGAAGATCAACAATAGAGTTTTAAATTCTTGCACAACCACCAAATGTAAGTTATTTTGAACATAGAAATTAATGGTGAATAGACTCCACCATATTGTATGGTATTGATTAATAATTTCCTTGAGTTCTTATATTGTTCTATATTCTTGTTTTATATTCCTGAGGATGTGAAGGAGACATATGCAAATTAAAGGGGTGCTTGTCAAGCACAATCGTTGTCTTTTGAAACTATAACTAGTAAGTTTTTATTGATTCTTTATAAATATAATTTAAATTTTCTTTGCATTTGGAGTTTAGTAATAAGGGAATTTAGTAGCTTTTGAAGCCCTAAAAAATTTTGTGCTTAAAAATGCCTAAAAAGGGGGAAACCACAACGAAAAAGATGGAAGGGTGGTGCAGGGGCACAAGGGCTACAAGGGTCCCTATCAAGACCTAAGGTGGAAATTATGAAGGAAAGAAGGAAAAAGGGACCTAAAAGGTCATTTAAAGATGTATCATGGCTATTCAATCCATTTGGTTGTAATTGAAAAACCAATATGATGTAATTGCCAAGATTGGCAAATAATGGCCTATAAGGGCTAATGGGTAGATCAGGAGTCTTAATAGTCTTTGACGTTTATGAGGGGTGTTATAAGTTTTAAATGCTTGTAAGGTCATCAGAATACCATCTATAAATGGTTCATTAGGTGTGTAGTTTCCAAATTTGACAACTTGTTGTCAGCTTGACAACATTTCATATTCTTGTAATTTGAGTAAGCAATCAGTTTTAACTATCTCAGTCGGTTTGAGGAAAATTTTAAAAGGTATTTGGTCAATGTTTGGGTCTAAAAGACACCTATGTTCATTTTAATGAGAGATAATAATATGGTTTTGGTCAAAGGGATAAGGAGTTATAAGTTTTGAATCCATAAAAGGATGTTTACACTGCACTTTCTTTGTTTTTCTTCCATAAATAGTCACTGTAAATGCAATTTCTTCCATCTAAATGTGTTTGCATTGAAATCTTGTTGTTTGGAGATGTTATAATAGTGAACTAAATTTGTTTTAGCATTGGAACCACCTTGTTTAGTGTTGTATTGGGGAAGTTATCTGCATTTTTGTCCAGACTGTCTAGAATTTTCTATGTAGATATTTTATCATTTGTGTTCACTAATTGCTAAGGATAGATCCTCTTTAGATGTTGCAATTGTTAAAATAAAAATAAGTATTGAGGAAGTAATAAAAATTCTTAAAATGTGTATTGATCCATTTTTCAAAAGTTGAAGATGTTGTCAAGTCTATTGAGGAAAACCAGAATATACTAGCTAATAGAGAAAAGGCATTTTATTCATCAAAAGGATTGTCTTCTAATTATATGGATGAAGTTGTCAAGTTGAATGATAAGATTAATGTCTTTGAGGTTGAGAGAAGAAGAGTACTTGGATGATTTGCTGAACTAAGGAACTTCATTATTCCCATTTTGGATACCTTATAGAGGAGTCTAGGAGAGGCAAAATTTTTGAGCAGATCTCCAACCCCAATGGATCTTATTCATGTTGAGGAAACAAATTATGTGTTGTGTGGGAAGATTCAGATCTTGGACAGCCTGAAAAAGACTTGGAACACATATCTTGTTTCTTTAAAGGACAATTTTTTAGATGTTTTCAAGCTTATGTGAATATGCGAATAGTATAGGATTTTGGTAGAGAATTTTGTCTTTTTGACCACCTTTTCCATTGATGTCAAAGGAGGAGAAGAGTTGTGTGAATAATGAATTTTTATCTTAGGGGGAGTTTTTTTTTTGAAAAAAAATTGGGACTTGGCATTTTGGGATGGACACTTTTTTAGTAATGACTGAGAGGGGGGGGGGGGGAATTAGTGGCCTCAAAATATTCCAATTAATTANGGGGGGGGGGGTGAATTAGTGGCCTCAAAATATTCCAATTAATTAACCTAGAAACTTAGTACCACAATATTAAGCCTCTAGTTATCTTCAGTCCTATAAGATGAATGCCTTCAAATACAATTATCAAATTACTACTGCTCGGAATGCTTTGTTAAACCTTATATTGTATGTTTACCAAATAGCAGTCTGTTAATTTACCAAAAGACGGTAAGTTATCAAGAGTATATCGATCAATCTAGATTAGCTATGTGTATTACAAAATGCTAAAGTAATCACTCATAAACACATAATCACATAGATTTTTAATGTGGAAACCATGTTAAGGGAAAAACCACTCGGGACCAGTAACCCAAAATTTTCACTCTTCTGAAGTGAGCTCGGTGAAGAGCCAACCCTGTTAAAGGTTACAAAGACACTGTTAGGTGTGACCTTGTTAGAGGATTTAAAATTTTAGTTTGTCACTTGATATCGGGCATCTATATGCTACCTTCCTTGATCAAACACTCTCTTGGCCTGTCAATAGGTATTTGGAATCTCATGCTATCTTCATGATTAAAATTTTTGATACTCCTTGTGATGTATCTCAGTATAGAAAGGATCTTTAAATCTTGCTCGGTTAACAAACTTTTTGAATCAATGGTTAAACTGAAATAGTATAATTTGTTCACATATACAACTTGTACTTGCATATTTTTAGATCTATTATAAGCTCATAAAACTAATCTGATCAATATATCTCTTTTAATACCTTTGCTCCTCTTTATTTTTTCTCGGTGATGTTATGTTGTGCTCTGTTGCTTGGTGTCTGCAGAAAACTTTAGCTCTTTCCTCAGCTTGATTGATTAGGACTGTATCAAGTTTCTCTTCAGCATCCTCTTTTTCATTTATTTTTCCTCTATTCATAATGAATTAAGCTGTGTCTTTTATAGACATGATATCACCATTGTTAGGTTCTTGATTTTCTTGGTCTTGGCATGATCCACAATATTAGCCAATTAGATTTAAAGAAAAACTCCTATTTTATCTTGTAGAGATCTTCTTGCCAACTGGACAAAACACCTTTAAATCCTTTACTTATCTCTGGCTTTCTCTTGTCATTGAAAATAATGATAACTACCAGTTAGGTCCATATTTAGCTCTGGCAGCTAGATATTTTGTCATTTTTGAACTCAATTTAATTTCGGTGTTTTAAATCTTTGATAGCTTCAGTCAACACTCCAGTTCTCCTTGGGCTTCTTCGTCAGTTTAGACTATAATTCTGGTCGTTGGTTATGCTTGTGATTCTACTTGTCGGTAATGCTCATTGGTGTTCTTGCTCGGGCATCACTGTGACTTGACTTTTGGTGATCTCTATCCGTCGGGTTCCAGTAGTCGTCGGTGTTTGAAGTCACATTGTGAATGCTTGTCTTTTTATGCATTACTAAAAGCATAATCTTTATCTCTCTGATTCTCTGAAGTCTTTGACACTTTGATTAAAACTGATTAGATTATATCAAGTTGACATCAATGACAATATAATCCATTAACTGATTTAATGTCTTGTATTATATTTTTGTATTTTGGTGATCAACTTAACATCTTCAAACATTCAATCAATTACATGTCATCAATCTCTCCCTTTGGCATTGATGAAAACATACTACATTATCATACTATACTATCACTAATACAATATGAAATATAACAGTTTCATCAAGTTTTCCTAATGTAAATATTACAAATGTCTGGCTTTCAGTAAGCTCAAATAGCTTTGATTTTTTTATTGCAGAATGGTCATATTCAATCTTCAGTCCCCTCACTAGATAGATGTAGCATCTAATGTCAATGTTCTAATATGTTCTCTACCTTGACTATTCCTCTTCTTGATAATCTCTTTTTCCTTTTACAATAAGTTCACTCTTTGTATGAACTCTCTCCCTTTTTTACAGCTCTCCCTTAGATGGATATTTGATTAACTCTTCCTTCTGATTCTCAGGAACTTTACCTCATGGATAATGATATAATATTTTTTTATCAATAAGATAATCTCTCCCAAATATCTCCTTCTGATGATAATGAAATAATCTCAACCTTTTTATGCTTTTGATAATGAGATAATCTCTCCCTTTGACAAAAATGCCAAACAAAAAATCATCTATATCATGTTCCATCCCTTTATATAATATATTCCTTGAATTTCACTATCCATCAGTATTACAATATCTCTAGTATTCGGTGCATACTTGTACCTTTTTGTGTACAGATGTATCTGTTGTTGTTCATCTTAGTATTTGCATCAACATGAATGATCTTCAGATTATGTGTAGGCTGATGCATCCTCCTAGTCATCTTACTGACCGATAGACAAGGGTTGGACCCTAGTCTCTGTCTCAGGTACTCAAATGTATCTTTTGGTGGTGAATATATAATAAGCTAATTGTTCCTTTGATTGAACATATTCCAGTGTCACCTCATTTTCTTGCACTTTTTCTCTCAGATAGTGATACTTGGTAGCAATATTCTTAGTCTTAGCATGCATAATTAGATTCTAAGAGATGTTAATTGCACTGGTGTTATCACAATAAATAATTACTGGTTCAAGAATCTTCATATTCATACCTTCCAGCAATTGTTTGATCCATGCAATATTGGAAAAATTTGCAGCAGTAGCCACATACTCTTCTTCTGTAGTATACTAAGAGATGCATCATTGCTTCTTGCTGATCCATGTGACAAGTCTGTCACACATGAAGAATGCTCCTCCAGTTGTGCTCTTTTGGTCATCAATGTTTCCAACCCAATCAACATCTATATAGACTTGAAGCTCAAATTTTCCTTTTCTTTTATACCATAAGCCATAATCCTCAGTGTTCTTCAAGTATCTCAGAATTCTCTTGACAATAGTCATATGTGATTCTTTGGGATTAGTAGAGAATTTTACAACTATTCCAACTGCATGTGCTATATCTGGTCTGGTGTGAACAACATACATTAGTTTTCCAATCATTGATCTATATAAGGTTTGATTTACCTCATTGGATTTGTCTTCTTTTGTTAGTTTACATCTGGTAGCCATAGGTGTTTCAACTGGTTTGGAATCTTCCATCTTGAATATCTTCAACACTTCCTTGATGTATTTGGACTGAGTGATATATATGCCTGCATCTTGTTGAAGAATATATATACCAAGATAAAATTTGATCTCCCCAAACATAGACATTTCAAATTCCTTTCTCATTTCATTAGCAAAGGATTTGAATAACAATTTATTTCCCCTAAAAATGATATCATCAACAAAAATTTCAGCAATCAAAATATTACCATCGGTATCTTCTTTTAAGTACAGATTGTTATTTTCACTTGTTCTAACAAATTTTATGCTAATGAGATAGGAGTGAAGTCTTTCATACCAAGCTCTAGGTGCTTCTTTTAGTCCATATAGGGCTTTATGTAGTCTACATACTATGTTTCTCTTGTCTGGATCAACAAATCCTTTTGGTTGTTCAATGTATACCTATTCTTCCAGTATTTCATTTAGGAATGCAGATTTGACATCCATCTGGTATACCTTGAATCCTTTAAATGCAGTATAAGTAAGTAAGATTCTAACTCTTTCTAGTCTAGCAACGGGTGCAAAGGTTTCTCCATAATCAATACCTTCTTCTTGTTCATATCCCTTGCATACTAACCTTGCTTTGTTTCTTGTGACTTCTCCATTTTCATTCAGCTTGTTTTCGAATATCCATTTGGTACCAATGAAATTCTTGTCATCTAGTCTCGATACTAGTGTCCATGTATTATTCTTCTCAATTTATTCTATTTCTTCATTCATAGCACTAACCCATTCTTCATTCTCAAGTGTAGTATTTTCATATTTAGGCTCAAAATCACAAAGCAAACATCTAGTGTTTAGTGACTTACTTCTTGTTCTTGTTCCAGCCTTCTTGTCTCCTATGATTTGATTTTGTGGATGATGTCTTCTAACATACCTGGAAAATTTTTGTTCAGCTCATTGTTCATCATTCTGATCATCTTCTTGACCTTCGTTCTAATCTCCATTGTTCAGAACATCATCTTGAGGATTTTCCTAATTTTTGGTAATGGCAGCCTGATGCTCGGGTGCAATGTTCTATTTCTCAGGAGTGATACACTATTTCTCCGGTAGAGTGTCAGGTTCTATATAAACAAACCCATTGTAGTCCTCTAGTTCTTTTCTTCTTTCCTTATCATTCTTTTCTGCAAATTCATCTATTTTCACATTTGCACTTTCAATGATCTTGTTAGATGACTTGTTAATACATTTATAATCCTTTCTTTTGGTAGAGTACCCTAGAAAGATACCTTCATCACTTTTGGAGTCAAGTTTTCCATTTCTATCATCCTTCAAAATATAACATTGACTACCAAAGATTCTGAAGTAACTTACATTAGGTGTATGACCATACCAAAGCTCATAGGGTGTCTTCTTTGTGTCCTTCTTCAATTGTACTCTGTTTAATGTGTAGACAGCAGTACTGACAGCTTCCCTCCAAAAATTTTGAGTGATTCTCTTCTCAATCATCAATGTTCTTGCAAGGTCAACAATTGATCTATTTCTCCTTTCAACAATTCCATTTTTTTGTGGTGTTCTTGGTGCAAAAACCTATCTTTTAATTCCATGCTCATTGCAATAGTTATTAAATTCTTCTAAAGTGAATTCCCCTCCTCTATCCGACCTTAAGCATTTCAATTTCTTTCACTTTGTTTTTCTACCATAGCCTTGTACCATTTAAACATCTTAAATTCTTCTGATTTATCTTTTAAGAACATGATTGTCATCATTTTAGAATAATAATCAACAAAGAGAATAAAATATCTATCTCCATAGTAGCTCTTTGTCCTCATGGGTCCACATAGATCTGTATGGACTAATTCTAAAATTACATTAGATGTATGGGTTTTACTCTTGAAACTATACTTTGTCATGTTACCTTTTTGAAAATTCTTGCACATGATATACTCAGGCTTAGTCATGCTCGATAAGCCTCTGACATTCCTTTTGTTGCTTATCTTTATCATGTTGTCAAAATTTACATGACACAATCTTTTGTGCCACAACCATATGTCTTCATTTCTAGCCATTAAACAAGTGGTGTTAGTGTCATCAAGATAGAAAAGGTTACCTTTTGTCTGCTCACCAATTCCAATCAACCTTCCTGATTTATTGAATATATTTGCCTTCTTATTTTCAAATGCCACTCGGTGACCTATATTATTCAGCTGTGAAACACTTAATAGATTATAATTCAATCCTTTTACCCAGTAAGAATTTTCACATTTGATTAGGTTATTTAACATTATAGTTCCTTTACCTTCAACTGGACAAGGTGTATCATTTCCCATTCTCACTAAACCACCATTATAGTATTCAAAAGTCTCAAACTTTTTTATCACCGGTCATATGGTGAGTGCAACCACTATCTATGATCCAGACATCATCCTTACTAACTTTAGATATGAGTGTAGTTTCTACATACCTTTCTTCTTCTTCGTCTGATTCATCCTTCGTGGCTACAAATACCATCTCAATGTCTTCTTCTGATTCGATGTCAGTTTCATCAGCTATGTTCCCAGCTTGGTAACAAGCTCTCTTCCCTTTGTCCTTGTAGTCTTGGGTATCTCTTTTGTCAGATTGATGGTTTCTTCGATAATCTATATTATCACTTCTATCAAACTTCTTCTCATATGATCTGTCATTTTCTCTGCCAACTTTTCTTTTTTTTGGACATCTTGCAGAAAAGTGTCCAACCTCTTTACAATTGAAATATACAAGTGGTAATTTACCTTTGTATCTACCTTTGCCTCTCTGCAATCTTCTGGCCATTAGTTCTTCAATCGCATCAAGTCCTTGATCCTCATTATCACTGTCACTGTCATTTCTAATAGCATGTCTATTACTTGAATTTCTTATCTTTAAAGAAGATTTGAATGTAGATTCTATCCATGGTAAGACACTATTATCAAAGTTATTCATTTCAAATGAAATCAGTGTACCAATCAGACTATCTAGAGTAACTATATTATTTGTAACTGCTCTCATTTCTTGAATAGAAAAAACTCTAATAGCATATATAGGCAGTAAGGTTCTTAAGATTTTACTTACCACTGTCTCCTCTTCAAGTACACCTCCAACTCCTTGGATAGAATTGAATACCTCTTTAATTCTATAGCTATACTGTATGATATTTTCTCCTTGTTTCATCCTTAGTTCATCAAATCTCCCTCTTAGGCTTTCTGCCTTGGCTCTTAGTACATTGGCATCTCCTCCATGTACCAGCTTCAATTTGTCCCACATTTTGTTAGCAGAGGTCCAAGTTTTGACATCTTCAAACTCAGCATCAGAGAGTGATGAAGCAAGTTCTATCATCATGCACTTATGCTCATGCTTTACTCTTAATTTCTCAAGAGTGTGAGGTCCTGTAGGAAACACATATTCAGTATCAAGGTATTGAGTAACATCATTTCCAATACCTGATAGGTGGAGTCTTAATCTTCTTTGCCATGATGCAAAGTTGTCTTTATTCAATTTGGGCATATCTCGTCTGTTCATCTTGTGATCTTTTGCTTGAGCTGTTAAACTCCCTTTCTAAGCACACAAGCTCTGATACCAATTGTTAGTAATAACTGAGAGGGAGGATGAATCAGTGGCCTCAAAATATTCCAATTAATCAACCCAAAAACTTAGTACCACAATATTAAGCCTCTAGTTATCTTTAGTCCTATAAGATGAATGCCTTCAAATACAATTTTTAAATTACTATTGCTCGGAATGCTTTGTTAAACCTTATATTATATTTTTACCAAATAGTAGTATGTTAATTTACCGAAAGACAGTAAATTATCTAGAGTATACCGATCAATCCAGTTTAGCCATGCATAATGCAAAACACTAAAGTAATGACTCATAAACACATTGACACATGGATTTTTAACGTGGAAACCATGTTAAGGGAAAAACCACTTGGGACCGGTAACCCAAAATTTTCACTCTTCTAAAGTGAGCTCAGTGAAGAGCCAACCCTGTTAAAGGTTACAAACACACTGTTAGGTGTGACCTTGTTAGAGGATTTAAAGTTTAGTTTGTCACTTGATATCGGGCATCTCTATGCTACCTTCCTTGATCAAACACTCTCTTGGCCTGTCAATGGGTATCTAGCATCTCATGCTATCTTCATGATCAAACTTTTTGATACTCCTTGGGATGTATTTCAATATAGAAAGGATCTTTAAATCTCGCTCGGTTAAGACACTTTCTGAAATAATGGTTAAACTGAAATAGTATGATCTGTTCACATATACAACTTATACTTGTATATTTTCAGATCTATTGTAATCTCATAAAACTAATCTAATCAATATATCTCTTTTAATGCCTTTTCTCCACTTTAGATCTTCTCGGTGATGTTGTGCTCTGTTGCTTGATGTCCGCAAAAAACTTTAGCTCTTTCCTCGACTTGATTGATCAAGACTGTATGAGTTTTCTCTTCATCCATTTCTCTTGAGCATCCTCTTTTTCATTTATTTTACCTCTATTCGTAATGAATTAAGTTTTCTCTTTTATAGACATGATATCACCATTGTTAGGTTCTTGATTTTCTTGATCTTGGCATGATCCGAAATCTTAGCCAATTACATTTAAATCAAAACTCCTATTTTTATCTCGTAGAGATCTTCTTTCCAACTGGACAAAACAACTTTAAATCCTTTACTTATCTATGGCTTTATCTTGTCGATGAAAACAATGATAACTACCAGTTAAGTCCATATTTAGCTCTACCAGCTAGATATTTTGTCATTTCTGAACTCAGGTTAATTTTGGCATTTTAACTCTTTGATAGCTTTGTTCAACACTCCAATTCTCCTTGGGCTTCTCCATCGGTTTACACTATGATTTTGGCTGTCAGTTATGCTTGTGATTTTGCTCATCGGTGTTCTTGCTTGGGCATCATTGTGACTTGACTTTCGGTGATCTCTGTCCATCGGGTTCCACTAGTCATCGGTGTTTGAAGTCACATTGTGAATACTTGTCTTTTTATGCATTACTAAAAGTAGAATCTTTATCTCTCTGATTCTCTGAAGTCTTTGAAAGTTTGATTTTAACTGATTAGATTATATCAAGTTGATATCAATGACAATACAATCCATTAACTAATTTAATGTATTGTATTATATTTTTGTATTTCAATGATCAACTTAACATCTTAAAACATTCAATCAGTTACATGTCATCACACTTAGCCATTTTTCACTAAGTTTGTCCATCAATGCCAAAGGGGGATATTGTTGGCAAGAGAGAACTGGTAATGCATGGTATGTTTTCATTGATGGAAACTACATACTTTACTCTTGGTCACTTGTAATATAATTTCCTACCAAAATTTTTGGTGATGAAAATAACTAAATATGGAGAAAAGTTAAGGATATAGGTTCAGAGATCGAGACAGTATAGATAGAGATCAAAGTATTGGATGTTGTGAAGCTAGAGACTAAGAGAAGCCACCATGGTTTATGTAATCTTATGATCACAAGTTTTTATGATACTGATTGAGGAAGATAGAATTAAATGAGTATTGTGTTGACAAATAAATATCTTATGCATAATGGATCGATGATCTGATCGCTTGGATGAAAGATCTAGTTTGGGACAACTTCCTACATGGTAAGTTTTGATTGGTACAGGATAGCATTGATTTTTGGTCTATGATTTAATTCAAGGAGGTACACATTTCATATTCTCATATTAGAGAAGACTAAGTTAACGTTATGGGCCTATGATCAAATATAAAAGATTGAGTTTTTGATGCAAAGATAGATGGATATTGATGTTATGATAGGAAAGTGATATTTATGTAAAGATTGGTAGTTTAAGGTATATTTTAAGCCTCATTGGAACAATATTGTAATTATTGATGCTACCAGTCAATTAATTTTTGGGATTGTAATTCCTTTCTATTTTGTAATCGTTATTTGATCAATGACCCTGACTAAGGGCCAGATCAATTTTTTCTAATTGATCAGTGTGCTCTAGGATACAAGCCTGACTGCATGTGCATTCCCCTCTAATTTACTTATACCTTTAACAAGGTACTTATTATTGTAGTAGTGAGATATTTGTGGGTATAATCCCCATTGAGGTTTTTTCCTTAACTGGGTTTTCCTCGATAAGAAATCATGGCATTCTGATGTGGTTATTATTTATCTTGTTCTATTTACTTTTGTTTACTTGTGGAATTAAGTTGTGGCTTTAGTTTATTATGTTTAAATATAGTGCTGCACTAATTCACCCCCCCTCTTGGTGCTTCCTAATCCTAAAAAAAGAGGCCCTCCATAAGTCACAAAAAGAAGAAGTTGAGAAGAAGAGGAAAGAAGATGACCACTATAAAATCTAAAAGGTGGTAGAGAAAAGGTTACGAGAAGAGCTCGCAAAGAAGGAAGACCTTCAAAAAATAGGAGGAAGAATAAAAAATAAGAAAAGGTGAACATGCTAAGGCATTGTATAGTCAAAAAATGGAAGCACTTCCATTGTAGACTAGTTTAGCCTTCTGAGTAAGTGGTTTGGGGTCATTTCAAGTGTCTTGAATGGGTCTCTGACTTTAATCTAGATTTTTCCCCTATTTTGCCCCATTTCCCATTTTTTTAAGCCTGTTTCTGACACCTTAAACTGGAAACTGAGATTTTTGACCTCGGGGTCAAAATTGACCTTTTTGCATCAATTTCAACCTCACCCTTGACCTAGGTCAAGGTTGACCTCACCCTTGACCTAGTTCAAGGTCAACCTACACCTTGACCTAGGTCACAATTGACCTTTTCTGACCTAGGGTCCAAATTTCAGATTTCTGGAATTTTCAGATCTCGGGCTTTGGAAAAGTTTAATTCCTGCTTTCAGGTTGATTGTTTCTATCTTTGAAGCAATGATTCTTAAATTATATTTAATATAGGTCCACTTCTAAGGGTATATTTCTAATGGGAATTTGATTCTCCTATGTAGGCCTCTCTAGAAGATTATGCCCTAGCTTTGTATATAAGGAAGCTTTCTCCTCTCATTTTCTCTAACCATCATCAAGCATAAGCACAAGCGCTCAAGACTTGATAACCATCAACTAAGTGAAAGCTAAGGAGAAATATTTTAAGAAAGCATATATTCTCATGCATTCAAGCATCCAATTCATCAAGGAGATCCATTGGTAGCCATTGAAGGATTCAAAGCTCTATGGAGCTCTCTTGTTGAAGATTTCTCCATCCGCATTCCTCCAAGATTCTTCCTATTCCCAAATCCATTCAAGATTGGTGTTGAAGATCTGCATGCAATTGATTGAAGACATCCTACATTCTACATTCTACATCCTTTTTGGTGCATACATACTTGTGTTGGAAATAAAATAATGGGAAAGCAAGATACTGAGAGGGGTGGGGGGGTGAATCAGATCTTCAAATATAAACACTTAAAACAAACTGATTCACATTCATACATAAATGAATCTAATGTAATCTTAGATAGAATCCACACCATGAAATAAATAACACATTACACAATAACTTGGTAACCCAGAAACCCAAATAGGTAAAACTGGGGTGGGGATGACACCCACAAAAGTCTCCACTACTGCAGTAATAAAGTGTACTTGTTACGGTTACAATGTTTGATTACAAAATGTAATCTACCCTATGAAAGGTTTGCTCTGTTAAAAGCTTCAGATCATTACAATCTACCTTGTTAAAGGATTTAAACTTACAATGAAGTAAGCACTCTATTAAGAGATAAATAAAGGCTTGCTAAAACCACTATGTTAAGAGATTTTCACCTGATACAATGATTAGAAAGTCTCAAGTATTGATCCTTTGATATGCACTCTGATGCTGATGACAAATCTCCTCTTTTCAGTATCTCTTCCGATCTTATAATCTGATATACCTTTACTCTGTTGTTCACTATGTTATGCTCTGCTTGATCTCTGCTTGTGAACAATATGACCCTCTGTACAGTTTACTTCAAAATGCAGTCACTTCAATAATTACTTTTCTGCCTCTGGCACATACACACACAAAAAATAGGGTTTCGAAGCAATCTAATATATCTATACAGATCTGACAGTGAGATCTAGATCAACAATCAAGATCTAATACCCATACCATGATGGTATTACAATTAATTCTTACAATGAGTCATGCATAGGATAAAATAATTAAATGCATAACTAACTGTAATGTGTGGAATTGGATTTGTTACTAAAATGTAATAGATAAGATATATAAATGATTGAATTGATTTATAGATTGTTTGTGAATTGATTATCTTGAAATGTAAGGAGTTGATGTGTAGATTATTCTTTGAATTACCTAGATTTTATTTGATTCTATTAACCTTGATTGAATTGAATTGATTATGTATTGCAATTGTGGTTAAGGAGAAGATAAGATATTCCTTTTAATTCCCAAATGCACAAATGGGAGATCCAAGTTGATCAACCCAAGAGAAGGGTTAATGCACAAATGAATCAACTATTTGGAAAGGAGAATAACAAAGGAGATACCTTAAATTTTTTAATTTATATGTATACGAATGATATATGACTGTAATTGAAAAGATCTGAGAAATGCACTAAACTTGAAATATTGCGGATCAAAGAATGCTATTTTATGAGGTCTGTAGATTGTTACTGGAAAAACTGACAGTTGATACCGAAACGAAATGCAGAGACAAACAAAACCCAAACATCATTTTCCGTTTTGATGTCATATTATGAAAAAGGTCAACCTTGACCCACAAATGTCAACCTTGACCCAATAATGTCAACCCTGACCTGCACAGATCCAAAAATGACTTTGTTCACGGATCCCGAAAGTTTGTCGAAAACGGTATCCAGATCTAGGTTCAAATCCACTATTCTGTACCTGTACCTGCAAGAAAAAGGAGATTTGTTGTGGGGGAGGGGTTTTCCTTAGTCAAACCTCAATTTAGGAATTAACCTTGAAATCAATAAAGTATAGAATGCTAACATATAGTAGAATTGAATCTAACAATGAAGCTATGATATTCAATAGATATGTAATTGAAATTCGGATGTATGCAAGTATGTAAATATGAAAGCATGAACTCAATAAAAACCATAAACCTCCATGATGGTATGCTTGAAATCCACTTTGAAGAGATTATGAAAGAGTCTTGAAGAGGCACCAAGGATCTTGAAGGAAGATCACACCACCATGATGGCTAGAACTAGGGTTTGGATGATGAATCTTGAATGTTTGCACCTAATCCCTTCAAAGGCTTGAGAGCTTGAATCCTTGATCTTTAATAGAGAACTTGAATGCTTGAGGAGAAGACTTGAACACCTTGAGAACTTGGAAATGGATGCTTGAACCTTTTTGCTTCTTGACAAAATCTTGATTAGAGCTTTTTGCACTTAGAAGACTTAGAGAAAATGAGAGAGAAATGCT
>MU226946.1:250571-284503 GCA_018584345.1 Thuja plicata
GTTAGAATGCAACTACATAAGTCTTTGATCTGATGATGTATGCAATCTCTAATTACTGATAACAGATCCAATAAAGCTTCCTATGTATGAGTAATCATCCTTCCATGATTGAATAATACCTTTGTCTACTCGTTTGTAGCCTCTGTGTGTTCTTGACAACTGATATGATCTGTTTCTAAACTTTGCATGAATTCTTCCTTCTGCTCCTTAGATGCTCTTCGTGGCTATCAACAATAATGAATTCATAACTCACAATTGATTTGAACATCTATTTATACTAGATTTTGGCTCAATTCTTGATTCATGCTTCGCAAGTTAACTCTAGATCCAAGGTTTACAACTTGACCTTGAACTTTAGTTAGATATGTTTTAGATCCATTAGGATGCTTTAAAACATTTACATAAAGCTTGCTTGACCCTCAAGTTACGATTTAAAACAAATCAAAACTCTATAAATAGAATTACATTTCTTTATCTAACGTGTAAAACTTAGATCCACTATTTGCGCATTCTCTAACTGACTGTCGGTTCTAACGGTCGGTTTTCTTTGCCATCGGTGTTCCTTTCGCTCGTTGGGTATATCTTTTCTATTCCATCAGTTTTTTTCTCAAAACTGTATCATCAGTGATGATCTCAATGTTATGTTATTGACCCGTCGGTGATGTCCTCTTCACTTTGTCAGTGCAACACTTGTCAATGTTCGTCGGTCAATTCCATACTTAGCATTTTTCTCGTGACCTTTGTGTTCTGTCAGGTATGCTTGCTGTCCACCGATAATGCTTGTAGTCTATTGGTAATACTTGTACCGATGATCTCTGTCAATGTTTTTCACTAAGTATACTAATGGCAAAATTAATGTCATCAACACATTGGAAGTTGTCTTGCCGATGTTCTTGAGTTACCACCTAGTGCCGGATCAGGGTCAGCACGGATTGGAGTGCGGATGGGGAGTCATGCTGCAGTGGATGTTAGCCTGCCCAGTAGTGAGGTTTGGATGGGGTGAGTGCATGCTCACACAGATGTACCATGAGATGCATGAGATTATGTATCGGAGCGCATCTTCCCGTATGTTGGCCAATTTTTCATGATACTCGACAGCCTCTAGAGCCATACATATACAGGTATGTAGGTCTGATGATGCAATCAGTGCTAGGTAAGATAGATTAGTGGCGGGCACAGCTAGATGACATGGCAGTAGTTATATGGAGGCCATGGATAGCTACAAAGGTCTGGGATGACACATGACACAAGTTGCTGCATATGTTCTGCTTGTGTCCTTTGATTGGGCACACCATCAGCATCATTGAGTGTTTTTTGCTGGCATGGGTCCCACAGCAGTTTGGGAGACCACGGGACGTCTACCAGGAGTATTGCACATATGCTTGATTCGTCGATGAGATGAAGAAGGGATAGCAGTGGCAGCTAGACCAGGGTAGGAGTATGATAGATGCATGGGTACCACCAGCTTGGTGGGACTATTTAGTAGGGGTGACAAATGCAGGGATAACACCTGCATACAGAGATCACATTTTGGCTCACCTATTCTTGAGATTCACAGATCCTGTTGGCATGGGCCAATAGGTACAATAGGTAGTAAAACCACCACTTCAGTAGCAGGTACCGCAGCCACCACCACAGCCATCACAACCACCACCACAGTAGGTACCACCATAGCAGAGAGTACTATAGTCGAGGACCTGGCAGAGTCCCCTTCCTCCTAGACATATGGGAGTAGAAGCAGGTGTAGGGAGTAGTGGAACTCAGGATAGGTCCACTAGGAAGAGGATAGGTGACATCTCTGAGTAGGGGGAGGATACTATTATGGCCGATTCACAAGCAGGAGGACAAAGGGCATAGTTACAGGAGGCTCTTAGGAAGAGACAGGAGAGAGTGAGGTAGGTACCAAGGGAGCGGGATGACCACCATACACAGGTGGTCATCCAAGAGACCTGGGTGGCCGAGCAGGATCAAGAGATCTGGGGACTATAGGAGGCACTGGCCAGAGCACAAGCAGAGGTGAGATATGAGGCTTCTTAGTTAGATTATTATTATGCTACATATACGATCATAGTTCCTAAGGCAGCGGACCAGGTTCCACCATTTTCAGAGTATGCTAGGGCATGGGCCGCTCCATGGGCACCACCACAGGCACCTCCTTAGCAGCAGGCCATGCCACCTCCTCCGCCTCCTCTAGGTGGGAGTTTCTAGATGAGACATTTGATACATATTGTACCCACCATTTTGATATGTTGTGCTCGAGTAGCACCATTTTACACTTGATCGATTGATATATATATATATGAGCTCAATTTTTGCATCATTATACTTGTTTATATATTGCTTTTGAACTTGCATGTCTTGTGAGATGTTTCCTATATGATTAGATGTATAGATTAGAAATGTATGCCATGGATGAATATGCAAATGTCTATGCATATGTTTTATTGATGTATGGATGAATGTAATGCAATGATAGATGTTAGATGGATAAATGCTATGTATGATTTGATTTATGCTTATAATGGATGTACATGTTTATGGATATGTAAATGCAAACCAATGTATGGAAATGCACTTTTGTGAAAATGAATGTAATGCAATGAATGCAATGGTACTAATCATCTCATGCAGGATATTGCAATATACCATAGGTACTAACCAAAAGAATATGAATAAAGATTGAGAGCACAGACCAGACACTTGTGTAGTCAAGAGGAATCTAGGACAAAAGATGAGAACCTTCGAAGAATGAGAAGACAATGAAGAGAGAACCAAAACTATCGCTATGCAAGCTTAAAATGCGAATGCAAGCCTAAGCTAAATGCAACCCTAGGACTTGGTTGTTGGACTCATCGCATAATTATCATCATCGAGTATTTTTGGAACATCGGAGTCAATACAATCCTTACTGGTGCCACTGAAACCATAAGGATATGAATATGACTTTCATCGGATAAAATGTAGGAAATGAACATAAGCACCAGGACACAAAAGCCAAGATGACCTGAACATTGTTTCCAGTTTGATATAGTAAGAGTACACAAGTAAACAAACAAAGAAATAACAGTCAAAGAGATAGTTCCAACCTCCCCTTGGAATACAAATGAACAAGATTGAGGGATGTGAGGCTTTCCCACCTTAATGTAGGAGCTCTTATCACATACACCTTGTTTATTTGATGTTGTTGGATCATTGAAACCACACCCACAAGCAGTAGACAAAGAAAATATCAATGAAATTCATGAGAATAGACATCATACAAAGAAAGATTCAATCATAGCTCACCATGTTTCAAAGTTTATGAATGTGTATGTGTATAGGGTGTTGAAAAACACCGTTGTGCTTTTGAGTGCATTGTGTTTGATTGCTATCGAGAGATGTTTACGTTGTGATGTCCAATGTCTCCAAAGATAGTGTTGAAAAACACTGTTTGATTGGGTGTTGAGAAACACCAGTTTGTGCTAGTAGATAGTTGTCCTTTAGAACTGACAAGATTACTGACTCGAGTGTAAACCAAAGATGCGATCAAAGTGGGGAGCCATGCCCCCAAGTACTGAATGTTGATGATTGACTTGACTCATATAGAGAGGAAAAATCCGAGTGGATTGCCCCCAAGCTATGACACTAGGGTCATGTCAAGTCAAGTGGGATCTTAAAAAAGACCCAAAGTGTCATGAAAGTGACTGAAAGCTATGTACAAACTAAAGCAAAGCATGTGAAGACTGAATTATCAATAGATAGAGAATTTGGGTATAACTCCAACTGTAACGGATTGATGTCAAATATGAAAATAGTGAGTTGATGTGAGAAATCTCAATAGTACAGTGACTGTAGGAAGACATAGTGAGAATCACTGGTGACTGATGCAAGAAATACTATCAAGTATAAAGATCGGTGTGAGATCTAGGCATCAGCGGGAAGATTCAGTGAGAACCACTAGTAACTGATGCGAAGAGGAGAGACTCCAAAAGATAGGAAAATGCCCCCTAGACTAGGAAGATGCCCCCAAGTGTGACCAATTTCAATCCTTGTGAAGTCGAGCAAAATCATGAAAATAACTGAGAGCGAATGCATGAGCAAGCAAACTATTAAAGCAAGAAAGCAAACTAAAGCAGGAAAGCGGGAGAGAAAAATGCAAGACAACCAAGGGATGTCGCAATAGATAGAGAATTATGGAACAAGATGTGCCTATTTACCAGGTTTTCACCATCTTGGAAAAAATTCTATTTTTGCTACCATGACGCCTGTTTACCAGGTTTTCATCAATGGCACATTTTTCTCTTTTTGTATTTTTTATTTTTTGGTTTTTTTGTATTTTTGTATTTTTTTATTTTTTTATTTTTTTGGTATTATCAAGGCACCTGTTTACCAGGTTTTTACCAAGATAATAGATACATCAAAGCGTCTTTTTGCCAGGTTTTCACTAAGATGATCATTTTTTAAGTACATTTTGCAATTTTTAGGATTTTCTCATAATAGAGTATGTACATGAGCATTCAAAAGACATCTCAACTGTAGAACTTCTTCAGATGAAGAGCATTGATAGGCTCTTTGAGCTATTCTTCCTCTGTGGTAGAGAGCTGGTAAGCACCAGACCTAAATACTGCAGTGATAACATAAGGACCAAGCCAGTTTGGTTCAAATTTTTCTTTCTAGACCCACTACTGTTGATTCTTGGGGTTCTCTCTCAGGATGAGATCACCCATTTGGAATTCCCTTGGTCTGACCTTCTTGTTGTATCTTTTAGATATTCTCTTTTGATATGCTCGAAGATGATTGAATGTCATTTTCCGATGTTCATCTAGTAGTTCAAGCTCTTAAAGCCGAGATATTCTGATATCAGCATCAGTAATGAGGCCCTTCAGAGAGACTCACAAGGTAGGAATCTCAACCTCAATAGGAAGCACTGCATCTACACCATAAAATAGAGCAAAGGGAGTGGCCCATGTCGGTGTTTGTATACTCGTGCGGTAAGCCCATAAAGCCAGATTAATCTAGAGATGCGAGTCTTGTCCAAATTTGTGTACTGTGCGGTGTAAGATCTTGAGAATAGTCTTATTTGAGGCTTTCGCCTGTCCATTACCCTGGGGATAATAGATAGAAGACCAGTGTTGAATAGTTCTAAACTTAGTGTATAATTTTGTTATATCTGTGTTCTTGAATTTCCCCTCATTTTTAGTGATTACTGATGAGGGTACACCATATCTGCAGATGATGTAGTTCAGTATAAACATGGCCATAGAATTGCCATCAGCTATGATGAGGGGCACTGCCTCAACCCATTTGGTAAAATATTCTATAGCAGTAATGATGTATTTATGTCCCCTTGAAGAAGATGGATGTATCTGACCCACCAAGTTGAAGGCCCACTGCTGAAATGGCCAAAAGATGACAAAAGAAATGAGTTCCTTGGTAGGAGTGTGGACCAGATTTCCATGAAGCTGGCACTGTTTGCAAGATTTAGCAAATTGGGTAGCTTCTTTCTCCATATCCAGCCAATAGTAACCAGCTCTAATAACTTTGTGAGCCAATGTCAGACTGTTTGAGTGAGACCCACATATGCCTTCATGCACCTCTACTAATGCACACTTGGACTCATCAGGTTTTAAACACCTAAGGAGAGTACCATCTAGACCTCGCCTATATAAGTCGTTAGCTATGATGACAAACAATGAAGTACTGCAGATTAAGTGATGTTTCTCATTTCAGGTGTAAGTGTTCAGAATGATCTGGTCACAAAGGTAGGAGTAAATATGGTGGTAGCGGGATGAGTCATGTCCAATGACTGAACAAATCATCCGAGATTCAGGGGAATTATAAGTAGGGTAGAATAACGTCTCCACTAGGAATTCATGTTGGAAGTCATTTTCTGGAAATTGTAACATGGAAGCCAAAGTAGCCATGGTATCGGATGCTTTATTATCAGCCCTTGGAATTTGTTGGAAATTAATGTGTGCAAAGTATTTCTTGAGATCATCAACCATCTTTTTATAAGGCACCAATTTTTCATCTTTTGTTTGGTATATATCATTCATCTGATTGATAACCAACTGCGAATCTCCAAAGACCTTTGGCTCATCGACATGCCTTTCAATAGTAATCTTTAATCCGTTAATCAAGGCTTCATACTCAGCAGTGTTATTTGTGCAAGGAAACAACATTTTGTAAGCCTTTGGTAATGAATACCACTGAGGTGTAATGAACAAGATTCTGACACTTGACCCTTGTTGGGTGAATGATCCATCAAAGAACATGGTCCATGCCTGATGTGTGAGAAGCATGATGGACTCATCTAGGAACTCGATCCTTAATGGTTGATAGTCTTCAATAGGTGCCTCAGCCAACTAATCTACAATTACTTTCCCTTTGATAGCTTTTCTTTCCACATACTTAATGTCAAATTCACTGAGCATCATGACCCACTTAGCTAATCTACCCGTGAGGGCAGCTTTGTTGAGTAAGTACTTTAATGGATCAATTTTTGCAATGAACCTTATAGTGTGAGCAAGCATGTAATTTCATAAATTCTGGGAAGAGAACACCACTGCCAAGCAAGCTTTCTCAATGAAAGAATAATTCATTTCATAGGAGACCAATGTTCTGTTGATGTAATAGATTACTCTTTCTTTATTGTTTTGATCTTCTTGGGCCAATAGAGCACCTAGAGATGTTTTTTTAGCTGAGATGTATAAGATTAATGGCTTCTCATGAATAGGAGGCATTAATATAGGTGGATTAGCCAGATATTGTTTGATTTTTTGAATACCTTGTTCCCATTCTTTATTCCATCCATAGGTCACACCTTTATGTAGATTTTTAGTAAATGGTTGTGACTTGTCAACTAGCTGTGAGATGAAGCACTGGATAGACTGAAGCTGACCTTGAAGAACTCTCATTTGACTGATATTGCAAGGTGGAGGCATTTCCATGATAGCTTGCACCTTTTCAGGATCCACCTCGATACCTTTGCAGAGATGATATAACCAAGCAATTTTCTGGAAGTTACTCCAAATGCACATTTCTTAGGATTGAGATGTAGTCTGAACTTTTCCATACGATCTAGTATAGGGCCTAGATTAGTAAGATGTGCTCTACCATCCATGCTTTTAGCAAGGGTGTCATCAACATAATCCTCCATTTTTTTGTGCATCATATCATGAAATATAGTAGTGACTACTCTCTGATAAGTGGCTCCAGCATTTTTGAGACCAAAAGGCATAACATTCTAGAAGAAAGTGCCCCCTGAACAGGTGAAAGCAGTATTTTATTGGTCCTTTGGAAAAATTTTGATTTGGTTGTATCCAGAGAAACCATCCATTAGGGTGTACATTTCATACCCTGCTGTCATATCCACAATCATATCAATGTTGGGTAGTGGGAAATCATCTTTTGGACATGCCTTGTTTAAGTTCCTAAATTCTGTGCACACTCTGATAGATTTGTCATGCTTCAACACTGGAACTATGTTGGAGATCCATTCTGCATAGTCAATTGCTCTGCTAAACCCAGCTTTTAGGAGTTTCTCTAATTCCACCTTGACAAGTAGAGCCACATGTGGATGCATTTTTCTGAGTTTTTTCTTGACTAGTTTTACTCCAGGAGCTATTGACAGGTGATGCATGATAAGATCAAGATCTACACCAGGCATGTCAGAGTATGTCCATGCAAAGTTTATCTTTTTCTCTTTGAAGAAATCTGTGAATTCTTTGAGTTATTTTGCAGACAATGATTTAGCCACATGAATAATGTGTGGATGTTCTTCTATACCAAAATTTACTGGCTGAGTCAGCTCAATTAGCACCGATGATCATTCCTAGAAATGACTTAGAAGCACATCAAGTATCTCATCCTCAGGTGCCTCAGAGAGGTTTTCACCTTTGGATATGTCTATTCTTTTTACTTTTTTGGGCTCTGACACTGCCACAATGTGGTTTTCACCATCAGAGTGCCTATTCTTTTTCTTTTTGATTTTATGACTAAGATACTTGATATCACTTTCGGTCATGCTGACACTATCTTTGCTAGTGGAGGAGGTTACAGGTTAAAAAATATGGAGATAACAGGCTAGAGCATAGTCATTCTGGAATGTGAGGACTTCATTGGATGAGGAAGGGGAATTCCAGTCTATTAGCTTGGGTTGTTGGACTGAGAAAGAAGTGACAGGTTCAAGTGCATTCATAGTATAATCATCGAAAGCATGGACTAGTAAGCTAAGACCTAGAGCAATCTCATCCAAAGGTGTATTCAAATGACTTTGACTCCTAATGATTGTAGTAGAAGACACGTTAACATCTATGGAATCAGACTCATTAGACCTTAAACTAGGCCCTTCACCTATGTTGAGAAGGTTTTTAGATGTATGTGTAGTATCAACATTCATGTCAAAGGATCCTTCTGAAAGACTGTCAAACTCATATTCATGAGAATCTATGTCTGAACTCTGAATGGGATGTTTGCACCATGAAGGTTTAAGAGTTCTTGTGACACCAACCTGTTCTTGCGCAAACTACTCTTGAAACTGTGATGGTATGTAATGTTCACCTTGGAAACTAGGGTCTTGTGACACTTTCTTTTGTTCATATGTCAGAGAAGTGAATGGAATAGCATCATTGGAGTCACTGCTAGCCTTGGATGTACTGTCATGTATTATGATGTCATCTGGCTCAGCAAGGAATGCTACCAGATCTAGAGGAATAGGATAAGGAAAGCAATCCTCATCGGAGCTATCCTCTGCGGTGTCAACTATAGTTGTGCCTTCAAGTTTTGGTTCTAATCCAGGTTTAGATTCAGATACAAATTTCTTAATCCCTAGATGGAATGGGATCTTCTTGAAGCCTAAACTGGTTGTATCTTTCATTCTTTGACCTGTAGCTTTAATAGGTTCAACTAGCCCATTACCATTCATCCCTATTGGACCACTACCTTTGTATCCAAAGTATTTCATGATTTTAAGACCTTCACTATTGGGATCTAGTTCATGAGCTGGGGTAGTCTATTCAGATATGTCCTTTCCTTTGTAAATCCAAGCTTTAATAGTTCTTTCCTTGTCTTCATCTTCTAATGGTGTTGAAGCCCATACAAAGGCACTATCATAAACTATTTTAGGAGGAGTAGTAGAAGATTTATTGTTCTCAGAAGGTCTCCCGTAAGAATGAGGAGACAGAGGTAGAGCCGCTAATGATAGCACAGGTTCTATTTGATACCCCCCATGCCTATTTCTTTAATTTTCAAATTTTGTTCCATGTCTCTAGCTTGGCATCATAGAATTTTGTGTCTTCTCTATTAGCAGGAACAAAACTATCAGCTGACTGTGTGAGCATATTACAAGAATGGCCCATATTAGTAGGAACTATCACTTCTGCACCATGGAAAGGAAACTTGATGCACTGATGATATGTAGAGGGAACCACTTGCATTTATTGGATCCATGGTGTTCCCAATAGTAAATTATAAGCAAGAGGAATGTCTAGCACTTGACAAGTGACATCTCTTTCAATAGGTCCAACCGGAATAGGTAGCACAACTAAACCTTTAGAATTTCTTTCTTCTTCATCATAGTCTTTGATAGTAATTTTCTTATGGGAAACTATGTGATCTTCATCATAACCTAGCTGAGTGAGCAAGTGAGTAGAGCAAATGTTGAGGTTAGCACCATTATCAATAAGGATGTGGCAAAGGAGCTTTTGGCCAATCATGACCTCTATATGCAAAGGGGCATTATGCGGGTGGCTGACCGAATGGTCATCTTCTTCTGAGAAAGATAGATAATGCGGTGAAGTCAAGTGACCCACCATAGATTGAAACTGATCAAGATTAATGTGTTTGGGGATGTTAGCCTCTGCGAGGGCTTTATCTAGAATCTTCCTATGAGTAGGCGAGATCTTCAATAGCTCAAAGAAGGTTATTTCAGCATTGGTTCTTTGCAACTGATTGAGAATGCTATAATTAGTAGTAGGAGGTGTGGGGAGCACTTTCGTGGTCTTGTTGGTAGGGCCAAAAACACCTTTATCTGCGGGTTTCTTCGGTGCAGATGTAGTTGTAGGAGGGTTAGGACCCTTGAGATTGATCTTAGCACGGGATCTGGTAACAACATTTGTGCAATCTTGAGATGATTAAGGTTTAGACGAGCAAGAACCAGGGCCTCTCAAGACAAATGAGGTCTTAGGCTTAGGAGCATCCCTACTCCCCTTAATAGTAATCACATCACAATACTCTATTTTTACAGGTTTGATCATGTTGATGACATTTTCATTAGTGGTATGCGTGTAGTTAACCTTTGCATTGTTGTTCTTAGTGTTGGAAGACTCACCTTTCTCATGAGGAGGAAAGGGATCTTTAAATGCCTGGTGATCTGAATTCTTATTATGATTATCCACAATAATATCACCATTATCAATCAGATCTTGGACCTTATAGCGCAACTGAAGACAAGTAGAAGTCTTATGACCCTTGTTCTCATGATAGTCATAGTATGCATTGTTGTTCCACCAATGGGGTCGTGGTTGCGGATCATATGGATGCTTGTCCAAAGGAGTGAGAACCTGGTTTTGCACCAAATTCTTGTAAACTACATCAAGTGGTTCTCCGAAGGAAGTGAATTCACGCTTGGGTCAAGGGGCCAAAGGTTTGTTGCTAGAGAATCTGGAAGGTGGCTGAGTGTTTGTTGCAGCCTTTTCAGTAGTTTTGATTGCTTATATGCTAGAAGTAAGATTGAAAACTAGTTTTGAAGGAGTCAGGGTCACATTATCAACCACTCCATCATTCACAATGTCCCTATTCTTGTTGACAAACTTCCCTTTATCTTTGTTGGAAGAGGAGGAACCTTGTTTGTTGTCTTTGTACAAAGTCAATTCCCATTTCTTAACCATAAATGCCTCTATCCTCACAGCTTTCTTAATCATGTTTTCAAAATTGAGGGGACCTTGAAGCTGTACCTGATTCCCAAAATTAGGAGTGAGATTGTCCAAGAAGATGTTGAGTTTCTTAGATTCAGGTATTTTACAAGGATAGTTGGTACAAAGCTATCTCCATCTCTGGAGAAATGTCAGGAATGGCTCCCCTTGTCTTTTCTTGAGATTGCAAAGGTCCCTGATGTTGATGGGATGCTGTATGTTGTTAGAATAATGCTAGATAAAGAGATTTGCACCTCATCAAAAGTCTTAATTTCAGTGGGTAGTAGAGAAAACCACTCCATGGCAGGTCCACACAAACTTCGGGGAAAGAGACACATTAAATCATTTTGATCATGAATGAACTCCATAGATAGGGCCCCAAATTCTCTTAGATGATCTTGAGGATCGATGGTACCCATATATTTATCATACTTAGGGAGTTCCACACCCTTGGGAAAAGTTGGCATATGAAGACTCCTATCAAAAGGAAAAGGATAGATGCTCTCCATCATGAATTGTTGTGCGGGTTTTTCCTTATCCTTTACAAGTTGGCTAATCTGGTTTTGCATATCTTGAATCATCTTTTGCAATTTGGTAGTTTCAGTCTCTTCTTCTTTAGTTACAAGTGTTTCCACTTTGAAATTTGTGGGTAGCTTAACTCCTTGGTTTGCCAATTCTAGAAAATATTTCTCTTTATCTTTTGCAAGGATAATTTCCATCATCTTGATGAGAGCCTTATTAGATTTTGCAACATCTATGTCATTTTGAGTTATCAGATTATCATCATTACTGAGGATCTCATAAATGCTTGGGTTCTGATCTTGACTCTGGTCATGTGGAGGAGGGCGAGGGTGATGTTGATCACCTTGTTGACCCTGATCCTTTTGAGATTGGTCATGGACCTCGCTGTATTGACCTTGTGGGAAATCAAAAGGGCTTCCCATGTTGTTGATGTGGGATTGTGCTATGTGCACAAGTTCAGTGTGAGTGTATGTATTGAGCTGAGAGTTCATGGCCAATGTAACTTTTGGTAGGTCAAAGGGGTCAATGAGTTTGGAAGGATCAATAGGTTCACAAGGATTGATAGGACCAAAAGGATTGTTATGATCAAATGGATCAATAAGGAAGCAAGGATCATTAATAGGGTTGACCCAAATAGGTGACCTTCCAAATTTTTATTGATCTGGAAGAAATGAGTTCTGTTGATCTTGAAACAATGGTCCAGGTTGTCTTTGAAACAAGGGATTATAGCACTGTTGGGACACCGGTCTTTAATTAAGATTGGGATCTATACTAAATGCCAAGGAGGAATGTGAGGATCCCTCTTGACTGTTAGATTGAACAATAGGTTCGGAATGACCTCTTCCTTGATTACTAGATCTACCTCTACCTATTCCAGAACCACAAATGGGAAATATGTTGCCACTTCTAGTCATAACAGACATAGACAAAGATGAAACAAGAGAGGACGTAGGATCCAACTCAAAACACTATCTCTAGAAATAGCGAAAAGGAGATAAATTCTAGAACAACCAAGATGTGAAATGCACCTGGCACGAATCGTCGAGAGTATGGCTAGAATAGCTGAGATGTGATTATCGTGTCGCAAGGTACAAAAGCATAGAAAGGTAGGATAGAGAACAAAGAGACAAAATGAGTTTGAGCAAGAATCAGTTGGTTCTCAACTCGAGATGATGAGTTTCAGACTACAGACAATAGGGAAACAAGCAATCAGATCTCAGACAAAAATTAGATCAAGGAAAAAACTCATCAGTCAATGGGAAATAGCTCACTATTTTAGGACACCATAGTACAGATTCATGTGAGAAAGTGCTGGTTCACACGATAAAATGCTTAAATACATGCGAGAAAATGAAAGCTCACACGAGGAAATGGTCAGTTTCTAGAATCTCACGCAAAAAAACTTTAGGTTTCAACAGATCAACCCAGTTTTCAAGACAAAAGTCAGATTTCAAGACATAGTCACGACTGTTCTCTAACAGAATTTCTAGATTTAGGATAGTTTTATGATAGTTCAGATCAACAATCTCAGTTTGAATGTGACAAGCAATCGTTAACAAGAACAAAGTTTTGATCAAGCAATAGTGACATAAGAAGTAGTCGCAAACAGTTCTACCAAGGATAAGGCAACTTGGAAGAATCATGGGAGTCTTTGTTTAATCATAATTGGACAGTTTAAGACTCAAAACAAGCACTTATTTATCCCTATAAAAAAATGGTAGAGAAAAAAAATCCATGCCTCACTGACTTATGTGTATGTGCACACCTCACACAGCTGTGTCACCCCCAAGAGGGTGCCCATGTTTTTGGTGTTTCCAAGGACTAAATAATATATGTTCAAAGGCTACCCTTAAAGTAGGGGCCAGCATCATATACCACTTCAAGCATCCAGGTGCATATCTATGTTGAGGGGAGAGATTCTTCCCCCTCCTTGCGCAAAGATTATGTCTTCTTTCAAAGGTGATCTGGGTAGGCAACTAACTAAGAAAGTTTTTAGTGGGATTTCATTCACAATAACCTTCAGTGTCCCCAATACAGGGCTGGGGCCTCATAGCCACACCAACACTTGAAAGTCATACACCCCCGCAAGCAAGGCTGGGAGCGGTGTTGCTCAGTACAACAAACAAGCCTTTCTCAAGATGATAGTCAAAATCATGAGAAAGAAGTTACCATGGCTTTGGAGTCTTTAGACTCAACAAAGCATACTGTATTATAGTGAGGTGGAATTACCAGCAATAGGTGTGTACTCACTTGGGTCATTCCCGAAGGTTCAACTTCTAGCAGGCCCTGTAAAGGTGACACAAAACTTGGCTCAAATTTGAGGGTCAAATTTTTTGATTCTCTCAAAGAGAGAAGAGCATACTTCTCTACCTCTTCACCTTAACCAAACATGCAATACATATTCATCACTGAGCTAACTCTCCTCCAATCAATTCACAAGCTTTCAGGTTTCTATTTCTCTCAAAGAGAGAAGAGCATAATCCCCTAACAAGTGAACGTGCTAAAGGTTTGTTAACTTTCCTTGCTTCCCTAGGTCTCCATCATGTTAGCAATGTCTGGATCTCAGATTCATCCATGGGTATCACTTCCATTTAATGAAGAGCCGATTCCCCTATTTTGCTATCAAGATTCCCAAGAAATTTTAACAAGGCCCTAGTTATACTATGTGATGAAAGAAATAAACAAGCACAACATTTTAAAATGATCTTCGAAAACCATCCTACAAGAAAATCGTTAGCAATTTTATGTCTTCATCAAGTGACCTGCAGCCCACTATTACGCTGTCAGAGAAATCAGAGAGATAAAAATAGCAGCATGTGAAAATAATCAGGAAAACAGTAACAGTAATTGTAAAAATTATGAAATTTTAGAGACTGGCACCAAGTCTCACATGAGGAAGTACAAGGCTTCACACGAGGAAATGCACCAGCTGGCACGAGAAAGTGTTTTATCACGTGATATGCTCAGAATTATCACATGAGAATCTGTACACAGAGAAGTACAGACATACGACAGAGTACAAAATTTTGTCAGAAAATTTTTTGAGAGTGAGGTCAGAAATCAATTTTCTTCCCACAGTGGGTGCCAAAATGTATGTGTCTGAATGTTGACCTCTAAATCAAGCACAACACAACATAGTCATTGCTCAATCGTTGAATTTTGAAGGTGAACATGAATTGCTCATTCCACAATATCGATCGAATCGACCTGTTGCCTCCTATTTAGTTGGGGTGTTTAATTACTCTCAGAACGAGAGCCAACAACCATAGACCATTGCTAAAATGGAGGATTTGAAAGTTTTGAAAACTGAAATAAAATTTATTCTATATGAGAGATGCAATTGTAATCTAGGCATGAAGATGTAGATTTTACGCTAAGAAATTTGAAAAAGATAACATAATTAAGCTACTTGATAGTAAAAAAACTAAATTGAGATGAAAAATGCCATTAAGCTAAATGAGATTACACTAAATATGCAATAAAATCTTAGAAATATGAGATAATTGAGACAATAATTCGCTATAGTTTAGGTACTCTCAAAATTGTCCTCCTAAATGAAGGAAACAAGGTCCATAATATAGAAAATCGTGAAGAGAGGATGAAGAGTTTCTTGGGAAGAAACGGCTGACTCTTCATCTTCATGGAGGAAGGTGAGACAAAAATGAAGGAATTATTTAATTAAATAAAGGAATTATTGCCGCATGGGTGGCTTTTCACTTTATTTGAATTATTAAATTCAAGTGAGGATAATCTATTCAAATAACCAAATAATATTTAATTCCTTTGATGTGTATTAGCTAAAAGGGGTGGGATTAATTTAATTTAAAAGCACTTAGGACTTTAGAATCAAATTAATTAATCATAGGGATTTTAGCTAATAAATCTTGAAAATTTAGGAATTAGATATAGTGTAAGATTTATGCAAATTCAGGTTTTCTGCATTTGAGACTAAGTCAATTAAAGTCAATTAGGAAGGAGAAATTTCCTAGTACGATAGGACTTCGATGATGAGAAAATGTACCAAAATTGATTAGAATTGTAAGGTGCCAATTTTGGGGTGATACAGGAATCTTTCTCCTCTCATTTTATCTAACCATCATCAAGCATAAGCACAAGTGCTCAAGACTTGATAACCATCAACTAAGTGAAAGCTAAGGAGAAAGATTTGAAGAAAGAATATATTCTCAAGTATTCAAGCATTCAAGCATCCAATTCATCAAGGAGATCCATTGGTAGCCATTGAAGGATTCAAAGCTCTATGGAGCTCTCTTGTTGAAGATTTCTTTATCCACATTCCTCCAAGATTCTTCCTATTCCCAGATCCATTCAAGATTGGTTTTGAAGATCTACATGAAATTGATTGAAGAAATCCTACATTCTAAATTCTACATCCTTTTTGGTGCACACATACTTTTGGATTCATAGATTCGAATCCGCCACAAGGACTTCTACAAGCAAGGTGAATTTGTTTATTTACTTTGTTTTTAATTATGCAATTTCAATTATACTTTAAGGTTAATTCCAAAACTGAGGTTTGACCAAGGAAACCCCCTCCCCCCAACAAACAAACCATTTTTATTGTAGGTACAGGTTTAGAACAGTGGATTGAGACAGAGATTCAGGTACCCTTTTCAGAAAACTTTCGGGATCCAAAAACATAATTTCAGTCTGAGACTTTTTAGGTCGATTCTGCCCTAGGTGAGAATCGGAAATTCTAGGTCAAGGTCGACATTCTCAACTAGGTCAAAATCAACCTTTCTCAGAAAAGAAAAATATTTATAGGTTTTGTAGATCTCGCAGTTTTGATTTAGGAGCGCACTAATCAATAGTTTCAGAGACCCTCTGACAGGGTTTTTAGTAGGTTCTTTTTCGGAGGTATGTATTTTATTTCACTTTCCTTTACAATCATTTCCATATTTACACCCCTTCTCAATTAAAATTAAATGTAAGATGATTAATGGAGGCATAGGGTCTCTTTTACTTGCAAATGCCCATTTTAGAAGAGATCTCTATTTTCTCCTTTATAGGCACAAGAAGAAACTAGAACCACAGGAATAACTGTAACCCCACCAGCTAATAGTCTAATGCCACCTCCATAGCATTCCCCTCCATAGAATAAAACAATGGAGAAGCCTTGGATTTCCCCTCCTGGGCACACAGGAGATCAGGGAGGAGAAATTTATACCTCTTAGGACATTAGTTAAACAACACTCAATGCCCCAACTTGCCAGAATGGTTGGTAGTCGGGTTTAAAAGGAAAAAAAGGTTGGATCATCAAAAGGTGTCACTCCAAGATCTTGTGGCATATCTCATACCTCTAAAGACTCATGCCTCTAAAGAAGGAAAAGAAGGGAAAAATTATGTTCACCACCAACAAGAATTCCCAAGGTGAAATAATGGTGGTGGTTTCCATTGCATCTCCGGACAAAGATCAAGTACAGGTCACCCTCAAAAATTATAGGCCCACCCAAATTAATTTGGAAAAGAAAACTAAGTTGGGAGAATTTTAAGTCTTGATGATTCCACTAGCATGATGCGAGAGAGGGTTAAGAAAGAGTATAAGATAAAGTAAGATCTAAGAGCCAAGATATCCCAATATGAGGATTTTTTAAGGGAGGTAGTTGCCCTCATATCCTCACACAACCCCAGTACATCTACCCATAAATTATTATTGCGGGAAGAGATGAATTATTTGCAAAAAATGAAGAGAAGGTACCTGATTATAGATCAATGAATCTCTGAGAAAGTGGAGAAGGTCCATGGATTTCACTCCGATTCTATTGCATATTATTTTGAAGCAAGGATTGATGGTGGAGTTTACAATGACATAATTCTTTGGAATGATGAAATCACTAAGTATGAGAAATAGATGAAGGGCCTAAAGAAGGTGTGTGGACTAGATAAAGATGAGCTAATTGCAGAAAATATCCTTAGAGATGAGGATGAAGATTTTGTAGATATCAGCCTATGAAACCTTGAGGTCAAGGTAGATATCATGGATTTTTCCTGAAAGACCATCACGAAGAACCCTTTATTGTTGCAAAAGTAGGCCTCGATATACACAAAATAGATACTATAAACAATAGGTTACCACTTGGATAAAATTGAAGGGAGAAAAAATTTGGATTCTTTGTTGGACAGTTTCGAGGAGCGGATGGAGGAACAATTGCGTCCTTCTCGTGATTTTGGAAAATAGGTCTTGGATGATTGTTTAGATTCAATTATTTTTACATACGAGGCTCAAAAAGTATCTGAAAAGATGGGGGAACACATAGAGAAAGAAAAAGAAACTCTACAGAAAGAATTTTTTTGAATACAGTGGCTTGAAAGTTTCAATGAAGAGTCTGTAGAGGCATGTATCTAGAACCAAAAATACAAAGCATCCACTCTTGGGTGATTTACCACCACATTATTTATTATTTTATTCATTGATTTTGAAGGGACTATGGGACTCTAGAACCCAAAATTATCTATGAATTTTAGCAGTCTTTCATTCTTTCAGATGTCCTATCTGGGAGGACCTGCCACAAAAATATCCCAATACTTTTATTTAAAACATTTCAGGATATAGGTGCACCTTCACCGCACAAGGTACAATATTGTTGTGAGGAGAAGTGATAGATGACATATGTATTATATATGTCTCATATACCAAGCCTATGGGGTTATATTTTTACATTAATGATAGGGTACATGTATCAAACAATACTGACAGGGCACCGATCCAACATTGAAGGTGCAAAAATATGATCTAAAGAAGGTACACAATACAAAATAAGACTTGCACGCCAAAGTCCCCCTCAAGATTCAGAACTCTGGGTTTCTTCCCCTTCTTCTTCTTCTTCTCTTTCTTCTCTCTTGGGATCTATAATGTAAATGGATTATTTCTCTATAAATTTAATATTTTAGGCCATATTTATGATCTGTAGAATTGATGATTTTGAGGCACCATAAGAAATAGTAGAATAGTGTTAACTTTCAAACTCTTTCCTTAGTAATAGTAATAGTATGGATCTCTTTTCTCCCCTCAAGTTATGTATGTTATGTGTAATGGACAAGTGATTACTAGAAAAACTATTGATGATCAATGCAAGAACAATAAGTTATTTTTTTATTGTGAGAAAACTTGTTTATCAGTAAATTATATCACTTTCATTTCATGTTTTCCTTCACCCAGGAATGTTTAAATTTCTTTGTGTTAAATGCAGTTGACATATATAATATAGAATGAATATTATTTCCTTTACATATATTGATTGATAATCATATATGTTAAGGGTGTGTTACATTGTTCTTGGATTTAGTTGATGATTTTATATGATAAAGTAGTAATAACATTGTTTTGGTTTTTTTCTAACCTTGACCTATCTTTTTTTTTTTATCTGTGATCTATTTTAAAATCTCACTCTCAGGAATCTTAAGAATTTAGACCTTCCCAAACTAGCAGGCCCCTTGGACAAATAGTTGTGTGCCCAACTCAGTTATCTGACACCATCGTTATCTGACATCTAGGTGCTTGGGATGATAGGAACTCTATTTATTTCCACTCTTTCAGGAAGAGTTGGATGGAAAAACTTTTCTCATCCCATTATTGGCCTGTACACAAAATCCTTGTCAATACGTACTTGTAACTTAACATTTGAAAATCCAAGTGTTTGATTGTGATGTAGAAGAGATTCTTGATATTGTCTTATTTGTTTAGGTTAGCATTACATAATAGGTTTGGTATAGGTTATTTTTTCAATTTTGGTTACTTTTATTATGTAGATGACTCTCAACATATATGATTCTCAATTAATGTATATTTTTGATAAATTAATGTAGTAGAACAAGGTTATTAACCCTATACAACTAGCCACAAGGGAAATAAAGAACAAAAATAGACTAACAACATAGTAACATTGTCAGTGTGGAGAAAAAATCAATAGATTAGTAAGATTAGATGATTAACCGTCCAAGGGTAAATAAAATAAAGCACTCTCACATCACTATAAAAAACTAGAAGGAACTGAGAAGGAACAACTGAACTATACCTAGTAAAGAGCATGAAAACTAGAATAGAAGTAATACTCCTAATGATATCAAACCAAAAATTAAAAGATTCCATCTTAGTGTTTATCACAATATATAAGAGAGTAAAACATAAAGACACGTAATCCCACAAGCTATCCATGAGGCCAATTTAAATTGATCCTAAGGAAAATCACCAACAGATGGTAAATCAAGATCCAACCAAGAAGCTCTAACAAGGCCAGGAGCATAGACCAACCATTAGTTTTGTGCATCATTAAAACATAATGGGGGTATCTTTTCTCATGAATGAAAGAGTCCCAAAAGGGAGGGAACTCTCCATTCATGAACATTTCATACCAACATTTTCTAACCCAACAAAGGCAAGATGGTCACCAACAACATTAGCCTCTTTGTAGATGTGTTGCAGAATGGAGTCATCAAAACCATTGAGAAGGACATGTATTTCATTTATAATACCTTGAATAGACCAACCACGGGAGAAATTCCCCTTGGTAGCATAAATAATTAACTAATAATCCCTCCAATCAAAATAGTCTAAATGCCAACAGAGAGGGAAAAATTGATACCCTAGAGAAAAACCATACCTTCATCTTGATTGTTGATATAGTCATGCAAGTGACCTGAATAGGAAACAATGAGAGAACCATTGTGATTTCAGATGATGCTACCCTCATCAACCACACCATTCTCGGAAGAACTGTCAAAGTTGAGCTTACACCAAGGGAAGATAGGGGGTTTCCAAAAATTATTAACATGAGTAATTGTTTTGGAATTGTCAAACTTATTGAAAATCCTCTTGGAGCTTCCAGGAAGAAGCCAGTAGGAAGTACCAATGAGAAGGAGGCTCAAAAGGAATTTTTCATTCTCTAAAAGAGAGATTTTCCTGTAGGAGTTTTTAAAGGACAAACAACACATTGTTCCTTATCACAAAAATCCTTGTTATTCATTTCTTTCCATAGACACCAACAAACATGAGGAGGAAATTGGAGAAAAAGTTGTTTGATACGGGGGTTTTGGGAACGGATTTTATAATTGATAATAAATTTTTGTATGTCTTCTTGAAATACCCAGTGAAGGTTAAGTCTTTAGATGATGTGCTACCAGACATAGGAAGCAAACTTGTAGTGTATGAATAAGTGATAAATAGTTTCAGTGTCATGTTTGCAAAGATAACAGTGGTTGGGGAGTTGGAAGCCACTATTTTGAATATTATTCAAGGTAAGAATTTTCCCATGAAAGGTGGCCCACAAAAAAAATTAATTTTTGGAATGAGTTGGGCATTCCAAACCCTTTGCCAACTATTAAGGTGACCATGGAACTTGAGAAATGAGAGATAAGCAGATTTAACAGAGAAGGAACCATAGGGCTTCAAAGTAAAACAAAACCAATCCTCCCTAGGGAGCATGGGAAGTGTAATAGGGGAAAAAATATGTTGAAGATTAGAGACCAGATGGAGTAGGTCTGGTCTATAAATTATAGTGGTGTAGAAGGTTTTTCCATCCACCCCTTGGGGTAAATTAATCAACAATAAAGGGGCCCAAAATGAATTTGGCGTGCCTCATGAGAATGGATAAGTTAGTGTTCATGAGAGGTTTTTTCCCCAACCATTTATCATTCAAAAAATTGATTTTACACCCATTTCCAATATTCCACTTGAGCCCTTTCTTTAGCAACGGTCTGCACTTGACGATATTACTCTAGATTTTGGAAAGAGTGAGGAGACAATTCAACACAAGGACCTAGTGGAAGAAACCATGATTGAGGTACTTGGATTTCATAATATTACACCAATCCACATACCCACGGAAAGGTTCCAACCTATATTAGCAATGAGATATTTTTTCAAGCTGGTAAGCTTCCTCATACCAAGACCCCCTTGAGATTTAGGGTGGCAGACCGTGTCCCAATTGACTAGTGCCATTCTTTTCTTTTCCTCCATACCATTCCATAAAATGGTCTTCTATATTATTTCAAGTTTTTCATCCATATTTCCATAGATTTTGAAGATGGAGAGAAAATACATAGGGATATCTTAAAGGCAAGGAGTGAGCAATTGGAGTTTACCAGCATTACTAAGAAGTTTTCCTTTCTACTCCACAAGTTTTTAATATTTCCTTTCAAGTATTCTATTCCATAAACTAGGGGTAACATCCTTAAAAATAAGGGGGAGGCCCAGATAAGTATTCAACGGGTTAGCACTCTGGAAGCCTAGAATACCTCTAATTTTAGTTTGAAGGTCCTTTTTAGTATTAAAGAAGTAAATCTTACTTTTTTGGTAGTTAATGCACTGAGAAGAAGCACAAGCATAATCTTGTAAGAGACTTTTCCATTCCATGACTTCCACCATAGATGATCTTCCGAACAAGAAGGTGTCATCCACAAATTTTTGTAAGACAAAAGGAAGTAGAGAGGAAGAAACTCTAATACCCTAAATATGATGGATGGAGGAGAGGTACAATAAATTTCTACTAAGAACCTCAGTGAGAAAAATGAAAAGATAAGGAGATAGAGGATCTTGCTACCTGAGACACTTACTGGCAGGAAAGTATAGACCTTATGGAAAGACATGTTGTCAATTAGTGCCAAAACACTTAGTTATTTATATGATTATAGTGTTGACTGAGCCAACAGCTTGAAGTGTTACCCAAGCTAAGCAGTTGTAGTGTCGACCGAGTAGTTAGTTCCAAACAGTATTACCTGAGTCACCAGTGTTACTCGAGTTGCATATTATCTCCAAGTAATCATTGTGGCCCGAGCACCCAGTGTCAACCGAGTGCCAGAGTTTCTAGTTCACAATGTTGCCCAAGTGTCAATATATCACCCGAGTGGATTACTGGACCCGAGTATCAACATTAGGTTGACTTGGTACATATTTTTTGATACTATTTAATATTATAAGTAGTCGACTTTTGGAGGTAATTTATTTGGATAAGATATATATGTAAGATACTTTGTTTATCCAAATGAAGTAGAAAGAAGAATGAATATATAAATCAATTAAAGATGTGAATATGAAGTGGAAGATTGACTAGAAGTCTACAGAAGTATAAAGGAACAGTAGAGACTCATCTATCACATTTAGGTGATCAGTACTACTTCAAAGGATCTTATTCAGAAAATCATATTTTCATAGCAAATCATTCACTGGTTCATCCTAACAGGTGTATCAATCAAAATCCTTTAACAAGGTGGACTTAACAATCCTTCACAAATCTCCTAACAGAGTGCATACTTAACTTTATTGTATAAATCCTTTCACAAGGTGGACCTAATAGTCCTTATTGCTCCTAACAGGGTAAACCATCAGAATTGGTCAATTGTAAGCCTTAATCGGCCAAATTGTTTACTACAGTTATAAATCTCGTGGGTACCATCCCCACCCTAGTTTTACTTTCTATTTGGAAGGTTTCTGGGTAACCAAATATTGTGTCAAGTGTTATGAATGTTTATTTCTTTTTTGTTCCATGCATGCAATTAGATTAGTCAATCCAATAAAGGATAAAAGTTAATAAGTTTTATTTGTTCCTGATTCACCCCGCCCCTCTCAGTCACCTAGCCTACAATATATTTCCAACAATTGGTATCAGAGCTTAGGTTCTCTTATTAGAAGTTTAACAACTTGAGAAAAGATCAGAGGCAATGGAAATATATAGACTGGAGAAAGCCATTGAAAATAAAAATATAGATCTACAAGTGGCCATGGATCAAATCAGAAAACTCAAGGAGCAGCTCTCTCATTCCCTGAAAAGAAGAAAAGATTTAGCAATTCAAATGAATGATAAAGGTTACATAGAAGAAAGAATTGAAGATTTATGCAAAGAAAGAAGAATTGAAGAAGATGATGCATCCATTGAAGACCTACTTGCAAAGAATCTCAACTTACATGAAGAAGTCAGAAAGTTGAAGAGAGAACAAGAAATTCATTCAGTCAGGATATGTGAAGTCATGGATCAAAAGAACCAAGCAGAAAATGATAGAGAAATGGCACAAGAAGATAAACTATTGCTAAGTACAAGATTAGAAGAAAAATAAAATGAAATCCATCATTTGTCACTTTAGCAAGAAGATATGATAAATCAACTCAACAGTTCAAATAACGAAGTTATCAATCTAAGGACTGAAGATGAAAGACTGCAAAATGATCTCAATACTCAAAACAAAACCAATGGGAGTATAATGAATTTAAAAGTAAGCATCGATTAGTTGACAAAACAAACTCAATTTAGACATCATGGACATACTAGATTAGGTTATACTGAACAAGGTGAATCCTCACAACAAGGAGCTCAAATGAACAAGAAACCTAAATGTAATCACTATGGAAAGTTATGGAATACATCCAATAAGTGTTCGAGAAATCAGAAGTCAAAGTTTAATGGAAAATGCTATAGGTACAACAAACATGGACATAGGGCAAGTGAATGCACTGAGAAACCTAAGTTTGAAGGAAAATGTTTCAATTGTAACAAACAACGTCATAAATCCGCAGAGTGCAAAACTAAGAAGTGGAACCCTACTAAACAATTAGCTAAGGAAATTTTTGGTTGGGATTACAAAACATAGAGTAGATGTTGCTAGTGGTGAGTATGGGCACATTGGTGTAAATTGTGCAAAGACTCATCTCAAAAAAAGGAATCCTTCTAAGAGATGTTATGTGTGTAAAAAAATTGGTCATCTAAGCAAGAATTGTAAGAATAGAGAAAAAGTGGATACTAGTTTTGAGAAAGGCAAAGCAAAAGTTTCTGAAATCAAAACTCAGATGAGTCAGCAGTGGGTAAGTAAGTCTCCTGATAATTTACACCAAAACAATGAAGGATCAAATGGCACCCAAAATAGTGAATTGGGTGGATCCATCATCTCCAAATAAAGATTCAAGGAGCTAAGTGGAACTCTGCATGCAATCCATCATACATCAGTTCCAGATATGCTAGCAAGTCCAAATCGGCATATTGATGCACTAGGACACATTATGGTTCTAACCAAGTTAGGATCTCAATTACAACCGAGTTACTCTGGCTTAACTGAGTTAAGTCAATTGTATGGTTTCAAAAGATGCAAAGTTAGTTTTGTCTGAGCTTTCGAGTAAGCCTGGGAGAACTACCCAAGCTATAACAGCCACTATGTATGGAGCATTTAATGAAAACTTTATGATGAAATTTCTCATAAATGGTGAAATTGAAGGGTTATTGTTTACCAAGTTTTACAGTTTGCAAAGTGATTAAGAGATTTTAGAGATTTTAGAGCGAATCTGTATTTGAAAACTTTAGTTGCAGAAAAGTTTTATCAATCCTCCAAGCATTAGGGCATCTTCATCCAGCAATAAGATCAAGAAGGGATCTGAGATGTTAGTGAGGAATGTTGTCTGTGAACCACCAAATTTAAAACATCATCCAGTGATTGTAGAGGAGGTAGATCCAATGGGATCCCATTCCCAAATTCCTCCTAAGGTACTATTGATTCATGACATTCAAGCTTTCTATCATTGCACCATTCAAAAACTAGGCACATTAGAGATGAATCGAGCATATGAGGTACTTTGTGTGGGCGTAAACCTGAAGGCAGAACACAAGTACCTTGAATTCAAGGTTTTAACCCATATCTTGCATATGACAAAGATCTTTTAGATAAAGTGGATTAGGTTTATTCTGAGTCGTGTTCATGACATGCATCTATGGTTGGAGAAGCCAGTTATGATCACTAAGTTGATGGTACACTGAGTGACAGGGTACCCAATGCTCGACAAACCTAAATCAACTAAAACCTTACCCTGTGATGACCTAGCCAAGAAGACTCTTGTCGAGTGGGATGGAAGATGCATGAAATTGAATTGAGTCACTAACATGGAGCTAAAGTTTAGAATTCATGTGATTTCACATAAGATATATAGTTCAAGTCGACCAAATAGTGTTCCATGTGAGGTTGTTGACTTGGAATACAAAGTGGTGAAGAACAATCTATCATTCAACCTAGCCGAGTTGCAGCTCATCCAACTGAGTAAAAACATGGAGAGAATCTGGGCATCCAAGACCAATCCGTGTAAGTTAAGTTCACTCTTGGTATTCCTATTCTTTTATGTTCAAAATTTTTTCCCTTCAAAAGGAACAGTTGTGTGGAAGGACATGCCTATAATTTATCAGATAAATAATTTTATAGAAGAATTGAGAGATAATTTTGAAAGCATCATGGATGCTTACTTTGAAAGTTTCAGAGAGAAAATGCAGAATAGATTTAGAATTCCCCAAAAATTGGTAGAAGACTATAAGGATGACATATGCCTCCTATTTGACTCTGACAAAGTATACATTCAAAGTGTCAAGCCTAGGGTTGCATGGGTGAAACCTCTTGCATATGAGGTTAACATTGATGAGACTAGAGATATTATTGAAGCTCTTGTAAATGAGCCTGTTGATCCTAAAGAACCATATTTTAGTACTTATGAAGAAGATAAGGGAATAATATAATTGGAAATTGAGATTCTTAAAATCTTGAAGAGAGGAAGGAAGAGAATTGAGAAGTTTGGAAATAAATTGGAAAGCCATCAGACTCTCCTCCTTCAATCACTGAAAGCAAAGAGGATGACATAAAGTTAGAAGAAGAATAACCTGGGAAGGAAGAGGAAGAGGTAGAAGAAGATCCTCCTAAGAAGAGGAGGCTAGCCCCCAAGAAAACACCAAAGATCTCTACCCATGTCTTCACTGCAAACAAACCCAAAAGATCTAGAAGAAAACTAATATTGCCTAAAGAATATGAAGAAGAAGATACAGTTACATTCAAAAATCCACCACCTACCTTTGAGAATAAGGTTGAAGAATTGAAAGGAGGTAGTGGTATGGGATCTCTCAAATCATTGAAGTATGCTTCTAGAACTAAGGATGAGCAGAAGATGATTGAGGGTGCATTAGTAGAGAAGATGGCAAGATGGAAGTATGATCCATTTGAATTGAAAAGTCATATGACTAAAGACCTTCTCAAGGCAATCACCATTCACTGGAACAATGCAGTTCAGATTGAAAAGAAAATCATGAAAAAAACCTTGAAGCAATTCATGCCTACTATGACTGATAAAGAGGTAAAAGATGATATGTCTAAGTATGAGAGTAATCACACTCCAAGGTTTAGGACTTTTCAAATCTTGAGAAAGAAAATAGAGGATGTTGTACAGATCGCAAAAAAGGTGTGGAAGTGAATTTTTGATGACAAGGGAGATGATAAGAAAGAGAGACATATTACAAACCCTCATGTACAAGATAAAGATGAAGAATTACCTAAGTTTTAGACCATAGAAGAATCTAATGCAGAATAGATAGCAGTAGAAGTAATGGCATCCCTGCCCCAATCACCTATTTAGAATATCTTATCTCCGAGCAAGGAAAAGATCACAGAGTCTACATAAAGTTTAGTAGGAACTGAGCATCGGGATCTACCTACTACAAGGCCAAGCCAGACTGAGTCATAGAAGGACACAGTAAATGTTTCTACAGTTGGTACTGATTTTTCAGTTGGTGCATTAAAAGTTAATGACCTACTCCAACTGAACACTGAGGACAAGGATGAGGATGAAAAAGGTAAGGAAATCATTCCTTCACCTCGCCCCAAGGTCAAGGGTAAACAAAAGGAAATAATTACTGATGAAGTTGACCTTGAGGAAGATATTGTGATTCCTAATTGGGATCTTTCTAACCTGATAGTCGAGCAAATGGACATCCTTGGGGAGCTATATAAGAAAAGAGGAAAACAACAGAAGCTCCAAGGTGAGAAGAAAAGGAATAGAGTGCTATAGGACATCAAAGGTATTTTCCTTGATTCACTAGAGATTGAAGTAAATGAGGAAGACTCTATAATGGACCAACTTTTTGACATAGTCCACAAGTTTAATCATGATCTTAGTGGACATGAGAAATTACTACAAAAGGTAGAAAGAAAATTTGAAAATAAGGTTCTAGAGAATGTTACAGGTAAGATTGCAATAGATAAAGTGAAGCTTACCACTTTCATTAGCTCTCCAGAAACCACTGTGGATAGTGTTGTGGAATTATTTGTAAATTTGAGTGACACATCTAAATTTACCATGGAAATAAATAACAAGCTGACAAAGATTGACAATGATTTGAAGACAAGTGCAAGCCAATTGGCACTTAATCCTAGTTCAAGTTCATCACATTTTGTTAAGATCAAGTATCTGACTGATCTACAAGAAGAGTTGCTGGGAGAAGAAGGAAGAACAAGGGAATCCCTATCATCTATACAGAGCCAACTCCTTCCTCTTATGGATTTCATGCAAAAACATATTGCTCATGCAAAGACACTCATTCATGATAACAACTTTTTAGTTGCAGAGCTTATGATGGAGTTGTCTATAGAAATTCAAATTGAGTTGCATATCTTGAAGGTGTTGCAAGAAAATTGGGATAAGACTTTGTCTCAAATTTTGAAGGTACATAGTGATTTCCTTTTATATTTTGGTATTACCTTGTAGATATGATTTTTGGAATTTGTGTCAAAAACAAGGGGGAAAGATAGGATATATATGTATATATATATGAGGAAATACATGTACAAAAGATATATATAGCAGAGTTATAAAACCAATTTTGGAAAATAAAAAAAATAGAGTCAGTTGCAACAGAGTTGCAGAGCAGTAGTCAAAACCAAGCAAGTACCCAAGCACATTGTAAGGGGGAGTTTTGACTTAGCAGTTTGATCAAAATTTCTGGTATGATAAGTGTTTTTGTCACTAATACCAAAGGGGGAGATTGTAGACCTTATGGAAATAAATTTTGTCAATTAGTGCCAAAACACTTAGTCATTCATATTATTACAGTGTTGACTAAGCCAGCAACTTGAAGTGTTACCAAAGCTAAGCAGTTGTAGTGTCAACCGAGTAGTTAGTTCCAAATAGTATCACCTAAGTCACCAGGGTTACCTGAGTTGCATACTATCTCCAAGTGATCATTTTGGCTTGAGCACCCAGTTTCAACCAAGTGCCAGAGTTTCCAGTTTACTGTGTCGCCCGAGTGTCAGTATATCACCTGAGTAGATTACTAGACCCGAGTATCAGCATTGGACCAACTTAGTACATATTGTTTGATACTATTTAATATGATAAGTAGCTGACTTGTGGAGGTAATTTATTTGGATAAGATATATATGTAAGATACTTTGTTTATCCAAATGAAATAGAAAGAATAATGAATATATGAATTAATTACAGATGCAAATATGAAGTGGCAGATTGATTAGAAGGCTACAACAGTATAAAGGAACAACAGAGACTCATCTATCACATTCATGTGATCAGTATTACTTCAAAGGATCTTATTTAGAAAATCAGAGTTGCATATCAGATCATTCACTGGTTCATCCTAACAGGTGTATCAGTCAAAATCCTTTAATAGGGTAGACTTAATAGTCCTTCACATATCTCCCAACAGAGTGCATACTTAACTGTATTGTATAAATCCTTTCACAAGGTGGACCTAGCAGTCCTTATTTCTTCTAATAGGGCAGACCATCAGAAGTGGTCAATTGTAAGCCTTAACCAGCCAAATTTATTATTGTAGTTCTAAATATTGTGGGTACCATCCCCACCCCGGTTTTACTTTCTATTTGGAAGGTTTCTGGGTAACCAAATATTATGTCAAGTGTTATGAATTTTTATTCTTTTATGTTCCATGCATGCAATTAGATTAGTCAATCTAATAAAGGATAAAAGTGAATAATTTTTATTGGTTCCTGAATCACCCCCCCTCTCAGTCACCTAGCCTACAATATATTTCTAACAAAAAGAACCCCCTAGGCACCCCATCGACCAAGAAAGAGTACTAAATAGTCTCACACAAATCTTAACCACACAAATCAGTTTGTCACTGAAGCCAAATTTGGAAAGAACCTTATATAGAAATTTCCAATTGACCCTATCATAAGCCTTAGAAATATCAAGTTTAAGGGTCGTACCTTGGTTTCAATTTTTATCGATGGAGTGAATTATTTCATATGTATAAATGAATACATCAAGGATCTTCCTGCCATGGAAAAATCCCTTCTTGGTACTACTAATTCCTCTACCCATCAGAGGCTTCAATCTATTAACCAAGACCTTAGAAAAAATCTTATAGATGGTGTTGCAAAGACTTATCGGTCTGAAGTCGTTCATTGACTTTGGCTCCGAGATTTTAGGAAAAAGATAAATGAAAGTGTTGATCAACTTCTTAAGAATCTTCCTAGTTTTGAAGAGGTCCTAAGTATCCTTGATAACATCAAAGATGACAATGTCCCAGAACTCCTAGAAAAAATCCGGAGGGAAGCCATCCGGTCTAGGGTCTTTGTAGGCATTCATAGAAAATACTACAGTTCTAACCTCATCATCATATATAGGGTCCAGAAGGAGGTTATTATCAAATTTTTCAACCATAGTAGGGAGGTGAACTAATAAATATTCCTAGATGATAGGATTAACCATCTGCTTCTCATCAAAGGTCTTTTGAAGTAGTTAGCTTCCATTTCACCTATTTTACCTTCATCTTTTATAAGAAGATTTTCCTCATTAAGGAGGGAGGTGATAGTATTCCTTTTTTTGTGAGTACTAGCATTTCTATGGAAACACAAAGGTATTGTAGTCTCCCTCTTTAAACCAAACATTTCTGGACCTCTATTTCCAATAAATTTCCTCTTTGCTGATGTTATCTTTCTACTTTTTCTTCAATCTTTCCTCCTCCTCAAAAAGGCCATTGGAGAGGTCACTGTCATCCATAGACTTTTTAAATTGTAAAGCTTAGCTTCAATTTCCTTTTTTTTTTAAATATCTCCAAAAGAGGACTTGAACTAACCTTTAACTTCCCTTTTAATGATATACAACTTATGGGAGATTCTTTGCATCGCAAAGCCTTGAATATGAGTGTTCCACCAATGAGCAATACAATCCCAAAAACCAGGGTGAGTGGTCTATTGGGATTAAGTAATACTGAGAGGGGGGTTGAATCAGTATTACAACAATTTAATTTAAAACTTAACAATTTCAATTTTAACCATGCAATAACTGAAATAAGAATAACATACACATAAATGAAACAACTCATAACACCATGATTTGTTCATGAGGAAACCCTGGCCAAGGGAAAAACCTGATGGGGATGATACCCACAAATAATGCACTAAAAAGTATAGTGTCTCTGTTAGGAGATGAATATTACATTTAGTACATATCCCTGTTAAAGGATAGAAACCCTGTTAGGGGTATATAAGGAGCTCACTACTCTTACAAAATGAGACTATCTATTACAAAGATTTATCAATATGAACTATTACAAGCATCTACTATGCCCAAGTAGTCCTAGTTAAAGCTTGCAACATCTATTGTCTGATTCTGACATCACAATGCATCTACACTTTTCACACTTCTCTTTGCATCATAAAATAACTTTACTTATATACTCTATCTCAAAAGATTCTTCCAGTCGGCTCACAAGAAAATCAAAAAATGTGTCCAACACTTAACCACAAAGTAAATACATAGTCAGTGACCATACATAAACAAAAATAGGGTAGGACCCAATCCAAATCCAAATTAGCACTTCTGGATTCCACAAAATACTCCCTTAATCATTGTGACCATTCATCTTCCCTGTATCATTATTGCACTATCTTTGTATAACTTCAACAGACTATAACTATGTCCAGGAAACCCCAAGAATGAAAGCGACCTAAATTGAAGGTCTATTTTATCACATAGTACACTCCTCTAAGCTCACATGACTTAGTTTGATGAATACAGTGATCACTAATCAAAATTGTGTAACTGTACTCTGGACTTAATTCTTGCTTGTATTTCTGACAGTCTTCCAGCTCTATTTTATGAATCCACATTTACCTTCTTGTTTATGGTTTTCCTTTTATTGGTCTTTCATTCTTCCTTCTCCTCATCTGAGTAGGGTGGGGTTTCTTTTCCATTATGAGTGGAAATGACTGACTTGGTGACTTCCACAACCACAGCATCAACCACTGGTTGACACACACTAGGTCCAGGGGAGAAACCCATCACTCATGAGCATGAATGGTACACATATAATTTATTTGTACTTCTTGGTAAGTTCATTAGGGTGAAGCATTGAAGCTTCTTGATATTTCATCCATCCTAATGTTACTATAACTTGAACATGTGTATCCATTTTTTTTTTCAAAATTAAAGTCATTAACTCGATATTCTATATTTCATGAATAGTGATTAACATGAAGCCATTGTTCATGAACATGAATGGTACACTTAACAACCATTCCATACAGGTGATGTTCACAAGGTTGAAGCGTCAAAACTTCCTAATAGTTCATTCATCCCAATGCTATGCTAACTTGAACAATCTCACATTTCTCTCAAAATTAAATCTAATTAATGTGCTACTCATTTACTCTTTCTTACGCATTTCTCAAATTAAAACCTTATTATAAATTCAATGCTACCTAAAATATTATTAGTGTAAGGCAACAAGCATACCTATATTTTAAAATATTTATGTAAAATACGTCAAGAGATATTAAATTTGAAAATATCTATGAATCATAAATATGAACAAACCATCATATTTACAATTAGAAATGACTAAGAGTGTGATTAAAGAAAATGTAAGTCTTCTAAAAGTATCAAATTGAAGGTTGCATAGACTCTTGCATTTTTCTAGTCATCATTAATAATTCAACAAAATCTATTTTATACAACTTCATCTTTCATGAAGAGAAAGAGATGACACTTTTTTCTTTTTGCCAAAATGGTATAAAGGATAAAAATATAAATGTTGACTTCTTAATATTTTGAGACTAAACATAATGTTTCCTTTAATTCACAAAAAGAAGACAATAAATATTTTTTATATACAAATATGAAATAAAGGTGAAAATACAAACATTAACCTTAATATTCTGAAACTAAAAATAAAATCTATTTTATCTACTATGTCATATACAGAACAATAGTTATGGTCCCCAATATCTATTCTTGTTTCTAGTATTCTTGAATCAAATTAAACAACATTTACCAAATAAATACAACGCATATAAGTAATGTTTACAAATACTCAACATCAAAATTTATTAAGAATTCATCCATCCGATAATACTCTAACCTGACCAAACTCACCCTAAAATTTCTTCCAAAATCAAAATACTTAACTTTAATCAATGCAACTTTTTTTTAACTTACTAACCATTAACTTTTCTTATTTCTCAAATAAAACTTCTTATAAAACTCTATCTTATTACCCATTTACTCCTTTTTACTTATTTCTCACATAAAAAACATTATTATAAAACTGTAACTTGCTACTCATTTACTCTTTTTACATTTTTTCTCAAACAAAGACCTTATTATAAAACTCCATATTACCTAAAAACATTATTAATAGAGCCACTATCTCCTACCACGCAACTACAATGGTCTTTATTCCTCATTAACTTACTACCCAAAAAAAAAACTCAACAAGAAAAAGCTTACCATTTGAAACCTAATGCTTTAGTACAAAATTTCAAATGACAACGAAAATCCAGTTGCAATTTCTTTGTCTTCATGTAATAATCATTTTCAATAGCCATCTTGTTTGTCACTTTCCCCATTTTATTTTGTTTCCTTTCCTAAAGTACCAACATAACAAAGTATTCAAGCTTTTATCTTCTTATGGAAGTAGTTCCAACCATTTTTTTATTATGTTTTGCTCCAATCACTTTCATTCATTATTCCTTTCACTTAATGACATGATCAAATTAAAGCTTTTAGTTGTGCCTACCTTTCCCTCATATTCTTTTCCTCCAATTGAATTCTTGAATCTTCTAGAGTTAGCTAGAATATAGGTTTAAATTTGACTTAAACAAGGAAGGGATTACTTGTGAAACAAAAAGGTTGAAATGATGTGAGAAAACCTACATCACACAAATGGGTGGGTGGTCCTATTATATGATCAATCCTTTTCAAATGTTGGAGATTTTATAATGCTTGGTAAAAACAATTGATAACAAGACATACTAAGCTTTATCTTAGTTGTATTGTATTTGACTAATAGCTATAAGAACCAAAAATTTATATATCATGAATGTGACAACTTACAAATGCATTAGAAATTGGACTTTTATCATTGTTTTTCAACTTAACTATAATTCCATGTGCTCCCCATCTAATCACCTACTATTATGCTGGTTGTTGGGAATAACACTCTTACATGTTTTTTTCTCTTTATGAGTAATAATGAATAAAATAGGGCTTAGTTCAATCAAGTTGTGCTTGGGTATCCTTAACGAGAGTTTGGTATATAAGCATGTGATGTGTAGATATTAATAATGCAAAAGCTATCTTTTTTGTTTGGAATACTTTATGGGACTTTAAATATTTATTTATTCATTATTATGTAAATATTCTTATGAATTTATTCATCTTGGTTGGGATTCATTTTTGTGACTTCATCCCGCGGTCTTTCAGAATGTGAAAATTTTTTGTATATATATATA
>MU226946.1:302452-318146 GCA_018584345.1 Thuja plicata
CTAACTGGAACAGAAAATAATTGACATAAAACACCTTCAATTATCTCTGCAACATCAAGCATTCCACACCAAAAATTTGCCGACCTTTTATTAATCTTTCAACTTCATACATATAGAGCCAGGGGATGACCGTTACAAAGGAAGTTTAATCGATTCATCTCCCTCAAAACGACAGATGGAAAGAAACCACTTATGTCACTACTAACGACCAAGGAAAAGAAACAGAAAAGAACAGGGGAAGTTAAATCATTTGGCCTCCTTCCCTTTTTCATCTTTGTCTGATAAGCTTTGGCAGCTCTGTTCGTGCCACTTACAGAAGCATCAATCAAACTATGACACTTCAATTTGAATCCTTCATCTTCTCTTTAATGACATCTGTCGAGTCCAATCCATTGGGCTTCGGGGTCAAGTAACTGCTTATGTTTTTCACATGTTTGATGCTATTCGGTTTCAGTTTCAACCTCAAATGGTCTCGAGAATCCTCATCTTTATCTTGAACTCGGGCCTATAATGCAATTGGCGGAAAATCCCAAACTAAATGCTTCCGGCGGAAAATACGAAATCTGCTTCTCCATTGCGGAAAATGGGAAAAGTGCTTCTCCATTGTGGAAAATGGGAAAAGTGCTTCTCCATTGTGGAAAATGAGAAAAGTACTTCTCCGTTGTGGAAAATGTATGAGGGGGTGTGAAACCCGCAATATGGAGAAGCCACTACCTATCTTTCCGCACGTCATTTTTAAGTGCGCGGGCTACTTAACTTAAAGCACATGCTTTATTTGATCTCTTAAAACAGTAATATAATATTCCTTTTTAATAAATCAGGCCCACCTTATTATAACTAAGCTTGCAGAAAATCACTTGAGAGGTGCGAAACCCGCACAGTGCAAAGTTCTACCTTTGCGGAAAATCACTTGAGAGGTGCGAAACCCGCACAGTGCAAAGTTCTGCCTTTGCGGAAAATCACTTTTTTAGGTAGAATTCCGCCATGGAGAAGATGATTTCTAAAATCCTGCCGAGCTCGTTCTTGCTCATTTCTTAACCAAATTGCTCATCGTTTGTTGCATTAGGATCGTTGAGACTTGTAGAATCGATCCATAAAAGTCTTCGATCTCTGCCTGAGAAAGAACATCGATTGGAGCACAAATCTTTGCCGAGTTAGGATCTACAACCTACCCAAAATAATGAGATCTCAGAACAACCCGTCCGGCTAAGAGAAGGAAAGGCAATGATAGGGAAACCCGACAAAGATAGCCTACCTAAGAAAGACTTAGACCTAGACTCAGACTGACCAGACTGGCTATATGACTTCAAAATTCTCCACTTTGATAGCATGGGTATAGGATGAAAAGTGGGGCAACACATATCAGTTTAGCAAGGCAACTAATTAAAACTCCTGAGATGTCTATAGAAGACAACATCTATGACATGCAGTCAAAGATCATACTCAAGCACATGGCTTTGGAGAATCCCAAAGAACAATGGGAGAAGATGATGGAAGACATGAAGTCTTCACACTCCCACATTTTTATAAGCTCTAAGGTATATTCCTTTGACCTTAATATCAAAAAGGGGGGAACATGATGAGTACAAAATACAAAAAGGAAAAATGACATGTATTCATTCATTCATTCAGATGCGAAAATGGTAGATATGTATATATATATTCATATGGAAAATGATATGAAGAAGGAAAGACATCATATGTACAAATATACTGGCATATACATATGGGGAGTCATTAAATGACTAAGGAATATATATATGTTGTATATACTTAACATTTTGTTAGTATTTTGCACATATCAATTTTTTATACTAATGTCAAAGGGGGAGATTTATGACATTAAATTTTCATTAGTATGAAAACAACACTTTTGGTAAGCATACACTGAAAGACAGTACTGAGAAAACTGGAGATCAGATATTAAGAGATAACCGAAGATGACTAAGTGTAAAGAGAACCGATGTCGCAACTTAGTGTGTAAACAAAAATCACAAAGCAGAAAGATAAAGTGGAACCTGACAGAGGAACCCGATATGCAAGTTACAGTGCAGACCGAAAATATAGTTACAGAGCAACTGACAGAACAAAACTAAAGAACAGTCAAGCATGACCGACAGACATAACTGAAATTCAGTTGTAGCCCGCAAAAAGTGGATCTGACTTCCACGTCAGATAAAGCAAGTGTATTCTATTTATAGGATATCTATTTGTTTTAAATCCATTTATTTAAGGACAAGATACATGAATGTAAGTGCTTTAATTAGTCTAACTGATTTAAAACACATAGACTAGGAGATCTAGGTATAAGTTGTAAATATGATCTTAGAGTTAACATTGTTTTTATCAAAACTCGATTAAGTCAATCCATCTATAAATAGATGATGCAATCATTAATTATTATGAATGAAAAGATGATGTGAAGAGAGAGGAGAACATGAATGAATCAGACAAGAACATCTATGTATCATATTGAGAGTTTCAAGAACATGGACATCAAAAGGTGAATTTTGTTAGCAAGAACCAAGAATAGAGCATACCGGGAATCAAAGGTATTATTCAATCCCAATTAGGTGATAATATTTTTATGTAAAATAAATTGGATCTGTATCAACAATAATAGATTGCATTTACTAGCTCAATTTTTAATTTTCTATCATTCTAACAAGTGGACCAAAGTGTAGAAATCCTTTCAAGAAAGGTGGATTTAATAGTCCAACAACAAATCTCTTAACCGAGTGCACACTTAACAGTGTTGCTAAAGCTCTTAATAGAGTAGACTTTAACAGGTCTCCATTGATACTCCTAACAGGGTAGATCATCAGAAGTGATCAAATTGTAAGCCTTAACTAGCCCCTCCCAATCTGTAGATAGTGAAGATTTTGTGGGTGTCATCCCCACCGCAGTTTTTACTTCCTCACAGAAGTTTTTTGCGTTATCATATCTTGTGTTATGTGTCAATTTACTTTCATGAATGTTTCTATGAATGTTCACATGTATGTTAATGTTGTGATTTGATATAACTCACATCAAGATATTTTAAATCAGATTGAATGGATATATAATTGATTACAAAGGTTAATTGATAAAAGGGATACACAAATTTTAGAGGTACTGATTCACCCCTCCCCTCTTAGTACACACTTCCCAATTATCCCAACAAATATTTCCTAAGGTTTGATCATTTTATCCATAATCTTATTTAATTAAAAGAAAACATCCCTTTTAATTAAATAAAATAATCTTATTTAATTAAAAGAAAACATCCCTTTTAATTAAATAAAATAATTTTAATTAATTAAAGGAAAATCCGTCTTTTAATTAAATAAATAAAATCCTAACTTAAATCTCTCTTTGTGATGAAAAAAAGAAATAAATCAAATATAAATAAATAAAAATTCCTTTTTTCTCTACACTTTGAATGCACATATTTCTAAGTGGTGGGATTTTTCCTCTTACTTACCTTTTTAGGGATTTATCCCACATTGCTCTTGAGGATGCATTCCTCTCCACACTTTCCTTTATAAGGAGCCCTCTCCTTCTCATTTTGGGATCCAGATTTTATGTTATTGTTACACTGCAGGTTTGGAGAGCGATTTTGGAGGAGAGTTTGAGCACTTGAGCTTGAACATTGCAACTTCTCTTTTCTTGTCTTCTTATCTCATTCATCCATGGCAATCCATTTAGATTACTCTTGCACTTGCATGTTAGATTAGATTCATATTTCATTTCATAGAATAATATTGCATGTGTATTTTCTTTCATAGATTAGTTTGCTTTCGTGCATTGTTATCATATAGGATAGCTTCCATTTTCATTTGCATGCATATTTGATGATCGTGGAGACTAGCACTCTTGCTTTTCCTCTTTGAATCTCTCAATTTATGGTGTACTTGCATGGGCATAAACTAGGTCTAAACTAAGGGCCTTCATCATAAAACCTTACACTCCATGAATAGAGAGCTATGAGTCACCATTTGAGACCTCATTCTTAAGAAATATTATATATAATGACTCATAGAAGTGTGTCAACATTTTAGCACACATTTTGCTCTTAGAATTTGGTGAACTAGTCTTGTGTAACACGAGTTTCATCCCAAGTATTGTGAATATGGACTTAGTGCAAGTTTGATCTATAATGCAAAAATTTGAGCTAGCCTATTATGCATTTCTAAGATATTATTTTCCTTGATTAGGAACGTGAAAGAATTAACAATATTCTAAAATACCTCTAGGAAGCTATAAATTTCTACCGTCAAGTTTTTCTACTAACTCTTAGAAATATAGACTTTACAACCTTAGTTGATTGTTTTAAAAATAAAAATTAGGCATGAAGAGGTTCTGAATGTATATTAGATTATATTTTTACAAAATAAATGCTCTCACGTGATTCTTAATTTTTTTATAGTATTTGATATGAATTAATTCTCATTTAATACAATTAAATATAAAAGAAACCTATTTATTAATCATAGAGATGTTTAGCAAGTCAACTTATAATGGTCATTGAAATAGGTGAGAGTTGGTAAAATTTGAATTTTGGGAGTTGATTCCATGTGGTGTAGAATCATTTATACACACTATGGGATTGACAGAGGCTAAGGAAGCATAAACATAATGGTGGGGAATCAATGGATGGGATTAAGAATAAGTGTAGGTGTAATTGTTCTATCATGGTGGCAAACATGGAGATATATAAAAATAAGGAAAAAATAAAAAGATACATGAGATTGTGTGTAAATGAAAGTAAGTGAAAATGGACAATGATTAGGCAAGGAGTCATACATAGCACAAAGAATTCCGCATTCTACTATGTAATTGTACAAATACATTTCACCAAAATAGACCTAAAACAAAATGAGAATCGACATGGGTACATGTAAATTTAATTATTACATTTTACCCCCACTTTAAGGTGGATGTAATTATGAAATTAACATGTATTTCAAATTAAATAAACAGTCAGAAACATTCTTATGAAGTAAATATGGATACATAAAAATTATAATGGATTCCATGTAGACTAATGTATATCTTATGTGTACATTCATCTATCAACCTATGCACTTTATGAGAACCTAAAAAATAAGAAAATATATACAATCAATAACTTTGATCCCACGGGTAAAAGAAAGTGCAATGATAAGCTAAGTTTATATCTATGAAAATGAGAGAGAGAGGGAGAGTAAAATTAGAAAATTTTACTATATCAAAAGTGGTATGGTTATGTTCTACCTACTATAGGAATTGTAGGATATCATGGCATGTCAACCAATACCAAGTAATGTGATTAAGATCCATCTAGAAATGAATTAAATGAGCCTATATAATACTTATAATTTAGGTCATATAAAGTAATAAAAAATATGCATCATCAGTGATCCAAAAAAAAATAAAGCAATAAAATTATACTTTTTGCTCTCTTCATTGCTTTCTACATCCCGATGATGGATCATGGAGTGTGATTTAAAATGTTGATGCAAAAAAGGTTACACAATTTAATCTAGAAGCATATACATCTTGATTATGCATAATGTTATGAACAAATGAAACATGTTGAATGATAGGTGTGGTAATAATATGGGCTATAGATTAATATACATGTACATAACTTTCCCCCACTCTAAGTAAATAAGAAGAGTGAGGTGGCCACATGGTAAATTATTGCAACCCCCTTAATCATTAAACATGTATAAGGTTATGAGTAGTTAAATTATGGCTGCATTTTATCTCTTTATTTAGTAATATGGTCTTTAATATAGGCATATATTTGTATTTAAGTTTATATTTGAAGCATCAAAGATAGAAGTAAAGTATATATGAGAGCTAGTGGTTATCTTATAGCCATCAAATTGTGAATTATGTTCTTATTAGAGACTTTGGGATGATTCCCCCTTTAAGTGACTTATTATTATAAAGTATTATCAAGTGTTTGCACCATATTTCCTACTATATTATTCTCTTGTGCAAGTTATTTCATTACAACTAGTATAAGAGAATGACTATGACAACTAAGATGCAATAAAGAAAGTAATTTCTTAAATTTAAGAGTTCAAATTGTGAAGCACTTCTCTTTCTCTCTCAAATTGGCAATTTTACAAAATTCTATAGGATTGATCAAGGATATATTAAGATACTGTAGTCCAAATTTGAGGTCATTTGGATTGAGAATTTATTTTCAAATTAGGGTATCCACCTAAATTTCTACCAAGGCTATTAAAAATAATATTTTTAAAATTTTAGGTTGAAGGAGGGGGGGGTTGATACATATGGAGTCCTATTTATACGTAATTTCGATACAATTTGAGTAATTTGTAAGTTTAGGGGTTTTATAAATTCACACTTTAATTTGCAAATTTTTAAAAAGTCATATTTGCTTTACTTCTTTAGAAAGATAAGAAAAAAATCATATAGGTGTGATCTTTAAATTTTTAAGTTTGTAACTAAAATTTTGTAAAAACATCTAATCAATGTTATTTCCTTACTAGAATGACATGTTTTAGGGACCACTAAGTGAAAACATGACTACAAAATTTTATACAAGCATCCTAGGAAGCGAATCTCTCCTTATAATACTAGGGTACGTTCTTCTTGATTTTATGTTTTATAATCAAATTTTTCATAAGTGCAATATTGTTATTAGTATAACAACATTCTTCATCTTTAACTTGGTGAAAGATTTTAATTCACAAATATAAAGTATGATAGATTTCTAGTGTGGTTTTGTTCTTCTAATATAACAACATCAAAACTAATTAATCCTCAAACAAAATTATCTTTATTCTAATGTAAGTGTTAAAGTTGTTTAACTTAAATTACATTAAATCCAAGGTTATAGACTCCACCTATAGAATTCTTGTTCCAATGGCACACCTAAAAAATTCAACAAATTTGTGAATGGAATCATTTATATCAAAGAGAACCAAAAACTGTATCTTTGATAGTCGAAGTCTTTGATGAATGTAGACCCACCATATGTTTCTATTATCCAAGCTTGATCAGAGTTTTAAAGAGATAGAAAAAGTATCTCTTTGATGGCCAATATGCCTTTGAAACCTTTTGTTTGACCAAACCACATATGGGATTAAGGGGACTGAAGAATTGCTTCTTTGACAAGCTAAGTCTCTTCGATGGAGCTTGACTCTCCTTATATTCATGATCACTCCCATCCATAGGGGATCAAAGAGACCCAAAAAAAAAAAAACAAAAAAAAAATCTCTTTGATGAGAAATAAAGCTAAAAAAAACAAAATGGGTGGCTAATAAAAGGGATTTCCCAGCATAGGGGGGCTGGTTGGTAGACAGTAACAACTAGTTCCATAACTGTAAAATAGATTGCAAAGGGAAGTCCTAAGTTTCCATAATTAACAAAGAAAATGCACACATATTATGGGCAACACAGATCAAAGTCATGATAGTTTCATCCATAATCAACATGATAACAAGAGGACAGTAAACTTCAATATAATGATTTATTCTCCAAATGATAATTTTGAATTCCCAAAAATCTTGCCACCATCTATAAACACTTGTCAAATACATGATTATGTGGCATGTGCAGAGAACCATGGTTAATCAAGGTTTAGTGGGTCTTATGGAATGTTGCAAGCTTGATACTTCACCTATAAAAGACACTAAAAGTTGTTTTTACTATATTTTGTGTTCATCCACTTTAAGCCATTCATTCTTTGCAAGTTTATAGGACAATGACATATAATCAATAGTTGTTGCGATATTGGAATGATTTCTTTCCTAAGATGATTTTGGATTCTTTCCTTTCTGACTCTTTCCTTAATGATTCTTTCCTAAAAATGATTTTGAATTCTTTCCTTTCCGATTCTTTCCTAAATGATTCTTTCCTATCATGTAGACAATGTAGCTGTATCACAGCTTGATTGTAGGATCCATAAAAATGTATATGTACCTATACATTTTTATTGTAAAGACAGAGAATGAAAAATATTCTACTTGATTTCTATTTTTTAAGTTGGTATCAAAGCTATGGCCAATTTAGATTTAGAAGTATTTGAGACCAAATCGGCCAAATTTGCTCCCATTATTATTCAATCTGAAGGTTCATCGTTCAAGGCAGGGATTGTACTCGATGAAACAAACTATGATTTGTGGTCTCAAATCATGGAGATGAATATTGCAGAGAAGGAGAAACTCTCTTTCATTCATGGTAATTCATAGCCACCTACAAAGAAGGATGATGGATATGAGAAGTGGTATGCAGACAGTCAAAAGGTCAAGAGATGGTTGTTGATATCTATGTCCCCAGAAATTATGAAGCGATACATTCGCTTACCCACCGCTCGAGATATTTGGAAAGCTCTTTCTAAGGATTTTTATGATGGAGCAGATGAATTGTAGGTGTTTGTCTTGAATAAGAGGGCTTTCTCTACCAAACAGAATGGCACAACACTCTCTGTGTATTATGGAGAATTAACCAAGATTTTTGGTGAGTTGGATCATCGTGATAAGGTGATCATGGAAAGTGAGAATGATTTTGAATCTTATCAAAAATTAGTTTAGCGACAAAGGGTTCATATTTTTCTTGCTGGATTAGATGGTGACTTCGAACAAGTCTGTGGTGAAATTTTGTGAAAGGATCCTATCCCCGAATTAGAAGCATGTTATGCATTGGTCCACAGTGAATCTGTTCGATGCACAACGATGATTGGAGAATGAGAAAAGACTGAAGCTTCAGCCATGGTGACTCAAAATTGAGCTATTCAGAACTGGCCTTCTCAAAGCCCGTCTAAGCTCACTAATGGTGCTGATAAATCCACCTACAAATGTGACCATTGCAATCAAACAGGTCATACCAAAAGTCATTGATTTGAACTTGTGCGGTATCCAAAATGGTGGGATCATAGTCATGATTCACGGAAGAAGAATTCAAAGAAGACCTCCAGTGCTGTGTTTGTTGAAACAAAGACAGTGGATGATGTTCATGGATAGATCTCGGCATTGGCAGCAGTGGCAGGTAATGGTGGTAAGTTTTTAAATATGTCTACACTTGTTTCTAATAGTGCATGGATAATTTATTCTAGTGCTATGGATCATATGACATTTGATTCTAGACAGGTCTCATCCCTTAAACCATCCTCACAAAAATTTGTGTCCACTGCCAATGGCTCTTCGGCCCCAGTTATTGGACAAGGATCCTTACCTCTCACTAATACTTTGAATCTAGATTCTATTTTAATTGTTCCATCATTGGATTACAATTTGTTGTCAATTTCCCAAATCACCACTACTTTACTTTGTGTTGTAATTTTTTGGCCTAATTTTTGTGTGTTTAAGGACATTCGAACGAGGTGTTAGTGTTTTTTCTTGCTAGGCCTCTGAAAGATACTTGAAATCTTAAACAACTCTATGATCCCTTAATGCCTTTTGACATTATGACTCAAGTAAGGGAAAAAAAACTAATTGATGATTATCTTAATTCTATTTTGGTGTTACTTTTTGGAATTCACTTAAATCATGTGTTTAAAATCTTGGTCGCCTAGTCGCGTAGTCTAGATGGAAAATTACTTTTTTTCCTCAAGACTTGGCGATTAGCTTGTTTTGAGATGTCTCTCACCGAATTAGAATATTCCTTTAGCTTTAAGAGACTTGGAAGAGCTCTTCATGCCACGTAGTCACTGAATGAGAAAACAGGTCAGTAGTTTGTGAAAGGGCCCATAGATAAGTCGCGGTGTCATGAGAAAAGATCAGTAGTTAGTGGTTCATCATGAGACTTGGCAATTTCTTTGTGTCGCGTGATCGCTAGATTGGTCTGCAGTTAAGTAAGCTGTACAAAGTGCATGTCGTGTAGTCTCCAGAAAGAATGGCATTTAAGGGAAAGTTGCTGAGACTTCGTGACTAACCATATGCAGTTTGAGATGAAACACAGTCGGGTTGTCACCAGATTGAAATGCTGAGTCAGCTTTCCATTCAGCAATGCAGAGATGAGTGATGAACGAGACACGTGTCCAAAGGTGAGTTGACTAATGATCTTGTCATGTGGTCTCCAAATGGAAAAAGACTATTTAGCGATTATGAGACTAAGTATAAAGATCTTTGTTGTTGCGTATTATCCAGAGAATTTAAGGGTATGATAGATTACTTAGCAATTTAGCGGGAGCCATTAGATGTAATGATTAAGAGATCCTACGATGGTTGCAAAGTCTCTAAATAAAAGGTTCCAAAGGAAAAGGTACTCGCGACTCAGAGATAAGGGTATGTCGTGTAGTCTCCAAATGAAATGAAGGGTAAAGTGCTTGTCGCATTATCTCTGAAGGATTTGACACTTAACATTGGTGTTCAACGATTAAGCGACTAAGGGTAGTCGCAAAGTCTCGTAAAGGAAAGTAAACACTCAGCAATTGGGAGATAACCGTGAAAGCCAAAGATGACTGTTAGTCGCGGAGTCTCCGAATAATATGTGAGTTAGTTTTAACATCCAACGACTTTGATTTCTTCATGTTGCATGATCACCAAGAAGTAACTTTAGTTAACCAAGACGAGGAAAGTTACAGAGTTGCTAAGTCTCCAGAAGAATCAAGGGTTAAAGACTTGGGTCAGCGACAGTGAGATTATCCATAGTTGCATAGTCGCTTAATATAAAATATTAAGAAAAGGCGGCAGTGGCTGACATAACAATATGAATCATTCAGTGTCCAATGAATAATCTTGAATATTGATTACTATGTAGAAAAGGTAGCTGAGATGTATGAAAGAGAGCCAATCACATAAAGACATGTCATCTCCTTCAAATTTTATAACATTTTTCTAAGGATTCAAATATATGAATTTGATTTCCTGTCACACTCATGGAACTACGGCTAGGTTTTCAATTAATTCCACAGCATGCTGAATTGAAGACATGAATTGATGATTTTTTCAAATGATGAGCCGTGTACTTGGAATTGTTACCATAAAGAGCTGATTGAAAGTTCATTTTAACTTATCTTTCTTTCATAGTTTCAGAGCGAAGAAGTGCAAGGTATTCTGAGAAGAGAAAATAAATTAGAAATTTGCAAAGTTTTCCATTGGTTAAAAGGCTTTGAATTTCTGAGAATTGTGCACAGAGGAGTAAAGTGAGCCTTGGAAAGAGATTTGTTTCAATATCGGTAAAGAAAAGTGGATTCAAACACAGCAAAGATGAGTAAGGTAGTTAGTGTAGCTTCTACCTGTGGGAGAAGTGAAGAGGCAGATGAAGAGGCAAAGGGAAAATGAAATTACTCTGATGAATTCCTCATATTGCTTCCTGGTTCAACTCAGAATAAAAGAGTGAATGCTAATGTGCTTATAGATGACTACTGCAACATTAGGGATGCTGATACTCTGGGAACAATAGGTTTTTCCCTCTTTACTTATTTTTACAAGAATTCTGATAAGGCCATCCTAGTATCAAACCCTTGGACCTGTGGTTTGGCTAGGTTAATTGTCCCCGACATCTACATAGATGTAGATTTGTTCTTAGGCCTTGCCAGTCATTATGATGTCTTGTCTAAGACAATTAAAAGGAATGATGGCACTGCCCTACTCATCCTTAATAGGAATTCATTTACGCAAGCTTTTGGATTGTATAGCACTATGTCCACCAGAATTGACATCACTAAGCAAGAATAGAGGTACAATTTGAAGCCTGGTATTGCTAGGGGACAGTTGCAGAAACATATGCTTAAGGAGGTGAGAAAATATCTTGATCCTATGTCTGGGACAAACCCTTATTACTTCAAGGACTTGCATTTATACATTAAGTACATCGCCTATGCCCTATGTAGAGTGCTAGGGATAGTTGGGGAAGTGGAAAAGATCAATGTCAGGATATTGATGATGGTGCTAGATTTACAGGAGGTGCATTCTAGCACCAGCTATGACTATATTCAACATATTATTGACAAGATGCACGAGGGATTTATAGTAGCTTAGAAGAAGATGGAGGATCCTAAGGAGAAATAATCCAAGTTCTTACACTATTCCATCCTCATGCATCTCCTGTTAAATTTTAATTTTGTGATCATGGATGTAAGTAATTTGACCCCTTAGAGGTTTTACCAAGATGGACCTAATCCTATCTAGTTCTGGGTAAAGATTTGGAATCATACATCTAGGGATTGTGATTACTGTGCATTTCAGAATTGGATTGTGTATCCAATAGTACAGAGCCTGGGCATCAGCAGGACAAGGGTCCCAATTAAGGTTATGCAACTACTAAGGCCTAGTGAATACTTGGATAAATGGGAGGGAGACCATAATTGGGGAGATTTCTTCTTAGAAGAGAACTATACCATAATAAGGGTATGTGGATGTATACATCCACCTCATATCTTTCCTTACCATGTACCAACAAGAGTGGCTTCCATGGAATTTATATGGCAATTATTATTGACAGATAATGAGCACTTTGCACCGCACAGGAAGGGGACCTTAATCCCTAGCCAATTCAGAATTTCAAAGTTTACTATTGGAAAAGGTGCTATTGACTTAGTTAGCCAGTGGTTGGAAGGTTGCAGAATGGGGGCAACTTCATATAGATACATTGATCTTGAAGGCTTCGTGGTAGGAGTCAAAAAATTATATACTCCCACAATCCCCAATACAAATGTCCATTGTGAATGTATTGAAGAGGATGCAACAAGAAATATTCTTCATGAATATGAGATCAAGACAGGGAGAACAAGGACTCAGGAGTTGCTGAACCTTAAAGGACAAATCAAAAGAAATGGGTTGGATTTTGGAGGTTTTTACCCTAATCTGCCATATTTTGACAGAATAAAAGCCATGATTGATAATTATTATGTGCTTAGTGAAGAACTGGAGACTATTCTTGACAAGAAAGGAGCCCAAGAGACAGATCATTTAGAGTCTAAGTATGATAGTAGCAGTGACAGTGACTATGCCCGCCCTACTAGATATGTTCAACCTCAGTATGATGTTGTTGAGATACCACAGTTGTAGGGAGTTGAAGGCGACATTGTTGACTTAACAGTGGCCACACAACTTGATGATACAGAAGAGCCTTCTACCAAGAGGCAAAAGATGGAAATAGGCCAGCCTTCAGTTGAAAGGAAAGAAAAGAAAAAGGATAAAGAAAGTGCCCTAGTGCCTCGAAATAGGTTATATGACCATAACCTAAGAAAATTGATTAGGCAAGGCAAGAAAAAATAGCCTGATATGGAGGAGAATGTGGAATTGCCTCTTAAGGCTTGTGTTGATGAAAGACTGATACATCAACAACAGTTTTTTAATTATGTTGACTTTATCAAGATTGAGGATTTTACAGACTTCCTAAGGTGGTACAAGAAAGAGAAAATTAGAGCTCAGTTGACTATTGATGGGGAAGAGATAATAACAAATGAGGCCCTGGTGGCCCTACAGTCTTATGACCCAGACAGTGAGGACATCTCACCTAAAGAAGCCATAAAATTGGTGTTAGGAAGTGCCATGTTATTGGCTGAGGGTTGGGACTTGGCATCTGCTTTCATAATTGATTAGATAAGAAAGCAGCCTGATTTGAAGATGGCCAGTGAGGTACAAATGGGAGATGTGTTCAAAGGATTTGGGTATAGCCCAAAGTCTCAAGCTTTTGCAATGTGGAGCCTTTACCCAAAGGATCAGAAACCTCAACTGGTAAATATCCAAGAAAACATGGTATGCAACCAAATGGTGTGGATAATGCAGAATACAGGGGATTTGGAAATATCCCAAATCATCACACATTGGGCACACTTAAATGAAGACAAAACTAAAAAGATGCCTAATAAGTGTAGCATATTGATAGAAGAAACAAGTACATTGGCCAAAGATCAAGAAATGTGCCATATCTAGATACACCAGCAAGATCAGGTGATTAAGAGGTTAATGAAGGAATTAGAGGAGAAGCCTGAGGTGGTGTATGTGCCTGCACAACCACAACTTTTGCAAATTGAAGATAAGGCAAAATCAAAAGAAGTGGTTGAAAAGGATGATATAGGAGAAGAGAAGAATGAAATTGCCTTGAGTGCATTAAGGGGCATTCTACAACATAGGATTGAAGTCTTGAAGGATAAGACTGATGTTTTCCTTAATGCTTATAATAAATTGCCAGCTTTGCATACAGAGGTAATGGGGTATCTTTCTATTTTGAACCCCTATTTTACCAAATGGTCTACTAGAGTGCAGTTGTTTGAAAAGCTTGCATCTTTACAAACCATAAGATTAGATTTTCCAGAGATAGTAACAGAGGTGGAAGATGAGATCAAAAAGGTCAATGTTGCTCTCTCATTCTTCAAGGGCAAATTAAATCAAATAGAGGTTAAATTGAGCCTCTTTTCTGTAGATTTTAATAGATTTGTTCCTTCCCTAAGAGGAGAAGATGATCAGGTAAAAGCCTTAGATGCCTAGAGGAATGAATTTGACAACAAAATGCCTAATAATAAGGCATTTATTTTGGGATCAAATTTGGATATTGAAGGATTTAATAAGATATTAGATGAAGCATTCAAGGTAGAAACTAACATTGATAAGTTTTTAATGGATGTTAAGGGCATTACTGATGTTAGATGGGAGCGACAAAAAGCACAAATACAGGGTACTAAAGACTTTAAGTGGCCAATAGATGATGAAGTGACAGCATGGGAGCTGATGACTAGGCCAAAGAAGAAGAAGACTGTAATTGAAGAGGAAATTCTAGATGAGGAGTAGAAGGGAACAATTGGTGCCTGATCAATGAGAACATGGAGGTTAGATATAAATAGAGATGAGTGTAGGTTAGCCTATAATGGCAGTCACTCAGTCTTAATGTAACCATCATAAGCTATCCTGAATACTATCAGACAAAGGTGCCAGATTCTAGAAGAGACAAAGAATATCATATCTACATCCTCTATTTTTGTCCTCCCACCGCTTCTAAATTCTCTTGTTTTGTTTTTTTCTGTTCTTTTAGGGTTAGGTTCCTTAAACCATCCAAAGCTTGTTGCATCCTAAAATAAAGGATTCCAAGATGGTTAAGGACCTATATATAGGACCAAAGTTGTAATTGTGAAAAGAAAATGAAATATAATTGAAGACAAACTTTTTCACTTCTATGTATGTTTTGAGCTTTTAAGCCTTTATATGTACTTGAAGCAGAATATATGAATAAAAATATAGTGAAATTTTATTCTACATTATTGTTGTCTCTTTTCTTATTATATGCACTCTTTTATGTTTAATTTGTAAGGCATATTAAACATATTGGCTATAAGGTAGCTATTTAATTATTTGCAAGCTTCTTCTAAGGGGAGAATTAAACTTTGTGAGTAGTTTCAGAGAGTACTGCAACAACTAAGGATTTGATACAATATTGTAGAAGTGACAGGATAAGTTTGCAAGGAATTTTTATCTGAGTTGTATGTAGGTTGTAAGGCATCCTACAGTATTCTTATTCATACTTTTCTGCGGATTTACATCTTTTGACTCTATTTGCCCAAGGATAGGCACTGGTCTATAGTTTGTTAAGTGATTTATCATTATCCAAGCATTAAAAACTATTTAAATCAATGACTTTCAGAGTCTTTTTTGGTAAAATCAATTGTGTACTTAAGGGTCATATTTGAAGTTTGTTGATTTCTTGAAGAGAAAATCAAATAGGTTATTCCTCCTAAATTCACAAGAATTGCAAAAGGAAACAAGAATGTATTTCCTAATCATGTTGCTGTCTGTTATCATCAAGATATTGA
>MU226946.1:331651-346817 GCA_018584345.1 Thuja plicata
AACATATTGGCTATAAGGTAGCTATTTAATTATTTGCAAGCTTCTTCTAAGGGGAGAATTAAACTTTGTGAGTAGTTTCAGAGAGTACTGCAACAACTAAGGATTTGATACAATATTGTAGAAGTGATAGGATAAGTTTGCAAGGCATTTTTATCTGAGTTGTATGTAGGTTGTAAGGCATCCTACAGTATTCATGTTCATACTTTTCTGTGGATTTACATCTTTTGACTCTATTTGCCCAAGGATAGGCACTGGTTTATAGTTTGTTAAGTGATTTATCATCATCCAAGCATTAAAAACTATTTAAATCAATGACTTTCAGAGTTTTTTTTGGTAAAATCAATTGTGTACTTAAGGTTCATAGTTGAATTTTGTTGATTTCTTAAAGAGCAAATCAAATAGGTTATTCCTCCTAAATTCACAAGAATTGCAAAAGGAAACAAGAATGTATTTCCTAGTCATGTTGCTGTCTGTTATCATCAAGATATTGATTTGGATTGTCAAGCTTATCCTCAGAATAATCATAGTCATCTATATTGTCATATACATGTCCATCTAAAATAGAGCATTCAACACATAAAGTTCAATCCACTCTAAAGATACTGTTAAGACAGTAATCATTCATAGGTAAAACCTGCCTGAGTCAGTGGATCTCAAAAAAGAAGGAGGTGGTAATAGGTATCCCCAATGTTATCAAGAACCTCATGAATTAGTATTTTTACCCTTGCTTGAGTCATAATGTCAAAAGGCATTAAGGGTTCATAGAGTTGTTTAAGATTTCAAGTATCTTTTAGAGGCCTATTAAGAAAAAACACTAACACGAGGCAAACAATTGGTTGTGGTGTTAGGCGAGGGAAGTTGTATTACTTGGACTTGGTGCCAAAGAGTTCGGACAAGCTGCGTCAAGCTCTAACGGTGGATGGCTTTGAGGCAGAGAAGCAGAAATCTAAAATCTGATTGTGGCATCGACGTCTGGGGCATGCTTCCTTTGGTTACCTGAAGAAATTATTTCCTAGTTTATTTACAAAGTTTGATATTTCTAGTTTCTGGTGTGAAGTTTGTGAACTTGCCAAAAGCCATCATGCTTCTTTTCCATTAACTTTGAATAAAAGTCCAGTGCCTTTTATGGTCATACATTCTGATGTTTGGGGTCTGTCTAAAGTCACTACCTTGGGTGGATCACGTTGGTTTGTTACTTTTATTGATGACTGTACCAGGATGACTTGGGTGTGCTTAATGATGTCTAAAGGTGAAGTAAACTTGTTATTTCAAAAAATTTATAACATGGTTCATAATCAGTACAATGCACAAGTTCAGGTTCTCCGTAGTGACAATGGAGGTGAATATTTGAGTTCTGAACTTCAGCAGTATCTGGAAGCACACAGAATTATTCATCAAACTACTTGTTCCAATACACCTCAGCAGAACGGGGTGGCCGAGAGGAAAAATTGTCACTTGTTGGAAGTTGTTCGTGCTTCATTGATATAAGCCCATATGTCGTTGTCCTATTGGGGTGAAGCACTTACCTCTGCAGCATATTTGATCAACTGGGTACCCTCCAGCACTATTGATTTCTAGACACCATCCCAGGCTCTCTCTGAGGCGGTTGTTGCTCCAGCTATCCAAAATTTACCTCCTCACATCTTTGGTTGTGTAGCATTCGTACACCTCCATAAGCATCAGCACAATAAGTTATCTCCTCGAGCGCTATGATGTGTCTTTCTAGGATATGTTTCTTATCAAAAGGGGTACTGATACTATCATCCTCCAACCCAGTGAATGTTTATTACGTTGGATGTAGTTTTTCATGAAGACTCGATGTATTTTTCCTCTGAGCCTGAACTTCAGGGGGAATACCAGAAGGAAATTCAGACTCTAGACTATGATGATCACATCTCTAAAGATGTGGATGTTCACATCTCTGAAGATGTGGGTAACTTGGACATCTCTGAAGAAGGGGAACTCTCTGAACCTGTTAATCAGGAAGTGGGTGAATTGGAGGTGGGTGGTATAACTTTGGATCAAAGTAGTGATGAACACCCAGAAACTGAAATTGTGGCTCCACCTCCGTCTAAGTCCCTCACACCATAGGTAATTGATACACCAAATGAATCACTTGCTAAGGATGTTTCTGAACCATCTAGAAAATAGCTACCACAACGTCTCACCAGAGGTATCCCTAAACCCACATATGAACCCAAAATTTCTAGTAAAGTTAAATATCCCATGAGTCATTATGTGTCTAGCCATCATTTTTCAGAATCAAATCAGTCATTTGTAAATCAATTATCTACTGTATCTATTCCTAACAATGTGCAGGAATCCTTAGCTGACCCAAGGTGGAAAGCTGCTATGAATGAAGAGATGAAATCATTGCAGGAAAATAAAACCTGGGAACTTGTTGACCGTCCACCAAGAAAGAAACCAGTTGGATGTCGGTGGGTTTATACTATGAAGTACAAAGAAAATGGTACAATTGAACTCTTTAAGGCAAGACTGGTGGCAAAAGGGTACACCCAAACCTATGGGATTGATTATATAGAGACATTTGCACATGTAGCTAAAATCAATACAATATGAGTCTTGTTGTCTCTAGCACCAAACTTGGGTTGGCTATTACAACAGTTTGATGTGAAGAACACCTTTCTACATGGAGAGTTGTCTGAAGAGTTCTACATGGAACTCCCACTTGGATCCATGATACCAGAAATACATAGTTGGAAGGTGTGCAGATTACATAAGTCACTATATGGGTTGAAACAATCTCCGAGGGCATGGTTCGGAAGATTAACAAAGTCTATGAGAGCCTTTGGTTACCGTCAGAGCAATTTAGATAACAATTTATTCCTAAAGAAATAGCAGGGTAAGATCACTACACTTATTGTGTATGTGGATGACATGGTGGTTACAGGAAATGATCCTGGAGAAAGGAGGGCTCTACAGGGTTACTTGTCTAGAGAATTTGAAATGAAAGACCTCGGTCCCTTGAAATATTTCCTTGGGATCAAATTGGCTCGATCTGCTAAAGGGATCTTTCTATCTCAAAGAAAGTATGCCTTAGACTTGTTATGTGAAACTAGTATGTCAGCATGTCAACCAGCTGATACACCAGTGGTAGAAGGATTGAAGTTATGTATTGAGTCTAATCAGGTACCAGTTGATAAAGGAAGATACCAGAGACTCGTTGGAAGATTGATGTACTTAGCACACACAAGGCCAGACCTTGCCTATGCATTGAGTATTGTTAGCCAGTTTATGCATAATCCGGAAGAGCAACATATGAATGCAGTTATGCGCATTTTGAGGTATTTGAAGTCTGCTCCTGGAAAAGGAATTTTATTCACTAAAAAAGAGGATTATCAAAGTGTGGATGCATATACTGATGCTGACTGGGCTGGAGAAGTAGATGACAGGCGTTCTACTTCAGGTTATTTCACCTTTGTAGGAGGTAATCTCGTTACATGGAGAAGCAAAAAATAGAGTGTTGTTGCACGATCAAGTGCGGAGGCAGAATTTAGAGGTATGGCACTTGGAATATGTGAAGCGTTGTGGCTAAGACTTCTCCTAAGAGATTTGGGTTGTCCACCCAGGCGGCCAATTCAACTATATTGTGACAATAAAGCAACTTGTGATATTGCTCATAATCCGGTTCAACATGATCGTACAAAACATGTGGAGGTAGACAGATTCTTCATTAAAGAGAAGTTGGATGAGAAGATTGTGGAGCTGCCTAAGATTCGATCAGAGGATCAGTTGGCTGATATTCTCACCAAAGCAATTTCAAGTCAAGTATTCTCGAAGTTTTTGGGCAAGTTGGGCATGTGTGACATCTATGCACCAACTTGAGGGGGAGTGTTGCGATATTTGAATGATTTCTTTCCTAAGCTGATTTCAGATTCTTTCCTTTCTGACTCTTTCCTAAATGATTCTTTCCTAAAACTGATTTCAGATTCTTTCCTTTCTGATTCTTTCCTAAATGATTCTTTCCTATCTTGTAGATAATGTAGTTGTATCACAGCTTGATTGTAGGATCCAGAAAAATGTATATGTACCTGTACAGTTTTATTGTAAAGATAGAGAATGAAAAATATTCTACTCGATTTCTATTTTTTAAGTGTTGCATCCATTTAATGCCCATCAGAAAATGGGAGAAACCAATTTCAAGGTCGTTCAATGTGAACCACACAAAACAAGATCTCATGTGGGACTAGTAGTAGATGAAGAGCACTATCCAAACCATTATAGGGGAAGAATTTATGTCAGCAAAGATGTCAAGAAGCTTGTTTTCTTCTTAGGTATTTTGCATCTTTCTATCTACCTATTTTGATCTCATCCATGATTATGGTTTGTATGTCAACATGGCTTATAAATTTGTGAGGGAAAAATATATCTATGGCAATATATTAGATGAACTCATCCACTTCTATGACTTATTCAAAGGGAAATCCTAGGTAGTGGTTTATTCCTTGTTTGTTATCTAGATGAGAAACTTGTGTTTGCAAAAGTCTACAATGCTATAAAGATAAGCCTCAGCACTGACAATTATTGCAGATTTTGAGAGGGAAATGACCATTGTTGCAGATGTAATATCCTTTGTTCAACTAGTTGTAGACGTATTATTATGAATTGTATCAGCAGGGCCATCTAGTTTTATGCTTCTTTTGAGTTAATTATGTTTCTAATTGTATTCGAGCTATTTCATCTTGTGCTAGAAATTCAGCCAATTTGTACACTAGAGAACAGTTCCTTTCTATATGTAATTACTATTTTATATTAATATAAGTTTGGACTTTGACCTTTTATCGAAAAAAAAATTTATGAGATTGTATGTCATTTCCATCAAATAATTATAACAACTAAATTAGTTATATGAAAAGTATATAATATTGATTCGTAGGGATACAATGAAAATTAAATAATAATATTATTATATATACATATAATAATTTTTATTAAAAATTATCAATATTGATATAATTTGATGGTTTAAATATGGTAGAATTCTTCTTACCAAAATTCAAATTCTATTACAGTTTTATTATTGAATGTTTATGTTGGTGATAAAGACTCTCATTTATGATCTCATTGATTCATGACTTCAAATCAAACATTTACCTTCAAAAAAATTATAAAAATTTATAAATATCTTACAAATTATTAAATACAAACTTGCCCTCCTCTACTCCCCCCCCCCCCCCCCCCAAAAAAAAAAAAAAACTCCAATCAATAATCAAAATAAAACTCTCCCTATATAAGCTAATTCGTTTAACTTACACATCATTCTTATTGTATAAGACTTTTTTTCACACCTAAATATAATCTATTTAGATTTGAAAATGATTTTACTCTCTATATCTATACATTTGTCCATAAAATGTCTCTCAAAGAGCCTACTTCATATTAAAAAATAAATGTCATGTTATAATACCAATATATATACTTTTAAAACTATTTAGTACACAAATTTCATCGTGTATGCCTACAAATTACTTGTTTTTAGCGCTAACAATGCTTATAAGAACAAAATTATGATGAAGATCACTTGTCCACTTGTTATTTGTCTATACATCCTTCCAGATTTATTAGCTAAAATAACAAGTCAAAGAACGTCGTGGCCAAGTTAGTGATGAGAACATGGTACGAGAGCATTTTAGTCAACAATTATACTTAAATCTACCATCTCATATTTTACTCAAATAAGTATTTTTGGAGGATAATTGGAAAGTAATGGAGAGTTGGTTTGCATGTGATGAAAGTTTTCTTTTGTAAAGAAATATAGCACTTTCTCTTATAAATGTGATTTGAACTTAATTAGAATGATCAACCATTGTCAATAATAAAATATTGGATTTAGGTGCCAGAGTTGAGAAATGAAGTGGTTGGCAGGGATAATTTTAAGAAAGTTGTCGCTTCCATAAAGTATAAAATCTTGGTGAATCCAATTTTTATTTCGGAGAAAAAATTTCATATAGATGGCGAAATGTGTTTCAAAATATGGATGATTTGTGGCGATTTTTTCCTACCGTATGATAATTTCAAAATTCCGGCGAACCCAACATTATTGTGGTGGGAAGTTTTTATTATTGATGGCGAATTAGACAAATTTGTACTGCCAAATGTTTAATATTGATAGCAAAACTTTTTTTGAAATAAGGTAAATAATGAATTTGTAATGGCAAATGTTTATTAAAAATCCATAAAATCGTGGCTAGCCACTATATATATTAGTATTATATTTTTAATTGGTTCAAGGGCTCATATGGGAAAGAACCAAAAAGAAAACCAAGACTCCCTACCCGATTACAATATGCATATTACCTAACTAGCTATCCTGAAGCAAAAAATAACATGCTGTATTACATTACAAAACATTTTCAAATTTAAAATTGGAGAACATCCTTATTGCATGTAATAAAAACTAGCTACAAATGATATATGAATACCAAAATATTCATAAAAGTCTTTATATTGCGCAAGCTAACATATGCATACCAACTGATGACATTAATTTTTCCATTAGTACACTAAGTGAAAAACATTGATAGAGATCATCGGTACAAGCATTACCAGCGGACTACAAGCATAACCGGCAGATAGCAAGCGTACCCGACAAAATAAAAGGTCACGAGAAAATGCTAAGTATGGAATTGACCGACGAACACTGACAACTGTTGCACTGACGAAGTGAACAGGACATCACCGACGGGTCAATAACATAACATGAAGATCATCACCGACGATACAGTTTAGAGAACAAAACTGACAGAGCAGAAAAGGCATACCCGACGACTAGTTCAAGAAAGGAACACCGACGGCAAAGAAAACCGACCGTCAGACCTGACAGTGAGTTAGAGAACCCGCAAATAGTGGATCTGAGATTTACACGTTAGATAAAGCATTGTAATTCTATTTATAGAGTTTTAATGTGTTTTAAATCATAACTTGAGGGTCAAGCAAGCTTTATGTAAATGTTTTAAAGCATCCTAACGGATCCAAAAACATATCTAACTAAAGATCAAGGTCAAGTTGTAAACCTTGGATCTAGAGTTAACTTGCGAAGCGTGAATCAAAAATTGAGCTAAAATTTAGTATAAATAGATGTTCTAATCAACTGTGCGTTATGAATTCATTATTGTTGATAGCTACGAAGAGCATATAAGGAGCAGAAGGTAGAATTCATGCAAAGTACAGAAAAATATCATAACAGTTGTCAAGAACACACAGAGGCTATCGACGAGCAGAAAAGATATTATTCAATCATGGAAAGATGATTGCTCATACATAGGAAGCTTTATTGGATCTGTCATCAGCAATTAGAGATTGCATACATCATCAGATCAAAGACTTATGTAGTTGCACTCTAACAAGTGTATCACATCTAAAATCCTTTTGTAGAAGGTGGACTTAACTGTTCTTTACAAATCTCTTAACAGAGTGCACACTTAACAGTGTTGCAAAAGCTTCAAACGAAGTAGATCTTAACAGGTCTCCACTGTAATACTCCTAATAGGGTAGGTCATCAGAAGTGACCAATTGTAAGCCTTAACCTACCCCTTCTTATCTGCAGATAGTGAAGTCTTGTGGGTAATAATCCCCACCGTAGTTTTTACTTCCTAACAGGAGTTTTCTGTGATATCATATCTTGTCTCACGTGTTATCTATTTTCATGAATGTTTCTTTTATGGTTACATATTAAAGAACTTATGATATGATTGTATATATATAAAGAAAGATGAACAGTTAGATAAGATAATTTACAAACTGATGATTAAGGGTTAATGGGATAACCAAGGAAAAGTTTTAGTGGTAGTGATTCACCCCTCCCCTCTCAGTACATCATTCCAATATAATTCCAACAATTGGTATCAGAGCTAAGTCTCTTTTTGAAAAAGCTTAAAACTTAAGAGAAAAGATCAGAGCAATGGAAAAATACAGATTGGATATGACTATTGAGAATGAGCAATTACAGATGTAGATAAACTATGAGCAGTATAAAGAAGCAAGAATCAAACTGAAAAAACTTCTCGATGAAAGAAAGATTATGGCAACCAGGCTGAATGAAAAAGACTACAAAGAATTAGAAATACAATATTACTTTGATACAGTAGAAACATCAACGAGCAAAGCTTCAGACGCATCAGTAGAGGAAATTACAAGTCTACAAGAGGTCAATCTACATCTAACAGATCAAATCAAGATGCTGCAAATCAGTCAAGAAACTCAAATGGTGAAAATGATTGATGTCATGAATGATGCAAGAAATTTTGAAAATGAAAGAGCACTAGCCATTGATGATAGGAGGAAAATAACAGAGAAGCTACAAGAGAAAGAGTCAGAGATTCAAAGACTTACTGAGCATCACCATGAGGTTACCAACCAGATTAAACACAGAACTCATTGAAAGAATACAAATCATTGGTGAACTGAGAGAAGAGAATGAAAAATTGAAGCATGAAATCAAAATTCAGAATCAACACAACAAATTGATCAAAAAGGCTGAAGAAAGAAACAAAAGGATGGATGATTTTCTTGATGGATAGAGAAGATTCAATAACTACACAGGATTAGGGTACAACGAGAATGGTGAATCTTCTAATAAACCAGACCAAAGAAATGCTTTCACAACCCCAAGATCTAAGAAGTTGTCATGCAATCACTGTGGAAAACCAGGCCACACCTCAAACGTTTGCAGAAGCAAAATGAAAGGTATTTCTCAAGCTCAATCTACTTTCATTGGTAATTGTTATAAATGTCAAAAGAAAGGACACAAGGCATATGAATGCAGATCCAAAGTGACAAAACCAAAGAGGGAAACCTACATGGACAAGTACTGTCCTACCTACAAGATGAATGGGCATACACATGAAGAGTGCTGGAAAAAGTACAACAAGACGCGAACACCAAAAGAAACTGATAATGGCCACAAACCAACAAGAGTGGGAAACTCATATATTTGGGACTATAACACATGGGTAAACTGCATAGCATGTGGAAGGTACGGTCATATTTCTGCCAACTGTATGAGAAAGTGGACCAGAAGGTCAAGAGGTTGGACCAATCCAGGTATGGCATGTTTGCATTGTCATAAGGTTGGACATGTGATAAAAGATTGCAAAGACTAACTAACAGACACAAGTACACATCCCAATGGAAATACCATTGATGACATCAAGAGAATGAGAAACAAGACGTGGGTAAAATCCACAAACACTGAAGGTGCTAGAACAAGTAATGCAAATGGTGATACCCCATCTAATGGATCTGGTGACATCGCTACATCCAACTAGATTGCACAAGTAAGTATGGAACTGCATTAAGACAAGTTACACTATACATCGATTCCATTACACATAGTTCATATTGTAATATTAGCATGAATAAAGATGCAATATAATGTTATTTGCTAAACTATTGAAAAGAAACCATCGGTTATTGGGCACAATTTGCATCGGTGAACACGCACAGAAAAGTTAGCACTACTTACCGGAATGTATCGGTCACTACACAAACTAAGTATAAACCGATGGACATCGGTGAATGTTGAGTCAACAAAAGTTGTCTTCACAAATTTACCGACAATCATCGGTGAAGTCACCAAAGCTACTAGCTACCCCGACACTTTGTATAGACACCGAAGATGTTGTGAATGTCTCTACCGACAAACTCAGTCTTTATATACCAACGAGTTGGTAAGCATTTATGACAACTTAGGGCACAAAAAGTTATAAAAGCCTGATGGGTAAACTTATTTTTGCACCTGCAATTTTCAAGCAGAGCAGAGCAGAGCAATTTGGAAAGCGACCCAGCATATATAAATTTGACATGAAGCATTCACATTCACAGGCAATCACAAAGAATCCGTAAGTAATAACATTCACCGATCACACTATTTTATTTGCGAAAAGCACTAAATTTCTGCAAACACGATGGCATCGACTTTTAGAGTTGATAAAATTAAGGAAGATAAGAAGAAATCCTTCAAGCTTGTCAGCAGAGGCTCATGTGTTGAACCCAAATACAAGCTACACCCTTAAATAGCTTCACAACCTGACGATTCCGGAGCATTCTCCAGAATCCCACCTAGGGTTTTACTGGCAGAGGACGTAAGGTCCTATATTCACTGCAAGATCTCAGAAATAGGAGATATAGACCTAGATAATGCCTACATGGCATTATGTGATGATGTTTGAAAGCTCAAAGAAGAGCACAAACATTTGGAAGTAAAGGGACTCATGAATGCACTGCATTTTCCCAAAGTATTCAAAACAGAATGGATAAAGATTGTTCTTAGCAGAGTTCACAACAAGACTTTATGGCTTAATAAGCCAAAACCAATAACTAAGGATGTTATTCATGTGGTTACTAGTTATCCTACAACCGATAAACCACAAGCTCACAAACACCCATCCCTGGCAGAAGTGGAAAAATTGACTGGTGCTAAATCAGATAAGAGAGCACTAAAGGTCAACACCATTACCGATGTAGAGCTGAATTTTGGAGCATGTGTTGTTGGATATAAAATCTTCCAAGCAAGCATAATGAACAGCATATCAAGTAGTGCTATGAGCACAACATACAAGATCATCAAACAAGGAAAGAAGATGGATCTTGCAAAGATCCTATTACATCAACTGGAGGAAAACATGTGCACAATAAGATCTTCAAGGACAAACACTTGTAAGTTTGGTTCCCTCATAATGTGCATATTCTTTTACTTTGAGGAATATTTTCCTTCCATAGGAAAAGTTGTGTGGGATACAAGCAGACCCATAACCATTCAGATACGTGAATTCATAGAATCACTAGGAATAGATTTTGATAATGCTATGCATGAGTATTTCAAAACCATTAAGGTAATGTTGCAAGCCAAAACAAGAATTCTTGAAATTCTGATAGAGGAACATAGAGAGAACATATGTTTCATGGTAGATACTGATTTCACATACTTCCAAGCAGTAGTACCAAGGAAATCATGGCTTTCAAAGTTAGAATATGAAATCAAAGCAGGACTAGCTAATGAGTGCATTGAGGCACTACTAAATGAACCAGTGGACAATAAACAACTAAGATTTGGCACCTATGAATAGGCCAAACAAAAGATTGAAACAAATCTTGTTGTCAAGAAGGCTGTAAAATAGTCAAAAAGAATGGTAAAGAATTTGAAAAATACCTTGAATATATCTTCTGAAGAAGAAGAAGAAGAAATGGAAGGTGAAGAGAAACAAGAGGGTAAGGAGGAACTCACCGAGGACTAGCTACCCATTGGTGATACAGCAGAGTAAAATGAATTAGAGGAAGAAAAGTATGATTCACCACCTCCTCCTCCACCTAAGAAATCAAGAACAAGGAGTCAAACAGCAAAGCATGCAACTCCTTCTCCCATGGTAAAAGGAAAGGTCTATAAAAGGAAACCTGAAACATCAAAGGCAAAACAACTAGTTAGGCAAACTACCAAAATGAGAAAATTCATTCAGACAACTGAGGATTTAGAGGACTCAGCTATGGATGAGCCTGACACTGCAATCAAACAAGAAAAGGAAACTGCAAAGGCAACATCAACTACTGAAAACATTGATGAAATATGTAAGTACATTTCTGAAGCATCATCTATTGGACATCCTAAGATTATGAAATGGTTAAGATGGGATTTTGTAGAAAATAATAAGATTGAAGATGCACTTATAGCTAAAATGTGCAGACACTATTATGTCCCACTACAATTCACTACACGTGATGTTCCTCAAGAATTGTTAATTAGAATATCTTCTAGGTTCACATTTGCACTCCATAAGGAGAAGAGGATAAGAGAAAGAGTACTTGTTTCTCTTATGCCTCCTGAATCAAAAGAGAAGAAATCAATGAAATCATGGAAAAATATGCAAAAAATTTCTCACCCAAAATGAGAGCTTATAAGTTTCTTGAAGAAAAGCTTATAGAGCTAGAACAAGAAACCCATGATAAATAGAGCAAGATACTCAATCCTGTTGAGGAGAGCAGTTATGAGAAGGAAACTATCAATCAGAGAGATAACTCAACAACTGAGTTAAACAATGAAGAAGTACAAATAACTATCCTGAAACAGGTTGATATTATAGATGAAGAATGGCCTAAAAATAGTGTGGAAAATCAAGAAGCGAGTCCAATTCACATCAGTTTAGAGGATGAAGAAGTTACCAAAGAAGAGTTAACAATAAAAGGTAACTTAGATGATGACATAAATAATGAATCATGGTTAGAAAAAATTGTCAATACCACTACAGGACAAGACCCTATAGTAGAAGTACAAAAGGATGAAGACATAAATATTGCAAAGGGCAATACCAACAGACAAGATACAGCTATTGACACTGCAACAATAAATACACCGACAAATATAAATATATTAATAGATGCTATTGATATTCAATCAAGTCAGGATAAATCATCTAAGAAAGATGATGATATACCCAAGGATATGGGTACTGATGAAAACAAAGATGTATCCAACACTCAAAAGGATACAGATACAGAAATGAAAGATGCAACCGACAATCAGCAAGAAGTGTCAAAATAACAAAACAAAGAAGCTGATAACAAAACAGAGGATACAGTGAGAAAGGGGGAAGAAAAAGATAAAATTGAAGGAGTCAAGAAGGATGAAGGAATAAAACTTAAAGAAGATACATCTGTTAATACACCTAAGGCAAATGAGGAGACGTCTTCACCAAACCAGCTAGTGGACTCACAACAGATACAAAAGGATGCTTCATCTTCTTGACCCTCACCTACCAAGTCAACCCAATCTCAAGCTTTACAAATGGTAATACATCAATCTACCACCCAACCAAAGAAGAAGAAGAAGAAAACATTGAAGAAATACATTTTGGCTGTTACACTAAATGAAGTAATAGAAGTTCCAAACTTGGATATTACCACTTTGGATAGTGATAAACTTCAAGAGTTTGGAGTGCTATGTCAAAGGAAAGCCATTCAAAATAAAATGATACAGGAATACAGGGAAACAATGGAACTTGACAAGGCAAGAGACATTCTCCAACAACTTGTTCCTAAGGTAAAACTTGAACAAAATGCTACAGTTAAGCAACGAATATTTGTTCTTACCGGCACAATCACAGACCAAAATATAGATGCAGAACAAGCTATGGAAGAACAAACAGAAAAGAAGTATCAATACAAGTTAATTGATAAAATCAGCCAAGAAGTGGCACTAAATAAGGTAAATCTCTCTAAACTAACTGATCAATTAGAGCCAATGATTGCTGAAGCAGTTACCTTAGTTCAAAAGATGTGCATGCTTGAAAATTTTACAAAGGAAAATAGTGACAAGTTAGCAGAGATAGATTCTAATGTCACAACAAGTGCACAAAGCCTAACCTCAAATGTAGATAGTATCAAGGCACATCATGACAAGGTAATTGAGGCCAATAGGCTAAGGAAAGAAATATGGGATGCTGTAACACAATTAAGAGGTGAGATTACAGAACTACAGGCACACATTCTACCTAATCTTACTATTCTACAACAACATATTTCTGAAGCAAGAAAACTTATTGCAACCCTAGAGATGTCTGTAGTAGACAACATCTATGATATACATGTAAGGATATCACTTGAGCACATGGCTCTAGAAATGCTAAAGGATAAATGGGAAAAAATGATGGAGGAGATCAAGTCCTCACATTCCCACCTTTTTGAAAAGTTGTAAGTACCTTTGCCTTTATTATCAAAAAAGAAGGAATAGAAAGGAAATGTATATTGTATGTACAGGAGGAACATATATGAAAAGATAGCTATATACAATATATCAAAAAAAAGGGGAAAAGAAAAGTACATAAGGATATGTATATATACTTACACTTATCGGCATATACATAGGGGGAGTCATTCAACAGATATGAAAAGATAGCTATATACAATATATCAAAAAAAAGGGGAAAAGAAAAGTACATAAGGATATGTATATATACTTATACTTACCGGCATATACATAGGGGGAGTCATTCAAATGACTAAGGAAGAAGTATACACAACTATACATACAAATACATTCAGTATGTTGCACATATCATGTTTTTGATACTAATGTCAAAGGGGGAGATTGATGACATTAATTTTGCCATTAGTACACTAAGTGAAAAACATTAACAAAGATCATTGGTACAAGCATTACCGGTGGACAGCGAGCATACCTGACAGAATAAAAGGTCACGAGAAAATGCTAAGTATGGAATTGACTGACGAACACTGACAACTGTTGCACTAATGAAGTGAACAGGACATCACCGACGGGTCAATAACATAACATGGAGATCATCACCGATTATACAATTTAGAGAACAAAACCGACAGAGAAAAAAAGGCATACCCGATGACTAGTTCAAGAAAGGAACACCAACGGTAAAGAAAACTGACTGTCAGAACCAACAGTCAGTTAGAGAACCCGCAAATAGTGGATCTGAGATTTACACATCAGATAAAGCATTGTAATTCTATTTATAGAGTTTTAATGTGTTTTAAATCATAACTTGAGGGTCAAGCAAGCTTTATGTAAATGTTTTAAAGCATCCTAACAAATCCAAAAACATATCTAACTAAAGATCAAGGTCAAGTTGTAAACCTTGGATCTAGAGTTAACTTGCGAAGTGTGAATCAAGAATTGAGCTAAAATTTAGTCTAAATAGATGTTCCAAATAACTGTGAGTTGTGATTTCATTATTGTTGATAGCCACAAAGAGCATCTAAGGAGTAGAAGGTAGAATTCATGAAAAGTACAGAAAAAATCATATCAGTTGTCAAGAACACACAGAGGCTACCGAAGAGCAGAAAAAGGTATTATTCAATCATGGAAAGATGATTACTCATACATAAGAAGCTTTATTGGATCTGTCATCAAAAATTAGAGATTGCATACATCATTAGATCAAAGACTTATGTAGTTGCATTCTAACAAGTGCATCACATCTAAAATCATTTTTTAGAAGGTGGACTTAAACGTTCTTTACAAATCTCTTAACAGAGTGCACAATTAATAGTGTTGCAAAAGCTTCAAACGAAGTAGATCTTAACAGGTCTCCACTGTAATACTCCTAATAGGGTAGGTCATCAGAAGTGACCAATTGTAAGCCTTAACCGGCCCCTTCTTATCTGCAGATAGTGAAGTCTTGTG
>MU226946.1:388310-400037 GCA_018584345.1 Thuja plicata
AGCCAACCCTGTTAAAGGTTACAAACACACTGTTAGGTGTGACCTTGTTAGAGGATTTAAAAAATAGTTTGTCACTTAGTATCTGGCATCTAATGCTACCATCCTTGATCAAACACTCACTTGGCCTTTCAATAGGTATCGGGCATATCCAATGCTACTTTCTATGATCGAACTTTTTGATACTCCTTGGGATGTATCTCAGTTACAAAAGACTTTTAAGTCCTACTCAGTTAAGATACTTGATGCTTCAATGGTTAAACTAAAATAGTAAATTGAGCTATTCACGTATACAACTTCAATTGCAGAATTTTAGATCTATTGTAAGTACATTAACTTTCTAATCAATATTATCAATTCAATACCTTTGCTCCACACTATTCTGCTCTGTGATGTTATATCACTGTTTTTTGGTGTCTGCAGAATTTAGCTCTTTCCTCAGCTTGATTGATCAGGTCTGAATTAAGACTTTCTTCTCCTGCAGAATCTCTTCAACATCTATTCTCTTGTCACTCCCCTTCACCACCTTTGTAATGAATTAGGTTCTCTTTACAGATATGATTTCATTGTTTCTTGGCTTTCTTGATCTTGGCATGATCCACAATTCTCGACAATTAGATTTAAAGAAAAACTCCAGTTTTAACTCTTAGAGATCTTCTTGCCAACTGGACAAAGCAGCTTTAAATCCTTTACTTATCTCTAGCTTTATCTTGTCAATTAAAACAATGATAAGTATTAGTTAAGTCTATTTTTAGCTCTTGACAGCTAAGCATTTTATCATTTCTGAACTTCTGTCGGTCAATACTTCAGTTAGTCATCAGTGATAACTGACTATTCCATCGGTGTGACTTTAGTTGTCTTTAGGATCTCCGTCTATCGGGCAACACTGTAATTCTGTCCGTCGGGTTACTCTGTGCTTTTCTCATGGAGAAATATTGTGACTTTTCACATCAGCAATGCTGTGCATTTGCTCGTCAGGTAACACTGTGAATTTTCTCTTTTACTCTGACCGTCAGTGTGCACTCCATTGGTGTATATAGTCACTTTGTGAATACTTGACCTATATGCATTACTGATAGCATAGCCTTTGATTCATCACTTCTTTGAAGTCTTTAGCAATATGTCCATGACCATACAGATTATATCAAGTTGACATCAATGAAAATACAATACATTAACTGATTTAATGTCTTGCATAAACTTTCTTATGTCACTGTGATCATCAACTTAACATCCTCAAACATTCAATCAGTTATAGTTCATCATCTCCTATGGAGGTGAGGACTTGCTTCATGAAGGAGGTTTGTTACTTTGGGTAGTCTTCTCCTTTCTATAGCTTCTTGGATGTGGGATGGATTTCTGGTTGGCTCCCCAGTATGGTTATCTCTTCCTTTTCTGCTCCTATTGAGGTAGGCTTCGTGTCTATTTCCAAGGAAAGGAGTTTTGTAGATGGGGGGGTTCTCTGATTGGATAATTGTTATCTAGTATAGGATGATTTTTGATACTATTTTGGTACCCTCTTCGTAGGCTTCGAGAGCCTTTCAAAATCCCCCAATTGTTTTATCCCACTTTTTTGGGTGTTGGATGTCTGTTGTTAATGGCCTCTGGCCAATGTGTTGTAAGTGGTTAGTCATGTCCCTTTGTTCTATAAGATCCTTTTAAATAAGGTGGCTAATTTATGAAGTGTACCCTTAGTGGCCTTCACTTGTAACAACCAAAACCTTTTTTATTGTGTTGTTAATCTCTACACAACCCTCGTGTTGTGTTTATGTAAGTGTCGGTCCCCTTGTTCTAGTTAGAAAGGTGGGTAAATATAATAACAGTGTGCCCCTTGTGGCCTTGACATGTAACAACCAAAAACTCTTCTATTGTGTCATTGATCCATTGATAGCCCTACAATAATGTTTATCTATTGTTAGTGTTGTGTGACTGTACATCCTCAAGTTGTAGTATTGTAAGGGGTCATTGCCTTTGTTTCAACTACTTATCAATATCAAAAACAAAAATAAGAAGGATTTAATTTTTTATTCAAGATTTTTGAATGATGAATTGAATAGGATGACTCATATAGAGAATGATGATGAGAAGAGACAAGTTTGAGAGATATTATAAAATACTTTGACAAGAAATTTCAAGCCCATGTGAAGAACCAACCATAATAGAGCCCAAATAACATAAAGAATGAGGTGTGTCAATGGATGAATGAGCCATAGACAACATAGCCATAAAATATATATTTATATTGACATAGATGAACTAATTTATCAATTGTTTGAGTGGAGCTAAGTACTTATTTATATGATTGATCTAAAGAGTGGATATTAGTAAATTATAATTAGAAAAGTCAGTGACTCGAAAATTGAATTCAAGACAAAAAAAAATGGGGTTGCTTGAGTGACTTATTATGATATTTAGAATAATAATGCACCAAGCACATTTATGAGACTAACAAAAAAATATTGAAATAATTTCTTAGTAATCTTGTTATTATTTATTTGGATGATATATTTATATTTAGTAGAATAAAACAAGAACATTTGATGCATCTAAGACTTCTTTTGAAAATATTAAGAAAATAAAATTTGTTGATCAATTTTTAAAGTGTAGTTTTGTGGAGAAGGAATTAGCATGCTTGGGTTTTTTAATTTCCCAAGAAGCTTTACAAAGAGACCTATGAAAAAATAATGTTTGTTATTGAGTTACCATTACCATGGAGTGCATTTGAAGCAACAAGTTTCATGGTTTTTTGTTTTCTTATAAAAAAAAATATTATCAAGAATTTATCTAGAATTCATGGACCAATTGTAAAACATGGAGGGCGGTACTAGAAAAGAATTATTTGGACGATTTTAGTAGAGAATAAATTTGAACTTTCGAAGAAGAAAGTAAAAAAGATGAATTTCTAACATTGTTGGCTACCAATAAAATATTTCAAGTGGACTATGAATCAAGTGGGATATTGATATATGGAGTTATAAGTTAAGAAGGCAAGCCTATTACATATTTCATTGAAAGGTTGAATGAATCTAAGAGAAAGTTTTCAATTAATTATAAAAAAATTCACATAGCCATTCAAGCATTTAAGAAGTAGAAACACTATTGTACTAGGGTAAAAGCATAATAATCTGTCACCTTTTAGGCTAACTTATTAGCACAGCTAAATTTTAGTATTTCTAACTAAAAAATTAATTTTGGTCGAACTTATAGTCTAGCTAGATAAGCTCTTTAACTTTTCCAATTGGGAATGTCTATTAAATGTATGTTTTATACCACTTTGAGACCAATTACCATAGAAATAAAATATTTCAAAAAAAGTGACGTTTCAATAACTCCTAGTCTTTTAATGATATTTTTTAAAAAATTCAAAAACACCCTTTTGTAGAGGTCAAAGTCAAGAATATTCTCATATAGATTTTATAGTATTTTAATTAGACATGGTCTATTTTAATTTAAAAATATTGAAAGTAGGTATTTTAACAGTCAAGGAGTCGTTGATTCAGAAAATATAAAAAAAATGATAAATCAATTCAAAAAAAAATTAAAATCATAGAAAACACTAGACAAGAGAGTCCTCTTCAATAATATGTAATTTATTTGGTTTTTGGTATAGTTTTGATAGGGGAAAAGTGGCAAGAGACAAAAATTGTTGCTTTCAGGTAAGTTCAACTTTGAAAACTTATAACGGGAAAACTATAGATGGAAAACACTTCTTTCTTTTTTTCTGCACTAGCTATACATGTCATCTAAAATCTTAAATTGGAGGAAAAAATAATGTTTTACTTATAATGATTTGGCGGGAAGTAAACTCCTTGATTTACAGTATTTCTCAAGAAATGAAAAATAGACCTAAATTTTTTTTTAAATATATTAATTTTGGTTCAATTTTTTTAATAAAAATTATAGACATATAACTCATCGTATTTCACACATTTCTTCAGTTTACATCATCTTCAATTTCTCAACAAAAATGTGAATTTTATGCCCTAGAAGTTTTACAATTTTGGTGTTAACCTTTTCCTTTGTAAAAGGGTGACAAACTATTATGCTTTTACCCACCAAATGATTTTATTTGATTCATAAATCATTTTTATGGATTGTGGAAATCTGATAGATTTAACCAAGGTAAGTTAAGACAACAACATATAGTTGGTTGATTTTATTCATAATTATTCATTTATTTTAAAGCATACAAGTTGTAGATAAATAGACTAGAAAATGGATTGACTAGAGAATCTATTTTATTGAATGAGATGAAAGTGGAGCTTTTTGGATTTGATTTAATGAGAGATTTGTATGAGGATAATATGCATTTTAAAGAAGCTTGGGTAGAATTTAAGAACTCAACAATATGGATAAGAATCCATAATTAGATTATTTCATACAAGTGGGTTGTTATGTTTAAAGGAAATAAGTTTTGCATACCTCATGGTTTACTTAGGAAGAATTTGGTGAGAGAGAAGCATAGTAAAGGTCTAGCCAAACTATTTGGGATAGACCAAATATTGACCTAGCAATATGTTGCATATCATTGATAATAAAGGCTCCTCAATGCATGTTTTTTCCATCCTTCGTTGTCTTAGAGTATATCTTCGATAGAATTGGTTTTACAACTCCCTATTGTAAACCATGTAAACATCACCAAGAAGCTACACAAGATCATGTCTCTATTTGAATACTTCTAGACATGACCATTGTGCTAATGGATAGTAAACTTATTGAGAAAAGCATTTAGTACATAAAAAGTGTTCATAATGATATCCAAAACATGTATAATAAAATGGAAATGGATAGTGGTAAAAAAAAAAGCAATCAAACCATGTAAACATCACCAAGAAGTTTCACAAGATTAATTCTTCTACTTGAATACTTTTAGACATGATCATTATTCTAAAGAAAAATAAACTTACCAAGAAAATTATTAGTATATCGAAAGCATCCATAATTCTATCTAACACATATATACTAATATCAAAGTAGACAATGATATTCCAATCACAAAAATAATATTTTCTTTATTTATTGTTACACTTGGTTGATATTTCATTTGATAATATTGCTCTAACTTTTTTACTTCATAAAATCAATATCTACTCATTTGAATCCATTCTTATTTTAACTTTATAAATGTGTGCAAATCATGTAGAATTATTTTTATCTGTAACACAAAATTATATGCTTTAATTTACTATTTATTCTAAATATGTATATTATGTATTCTCTACAATATAATCAATATGCTTAAAACAACATAAACATATACTTTAGCATACCTCTTAAAATATATTGAAAAATTAATATTATATTAATTAATCTTGTCAAGGATCAAAAGGAAGGGTAGTTGAAAGTTGTGACAACTTTGAGATTGATTGTCTTTAAAATATTAATTAAAGAATAGCGTACCTGCTAACGCCCAAATTCATTTAGTTTTGGTTCAATGAATTACCACTAAATCTAGTATATACCAAACAAAGATGTAAACTAATAAAAATATTTGTAAAGACCCATATTCTATATAAAATCCAACATGCCTTTAGCATTTAGTTAGCCATTGCTTTCAATATGTTAAGTTTTTGGCGTTTTGTTTTCTTATGTTTTCTAGCAAACCAAACCCCATTGTATGACTTATCAACATCATGGCACTCACTTTCAATGGTGTGGATTTTCATATTTGTTCTTATTCTTAGAGCATGTGTGAAATTTGTTTGATTCCCTCACAAATTAAACTATTAAAATATCTAAATGGAAAAAACAACTAATTCATTGAAAATGCTAGAAATCACCAAAGTTCATTGTCAATCTATTAAAATATCTAAATGGAAAAAACAACTAATTCATTGTGAAATTTGTCACTAACTCTAAATGGAGTGGAACAAACAACTAATTCATTATGAAATTTGTCATTACTTAAGCTTGAATGAAATGAAGTTCGATTTTATTGACAAAATTTGGAGTTTATCAAGGACAATATAAATACCATTAATAGATTGGGAAATGAAATTATAAATAATTTGGTTTTGTTCAATGGTTTTTAGTCTATTTTTTATTATAGTTAATTGGTTTATAAAAAAAATGTTGGGTATTAGTATTATTATTATGTAAGTGTGGATGTTTTTAAGGGGTGAGGTTAAGATTATTTTGTGGGTGAGTTTGGTTAAATGGGTATTCTTTAAATCTTGACTCTTAGTTAAAGAAAATGACAATTTATGTGTGTAATGTTGCAATTACAATAATAAAATTAGAGAATAATAATAAGTTGATACTTAAGATGAGAAAAATAAAATATTTGTCTACAAATCTTCAAGGTAAATTAATTAAATTGGGTAGTAGTATTATTGAGTGTATAGGTTTGGATGTTTCTAAGGGGTAAGGTTAAAGATTGTTTCGTGGGTGATTTTGGTTAAATGGGTATTCCTCAAATATTGACTCTTTGTGAAAGAAGGTGACAATTTAGGTGTGTAATATTACAATTACAAAACTAGTATTGGAGGACGTTTCAAATCCTCTAGTACAAATAATAATAAGTTAATACTTTTAAAAAATTAAAATTTTGTATATAAATGTTTTAGCTGAATTAATTAAATTATAATGATAAATAAATTTAACCTAAGATAAAGAGTTGGTACTAGAAATAAAATGTGATACTCACCTCTCAAAATCTAAATGGAGGAATATATTATTGGGGGGAAAGCACCGGTTACTACTCATGTTCCAATTACTATTCACTCCTTTTTTAACCAACACCCAAATTACTTACTTTACAGAAACTAAAAAAATGATAACTAAAAGCCCATTAATAAATATATTATGTACCAATTGTTGGCATATCTAATGTAGTGATGGTAAGTGTGTTTTGGTGGTGACATAGTGATTTGATTACAGGATGATCAAATATTATATTGTCATTGATGTCAACTATTGACTTTGTGTTCCTAGTATGTTGTCAAGCATATTTGTGATGAACTATGAGTTTTAGTGAGTTTCAGTGGTTGCTATCTTTAGGGGAGACCTAGGTATGTCTATGGATGTCAAATGCATGATCACTACTGGTGAAGTAAGTTTATGTGAAAGTTGTAATCGAATGGAGTATAACAGTACAAATGCTACAACAATTGATGACAAGTGATAAATGATTTGAATGTCTTGTCAAATCTATGATGCATCTTGTGGCGCGGTCATAGGATGTGATAATCAACAATGTTTATATGCTACAGTTACAATCACAACTACTTTGAGTGATCGGTAAGAAGGTTAAGTGATCGGTGAATAGAAATAGTGTTATTCAACATGTTAAGTGTTTATGTTCTTGAGCTACCGATGACAGATCTCATATCAATGATCGGTATCGATGCGACGGTGATTAACGATTAATGATTTATGATCTGATGATATGTATTCCTGATTGGAGGTGATGATTGGTATCGCATTGATCAATGTTATCGTGTGGAGAAGATTCTTGAGGAAGTTTAATTATAGTCAAAACATGTTTGACTCTTTGGCTCAATTTCATATGTAAAACATTGTATAGGCCGACGCGGTCTTGGAAATATGTTTTTTGTATTGAATTTTGGTGTTTGGCTTGTTGGATTTGAGAGGCATACTTTGAGATTTCATTTTAGGGTTTAATCAAGGCGTCAGACTTAATAGTTCATTATATAATGGTTGAAGTTCAATGCAAAGTGTGTTGATCATGTGTATTGTGCAAGTGCGGTGTAAGGTACATGTTGCAATCAAGTCGGAGAAGAGTTCAGTGTGCTCAGAAGAGATTGTGTGCTTTAGTGGATCTGATCAAGAAGAGGTAGTGTTATTTTTCATATCATTGTTGTTGTTGTTGTTCTCTAATAGTTATAGCAGTTGAAATCCCCTAACAGGGTAGATCCTAATAGATATTTATTGTAAATCCTCTAAAAAGGTGACACATTAGCTTGTGTTTTGAAGTCCTCTAACAAGGCTATTCTTAATAGGGTAAAGGTTCTAATAGGCCTAAGGTAAATCCCTTAACTGGGTAGCACCTAACAATGTTGTTGTAAAATCCTAACAGGCTTAAGCTCCTCACAGGGTGTACTTCTATTATTCAGGATAGTTATTGGCAGGAAAATCTTTCTCCCTTCCTCATGGAACAAACAATGTAGTTGAAGCATATGTCTTATTTTAGGGAATACTCATTAAAAAATAGTTGAATTACAAGAAGATACATGTTGAAGGTGACTCATTGATTATAATCAATGCATGCAAAAAATGTTCTAGTTGTGTTTGGCATATCAGATATATTCTTCAACAATAATGGGACATTTTAGATACATTTGAAGAGTTAAATTTGTCTAATACATATAGAGAGAGGAATAAATTTGTTGACTAGATTGTAAACATTGGGGTGGATAAAAATTATTTTGACACATTAGCAAACAAATGTCACATGGAAAATTACCCTACATTGACAACATTATTAGTTGACGATAAAATGGGGTAGCAACTAGCACTTACATTGTAGTTACAAATATCCATCACATTCAAGTGTAGCATATATGAGCCCGATATGGATTGTAAACATTAAAGTATAAGAAAAAATTTGTTAAAACATATTTGTCTTGCTAGATTTGAAAATGGATGTGACCGTTGTTGGAAAGTGGGTCATCCAAGAGTGTTGAGGAACACATTAGGGTTTCCATTTATGGCAAAACATCTGTTATGGATGATCACTTGGTGTGAAACACAGTTTTTGTAACACCTCGCCAGGGAACCTAGGAGAAATTGACCTTAAACAAGATACTAAATTTATAGAATGATTTTTTTTAAAGAGTTTACAATTGATAATGAGAAACAATGTAGAAGCAATTTAACATAAGATAATACATACTTATAAATGTAACTCATTTATAGATTACAAATCCTGAGGGTTCCATGACATAGAATTACGTAAGTTAACTAATCTACTAAATACAATATTAAATCTCCATATAATGCAAATGAATAACAAGAACATCATCTCATAAATGAAACCTAGATACAACTGATATCATAAGGTATACATAATGAACCAACATCCATTGCACAAGTTGCATGGTATGTAATAAAACTTAATACAAAGTATAATACAATATCCAAGAATATCACAACTGATACGATGATACAAGTATACATCATAAGAAAGATAAGAGCAAGTCTCAAACAATAAAGAACAAGAAGGTACAACTGCAACAAAGATCATCCAAGAAAAATTCATGAACGTCAGATCTCAATGGTAATAAGATTCACTACCACCAGACCACGTGAAACCAAAGGTCCACTCCCACCATGTTGAGGAGATAACAACAGGCCCACACACATGGGAAACATCCAAACAAGCAAGGATAATGCAAAGGTACACCGGATAAAAAGGTAACAAGAATATTTCAAGGTATAAGTATAAAAGATCAAGACACCAAAACAAGTGTACCAAATACTCACGTAGGAACCTAGAACACATATAGGGAAGTGTCATCACATAATTCTACCCTTGAGTTACCCTAGTAGCCCCTCTGGCCCCTGGACCCAAAGTGACTTTATGTGGCTTAGTAATCCTTTCATACAAACAAGGATTCTAACCATGCAAGACCTCAATCAAGCATCTTCTCCCACTCCCATCCTTAGCCTGTACTAGCACTCAAGGCATGGGCGAGCCACATACTAATATTATTAATATTTTCTCTCAATTAATTTCATTAAGTTATCACATATTAGGTCACTTACAATGATTTACCCTAGTATCCTCTTAGGTCCCTAGCCCCCATTGCAAACCACTTCCCCTCTATGCTCCTAGATAACCTACCCTAATTCTCCCAGCCACAAGACCAAAAGAAGATAAAGCCAAAACCATAAAAGACTTCTCATAAAGCATTAAATCATGAAAGTCATCAATGAAAATGTTGGAGCATAACAAAGAATAATACATCCTATACAAGGATCCAGATTGTCCATCCCATAATGGACATTTCAACAAGTCATCCATCCCATAATGCATATCTCAATAAACAACTGCCAAATTCTCTAAGTCTCATATCACCCAAACAATGATCCTTAATAGCATCAAAAGCATCTCTCTCCAACATGGAGTAAATCATAATAAAAAAATACCATCACTCAAAACATTGAACAATCATAGTAGAATAAACAAGGTGACCAAGTGAACAAATCACAACTCAACACAATATTGGTTGTCACCTCTTATGGTAGAATAACATAAAGATCAAGGACTCAAGGAACACATTAAATCTATAACATATGTACCCAAGAAAACACATGAACCAATCGTGACATAAATAGGTTATGAACTTTCCACAATATGAAACCCGAAAAGTAAAAAGGCATATAATCATAAGATAGTACAAGTCCGAAGACAAAACCCACCTAGGGTAACAACCTACCCACACTGACACTTAACAACACCAAGATCGCATGAGAGAAGGAATGCATGCATTTTACATGTTATTTAACTTCATTTATATAACATCATTATATTTATTAAAATACTCTTAAGCCATAAATGACTTAGTTACTAACATAAAGTACATACATGGAACATATATGGTGTTTTAGTGAATCTCTATGATCTTTAAAATTAAATTATAATTTGATTAGATCAGTCTTATTAATTATTTAATAATTGTCAAATTGATTAATTTTTTAATTAATAAGACTTTTAAACAATTTTAACTTTATAATAGTGAGTTTTTGTGTATTTTCTCTATGCACATCAGTCGGTAATCTGAACGGTATAATCTCATATGAAATGATACAGATGTACAAAAAAACCCTATTTGATTTTGATATATTTTAAATAAAACCCAAATAGGTATCTTAAAGCGTCTTTATATTTTTACGGTGACATCTAAAATGAAAATTATTCCATACCCTAACTCTTCACAACCCTAATCCAAAAATGTATGTTTTCAACTCATATCCTTACATACAGGTAGCTATAATACACATAGTTCATAATAAAGGATTCCTCCATACAATTGAAACTTATGCAACTAAATTTGTACAATTTGGTAAAACCTTAATGGATATACAACACATATGTATCCTTTTTAAATCATTCTCTCCTAGGGTTTCCATACAAATTCTCACAGAATAATAGACATGTCATTAACATAACTCACAAGAACACCCTAATAATCTATATAAATTATTTTAGAAATAAAAATAACCTTAACTCAAAATCAAATCACAATTAAGCAAGCACAGAGAAAACAAACTTTCCAACAGAAACTGCAAAAAGACTTAGAAACTCCTACCTTGAGAATGCCAAGTAGACTTGCTAAGAAGAAGAAGAAGAATAAGAAGAACCAAAAAGCAGACTTCACTCCCAAGCTTTAAAAATGTATTCTTTAACTTAAAACTCTCGATGCAAAACCTGTAACATGTCTCCTAAAACTTATGTTCTGAAAATCTATGTCCTCCCTTTTTTTTTAAATGACCAAAATCCTCTCATAAATAAAAACTATTTAACTAGGGTTTCTAGGACAACTTCCTAAAAAACTTAACCCTGGAAAAAAAAGATAAAAGAATTATTTTTTTTATTTTTCTTCTTATTTTTTTAAAATAAAATCAATTTACTAATTTATTTATGTTGGAAATATTCAGGATTAACAGAGTTACTGAGAGGGGAGGGGTGAATCAGTAACACTTAAATCTTTTAATACATTTCTGCACTTTTATATTCTTTAACCATTCATTCATCTAATCTACTGC
>MU226946.1:416794-457094 GCA_018584345.1 Thuja plicata
TAATACTGATTCCCCCCCCCCCCCCCAGTATTACCTAATCCTAACAATTGGTATCAGATATTTTGTCCCTTGGAGAGAAAGTCTAACAGCTTAAGGGAGATCATAATGAATTTAGATAGTTTGGAAGAAAACTTTGATGCTACACTTGAAGACCTTGATAAAGCAAAAGAAGAGAATGGAGAATTAAGATTCAACATGCGAAGAGTTGAGAAATTTATAAAGAAACTTAGAGACCATCTTGAACTTTCCAAAAGTCAGAGACAAGATCTTGTGGTTCAGATAAAAGAAGATTCGGACAAAGAAAATTCAGATCAGATGAAGCAACTTGAAGAATAAAATGAAACCTTAAAGCTTGAGAATGAAACCATGACTAATGAGATTCAATTACAAAAAGATGCTAAGAATAATATTGAAAAATATTTGAATGGTACAAATACTTTGATATAACAAATGAACAATGAGGCTGACAACTACAAGAACAAGTATCTAGAATTGGAGAAATACAATCAGATTATAAAAGGTGAACTTGTTGAGGCAAAGAAACACATTGAGAAACTTCACACTAGCAGTGATTTGATCGATGAACAAACAGATAGAAAAAAACCTAAAGGTGATATAACTGGTGTTGGATTCAATGAAGCTGAATGTTCGATGAAACAAGAAGAGAAATATGATGCAAAGATTGATGCTGAAAAACCTACTATTAAAGAACCTAGAGAGCAGATCAGACCCTTCAATGGTAGATTCTTTGGTTGTAACAAGTTTTGACATGTGAAAAGAGATTGCAGAGATAATGCCCCTTTTAAGACCTTTTCTGGTTATTATTTAATTGTAATGGATATGGGCACAAGAAAGCAGAATGTAGGAAACCTAATCAATCTGGATATAGACAAGACAATGGAAGAGAACCTATAGTGAAACCTACATGCTACAAATTTTGTAATCTTAGACACATTGAAAAGTATTGTAAGATGCAAGTAAATAAAGAAAGAAAACCTCTTATATGTTACAAATGCAATAATCCAGGTCATATAGCAAAGTTTTGCAGGTATAATGGAGTAAACAATAGAAGAGTGCCACCTCCTATGAATACAAAGAAGAATGGAAATGATATTGGTAAGAGTGTTCTAGATTTAAAGAATGATTTTGACAATTGTTTTAAGAAATCAGAGGATAACAACAGTGGTAAGATATGGAAGATCAAAGAGACAAGTGAGACATTGGTTCAGGGAGAGATAGTAGATGCTACTGGATCTCTGCCTGATGGTAACAAAGTAGAATCGATCTAATTGGTCAATCATGGCCTTAGGGGGAGCATTGGATGAAGATATCAGAATATATCAACCCCTTATTTTTTGGATTGAGCTCTATCAAGCTTAGGTATGATTTTTTCTGACATCATGGAGTATATATTTAAGAGCACAACATTGAACGATGCTTATTGGGTGATCGCGAGATTTATAGCTGACTAGACAGTATTGGGTAAAGTGAACTTTTAATGACTTAACATTTTATAAAGCACCATATAATTATCTATTTCCTTACCATTTGATGAGTAGAAACCTAAGGAAATCAAAGAGCAGAGAGATTCAGTCTATCTTACAATTGCCTTGCATGATCGATTGAAGTGAAAACTCAAAATTTGGCGTGTAAGAGGTATTTACATAATCTAGCTACGGAGGCACCTATTATTTATGATTTTTTAGATCGACCTAGATATAAATTAAAGAAACATCCTTTCAAGTCTTGTGAAGAAGACCCTGAAGGAGCATTTTCTCAGACACCATACGAAGTTTTACATGTAGAAGACATTAGGGCATACATTCATTGTAAGCGTGATATACTGGGTGTTGATGAAATTTCTACTGAAATGGAGTGTATGACTGACAAAGGCATTATGAGAGATTAATACAAAAATGTTGATCAATTGAGCATTATGAAAATTATGGACTTATATGAATTCGACGAAGAAGAATTATTTAAGATATTGTTGAGTAGAGTACATGATATGTTTATTTGGATAGGCGAGCAACCTGTGAAGATTTACAATGAAATGATTCATGAGATTACTAGATTGGATAATACTAGAATCATTCATGTAGTAGAGAAACATGTTAAGAATCAAGTTGAAACCCTAACTTTCTCAAAATGGGACAGGTGAGCTATGTCAGTAGATGACATTGTTCAAAAGGATGTAAAATTGATTGCTATGATAATTGGTTACAAATTCTACTATATTAGTAGACCTAATTCAGTATCTGCAAGAGTTATCATGATGGCATATAGAATGGTGAAAGATATTACTAAATACAATCTATGTGAAGCGTTAGCACAACAATTTCTAGGTAATGTGAAATTGATAAAGAAAGAATATCAAAGATCTTTAGATTTGGTTTACTATTGATGCATATGTACTTACACATTGAGCACAAATTTCCAGGCATGTACCCTAGTTGTTGGAGAAAAGGGATACCTACTAGAATATAGATTTCTAACAGTTACAGAAGATAGAATAGCACATGGGTTGATGGTGAGTTGTTTGGTATTGTATAGTCAGAAAATGGAAGCACTTCCATTGTAGACTATTTTATCCTTCCAAGTAAGTGGTTTAAGTTCATCTCAATCACCTTGAATGGGTTTTTGACTTGGATCTGGATTTCTCCCCTACTCTTCCCTATTACCCACTTTTCTCTGGAGAGTTTTTGGCATCCTAAACTGCAAAACTGAGATTGTTGACCTCAGGTTCAAAATCAACATTTGTGGGTCAAGGTCAACCTCACCCTTGACCTAGTTCAAGGTCATCCTCACCCTTGACCTAGGTTGGAATCAACCTTTTTCTGGCCAGAGGTCCAAATTTCAAGTTTCTGGGGTTTCTGAATGTTGGGCTTCAGAAAGAGTTAATTCCCGCTTCTGGGTCGGTTGTTTTAGGGTTCTGAAATGATGAATCTTAAATTATATTTAACATAGGTCCTCTTCTATGGGTATAGGTATAATGGGAATTTAATTCTCCTATGTAGGCCTCTCTAGAAGATTGTGCCTTGGATTGGTATATAAGGAAGCCTTCTCCTCTCATTTTTCCTAACCATCATTAAGCATAATCACAAGTGCCCAAGACTTGAAGAGACAAGCTAAGAAGAAATATTTGAAGTAAGAATATACTCTCAATCATTCAAGCATCCAATTCAACAAGGATATCCATTGGTAGCCATTGAAGGATTCAATCTCTATGGAGCCCTCTTATTGCAGATTTCTCCATCCACATTCCTCCAAGCCTCTTCCTATCCAAAGATCCATTTAAGATTGGTGTTGAAGATCCAAAAGCAATTGATTTGAGACATCCTACACTCTAGATTCTACATTCTACATCCATTTTGTGCATACATACTTGTGGATCCACGGATTCGAATTTGCTACAAGGGTTTCCATACAAGAAAGGTGAATTTGTTCATTTACATTGTTTACTTATGAAATTTCAAATATGCTTTGAGGTTAATTCCAAAACTGGGGTTTGACCAAGAAAAAGCCCTCCCCCCAAAAAAAAAACCATTTTTATTGTAGGTACAGGTTCAAAACAACAAATTTAGTTGCAGATCTGGATACCCTTTTCAGCAAACTTCCAGGATCCGGAAACAAATTTTTCGTCGGAGCTGTGCAGGTCAAGGTCGACATTTTGTGTCAAGGGTGACATTTAGGAGTCAAGGTCATCCCTGACCTATGTCAAGGTTGAACTTAACCCTTACCTAGGTCAGAATTGGAAATTTTGGGTCAATGGTGATATTGACTTTAGGGTCGAAATTGGAACTAAGCCAGATCGGAAAATGATTTTGGGGTTTTGTAGATCTCACATTTTTGGTTTCAAGAGCGTGAAAATCAACAGTTTTTGAGACCTCCTGACAGAGTTTTCAGGAGGTTCTTTTTTGGAGGTATGTATTTTATTCCAATTCCCTTTACAAACATTTCCATATTTACACTCCTTATCAATTACAATTAAATGTAAGGTGGATAATATGTGCATAGGGTCACTTTTATGAGAAAATCTCCATTTTTCTAAACCCTATCCATATTTTCTCCATTACATTTTATTGAACCCATGATATACAACTCTTTCTTTTTGGTGTTAGATTTGCATTTATGTTAGATCTTACAGGCATTTAAAATTATATTTCTTTTATGCTCTTACATTTATATGTAAAAAATAAAAAAAATCACAACATTTCTTTAAAAATACAAAAAAAATTATATTTTTCATGCTTATAGATTTAATTTCAACGCATTTGGATATATTTAGATTTATTTTCTATGCATTTCTTTATTCGTTATCATGTTTCACAAGTTGTTTCAATTGTTTTCCAAACATCCTTCTATAACTTTTGGGATTAAACAACAACCTCCTCTTACCTTACCATGGCATGGTGTTACACCTAGAAAGACTTTATTTAGTGTGTGCGATGTTTCTTTGTCCTCTCTTGTATTACCTTGTAAGGATATATTAGAGAAAGAAGATGACTTTAATCTTTCTCTCCATCATATTTCTCTTTATGGAGATGAGTTGAGAATTGATGTTAATTCTTCTCCTAATATATGTCTTTCTATGAGCTTATTTTAGAAAATAATTTACCTTCTTTCCCCATTAGGGATCAAGCTTTAGTGATTTATGGCACTCTTACAATGTGCTTTATTGTTGGGATGCCAATCCTCCTATTTGGGATGAACCTTTAGATTTGGATGTTGATTACTCTCTTCCTCATGAAGCCATTGTGGATGATCCTACTTTTTGGGATGAACCCTTGGATAAAGACATTGATTTATCCCCTCCTTGTAAAGAAGCTTTGATGCAAGAGGGTGATTTATTAATGGATGACATATTCATACATGATGGTGACTATTTTTCTAAAACACACTCCCCTTATGTAGACATTTTAGAGAAATAAGAGAACATTATAGATGCTTTACCTCCATTTGGGATTCCTTTTAGTGATGAGGCATTAGTGGAGAATGATATGAATTCCCTTAATTCTCTCCCTCTTAGTGATGATCTTATAGAGAATCAAGATCCTACCTCATCTCCTCCTAGGATGTATTATTTTCTTCCTTCTTGTGAGCCTGTGTGTAGTGTTGAGACAACTAACATTATTTATCCAAAACCCTTGTTGACTATCAAAGGTTGTCCTCACATTACTATCAAAGGTAAACCTATGGAATCTTTAGAGTCTTTCAATGATCAAGATTCGATAGCTCACACCTATTGTACATGGAATAACCCTCAACCTAATCTGGTGGTTCCTACTTATTTACCACCTTCTCAACCCATTCTTCCTCCTCCACCCCATCTTCCTAGCCAGGAGTATGATTTGATAAACCAATTGTGCAATACCCCTGCCAAGATGTTTTTATGGGAGCTTCTTCAAAATTCACCTACCTACCATGAAGCCCTGAAAAAATATCTAGCAACTCTTCCCACTCTACCTCCTAATCAAGAGAACATCAATTCCTTCTTACAATGCATGCATGCTACCCCAGGTCCTCTTGACATTGTATTTACTCAAAAATATTTACCTTTTAAAGAAGTTCAAAATCAATATGGTGCTCTTATGGTTGTTGTTACTATCAATAAAAGTATCATTTGTAGTACCTTGATTGATAAGGGATCTGGGCTTAATATTTGTAGCATGGACATGCTCAAAGCGATTAAAGCTGATCTTTCAACTATTCAACCTGATAATGCTCCTATACGTGGCTTTGATAACATTGATAAGAACACTTTGGAAATCATCCCCTTACCTATGAAGGTAGTTTTGATCATCCTGAATACTCCTTTTCATGTTATGTCTGGACCTCTTAATTATAACCTCCTTTTGGGTATACCTTGGTTGCATGAGATGCATGATGTTCCTTCCACCCTTCACCGTAAAGTCAATTTTATTCACAACAACATGGTGTATACACTTCATGTGGATGATGCGCCAAATCCTTGTTTGAATATTCAAACCCACAATACTCCTATTCCTAATTCTCTTCTTGGAGATGATTGGGGAACCTTCAATTTTAATCCTGCCTTTATTGGAGAGTATAAGGTTTCTGATCTTGATTTTATGAAGCAATAAAGAGAGTTTGAACAACGAGCTTTTTCTTCTACTTTTAATTCCCTTCATAATAATTTTTCCATTTCTTCTACCCACTATGAATCTATCAAACCTACTAATGATGACATAGTGACTAATAAAATTCCATTGAATCCTTCTAATATGGCTTCTCATTATGGTCATGGTTATCATTTACTAGTTAAACAAGGATTCCATGGTCAAGGATGTGGTAAGCATAAACAGGGAATTCAAATTCCCTTATATAATGGGGGGCATGAGAATTCTTATGGATTGGGATTTAATCCTCAACAACAAATCAATGTTACCAACATCTCAAATAACACTTCGAAACATGATGAACCTATGAAGGAATTTGACCAAGAAGTTCTTTTTCCTAAACTCCTTCGTGCTAAGATGATTACTAGACCTAAACACAAAAAGAAACATAGTCCACACTTGAAGACTCTTCCTTTTTGTTTGTATCATAGACTTCATGATCACTCTACTAATGAATTTCAAGCTTTACATTATAAGATTAGGCAGCTCATTGATAGTAAAGTTATTTATTTAACATGTGGCAATGAGTTATATTTCAATCATGTTTTCTCTAAATAAAATTTATGTTCCTATTATGGAGCTCCACATTATGTAAACAGTGTTATCCTAATCCTTGGGGGCTCATTTTCTTGCATAGTTTTGTGAGCAATATAATAGGTCACCTTTCATCCTTGTTCCTACGCTTGGGGGGCAAGGATGCCATCTCCTTCTTTTTTGTCTTTCCAGGATCAATTTTTCCCTTTGTTAAGCAGTATCTATCTATTATGTGATATCCAATCATACATGAAACTTTTAGTTTACATTGAGGATCTATGTCCTTGATCATAACCTATTTCGTTATTTGACATTGGGTTTCCATGGTTTATAAATATCTCACCTTGGAAACTAAATAGTGTGCTATTCCTCACAGGGGTTACTTTTTCACTTCTTGCATGATATCTCTTTGCATTCGTCCCTTCCATAGCCTCATAGGAGCTGTGACCTTCTTGGCTTGGACTGGGTGTTGTCTATGGATATTGTCTTGTTGTTGAAGAAGGATTTATCCTTTTTCTTTTCTTTCCTTAACATGCCAAAATAGTATGTATTTTTCCATTTTAAGGATGGGGCATATATACGGCCTCCCTCATTCTATATTATTGCATTTTTATTCTAACCTTTTGTTTTGCAGCATGCTAAATCCTCTGAAGGTAATGCACATAAGTTTCTAAATCCTAAAGAGATACGCCTTCAATTACAATTCAATATTCTAAATCTTCAGAAGGTAACACACATAAGTTGCTAAATCCTAAAGAGATGCGCATTTTACAAATGTATTCCATGGTGATATAAGGATATGGATCCATGGGTACTTCATAAAGTCCATTAGAAGACACACTAAATACATGCACAAAGCCACCAAAAGGCACACAAATTTATGGGGTGACTATCAATTTCTTCCTTGATGGGTCATCCTATCCTTTTTGTGGTTCACAGTGAGATACACACATCTTACTGGGCGATCTAACCAATCATTTCTCTCTTTTTCTCTTTGACTAGTGATGTCTCTCTTATCATGATCTTAGAGTTGATAAAGACTTAAGTCCCTGTAGGCTTGAGGATTCCTTTTTCCATTTTTATTTTAATAAGATTATATTTTATTTATGATCTCCTTTACCTATAGTTTGCATTGAGTCCATACTATTGTTGAAGCGGGGGCTAAATGTATAGTCAGAAAATGGAAGCACTTCCATTGTAGACTGGTTTAGCCTTCCAAGTAAGTGGTTTGGGGTCATTTAAAGAGCCTTGAATGGTTCTTTGACTTGGATCTAGCTTTCTCCCCTATTCTGTCCCATTTCCCACTTTTCTCTAGCCTATTTCTGGCATCCTAAAGTGCAAAACTGATATTTTTGAGCTCGGGGTCAAAATCAACCTTTGTGGGTCAAGCTTGACCTCAACCTTGACCTAGGTCAAGGTCAACATCTCCCTTGACCTAGATCAATGTCAACTTCACTCTTAACCTAGGTCAGAATCGATCTTTTTCTGGCCCAAGGTCTAGATTTCAAATTTCTGGGGTTTCCGGATGTCGGGCTTCGGAAAGAGTTAATTCCCACTTCAAGGTCGGCTGTTTTGGGGTTCCAAAATGATGAATCTTAAATTATATTTAATATAGTTCCTCTTCTAGGGGTATATGTCTAATGGGAATTTAATTCTCCTATGTAGGCCTCTCTAGAAGATTGTGCCCTATATTGGTATATAATAAAGCCTTCTCCTCTCATTTTCTCTAACCATCATTAAGCATAATCACAAGCGCTCAAGACTTTAAGAGACAAGATAAGAAGCAAGATTTGAAGAAAGAATATACTCTCAAGAATTCAAGCATCAAATTCAACAAGGATATCCCTTGGTATCCATTGAAGGATTCAAGCTCTATGGAGCCCTCTTGTTGAAGATTTCTCCATCCACATTCCTCCAAGCCTCTTCCTATCCAAAGATCTATTCAAGATTGGTGTTAAAGATCTGATAGAAATTGATTTGAGACATTCTAAATTCTACATTCTACATCCATTTGGTGCATACATACTTATGGATCCACGGATTTGAATCCACCACAAGGGTTTCCATACAAGCAAGGTGAATTTGTTCATTTACTTTGTTTACTTATGAAATTTCAAATATACTTTGAGGTTAATTCCAAAACTGGGGTTTGACCAAGGAAAACCCCTCCCCCCCAAAAAAAAAATTCCATTTTTCTTGCAAGTACAGGTTAAGAACAACGAATTTAAGTGCAGATCCAGATACCCTTTTCGAAAAAATTTCGGGATCCAGAAACAAATTTTCTATCAGAGTTGTGCAGGTCAAGGTCAACATTTTGGGTCAAGGGTGACATTTTAGAGTCAAGGTCATCCATGACCTATGTCAAGGTCGACCTCAACCCTGACCTAGGTTAGAATTGGAAATTTTGGATCAATGGTGACATTGACTTGAGGGTCAAAATTAGAACTGAGCCAGATCTAAAAACAATTTTGGAATTTGAAGATCTTGCAGTTTCGGTTTCAAGAGCGCAAAAATCAACAATTTATGAGACCATCTAACAGGGTTTTCAGCAGGTTATTTTTTGGAGGTATGTATTTTATTACATTTTCCTTTACAAACATTTCCATATTTACGCCCCTTATCAATTATAATTAAATGTAAGGTGGATAATATTTGCATAGGGTCACTTTAATGAGCAAATCTCCATTTTTCTAAACCCTATCCATATTTTCTACATTACAGTCATGATTAAGATTCTTCAGAGGTAGATGAAGGGAAGATACGGGATACCTAAAGACTTAGTTGAGAAGTACAAGGATACAATTTGTTTCATGGTTGAAACTGATTGTGTACGCTTTGAGCCAATTATACTGAGGAAGAAATGGTGTTATCCTATGGGATATGAGGTAATTTCTGAGGTGTTAACTATGCAAATTGAACATGTCCTAGCATATGAGATAGATACATCTAAGGAGATATGGGAAACCTATGAGGAAAAATCAGATAAATTAAGAGAGGAATAGACCAGAGGTTTGAGGAAAAGAAAATTAGACAACATTGTGCATGAATGTGGTATTAAGACAAGATTCACAGAGGAAGAGTTGAAGGAAGTTAAGAAGAAGTTAGGAGAGTGATCTTCTAGATTATCAAGTTCTGATACTGAAGCCTTTACACCTCCTAAAGTAGAGATGGTAGAAATTCCACCTCCTATGGTTATTGATGTAACCTCCTTTCCACCACAGCACACCTCGCAGGTAGAACAGTTTATTCCTAGAGTGAGTACTAGATCTAGCAGACAAATATCACCACCTAAAGAACAAAGCAATGTGAGAGAAGAGAAGAAACCTGAAAGTGACAAGCATATATGAAAACCTGACTTGAAGATGATTGAGAAGAGAGCTACCGAGCAAGGGAAGTTAGTTTCTATTAACAAATACTATGACAGGTATGAGGAAACTGATAAACTTTGGATTGAGGATGTTGTAGTTAATCATTTACTTGTTTTCAAAAAGAATCTATTGGAGATAGAGGGCATTATACCTTAATATTTATATGGTATATTGGAAACTAGGAAACAGCTAGCACAGAATGAGGATAAAACTATCAGAAATCAAGAAATTGATAATATGTTGCATGTAGTTTCTATGCAAGAAAGAGACAGGATATTTAAATAACCGAAACCTTTATTGAGAACTAAGACTAGACTAGTGAAGATTATGGAAAGAAAACATGATGAAGTTACTAAAGAGACTTAGAAAGCACTGGACCAGATATTAATGAACACTATTCCTGAGAAGACCCCACTTCCTACAACTACTTTGCCTACACCCTTAGGAATGGGAGAGAGTTTGAAGATAGCTGAGGGAAGTGCTGAGAAGATCGAAGTTGATATGTAACCAGATTTCGATGTTTCTGGTGTGCTTGTGACTCCTGACACTTCACATAATGAGAAGGAACCATTTGAAGAAAATAATGTCAATACAGTGACTAGTTAAGAAGGACAGAAAGAATTAGAGCATAAACAAGAAATAGAAAATGTTGAATTCAAGAATGAAGTTGACACATCTTCTACCTTATTGTTGGAAAGTAAAGACAAATCTATTGATATGCATTTTGATTTCATGGATGAGGATGAGTTGGTAAAATTATCTTTTGCTACACTTTCTAAAGCAAAGGAGAGATCCAAAAAGAAAAGTCACAAGAAGACCAAGGTGATGTCTAAAACAATTTATGCTTTCAACAAATTGCTCCGAGTACCTATTGTTTTCCAGAACAGAGATGATGTAGAGAATATGAATTTGGCACTTGATGTGTTTGATGGACAGTATGAGAACTTGGTGAAAATTGCAGAAGGAAAGGCAAAAAAGAACTACTCAAAGAAGAAGTTATTTGAAGTTTGCTAGTCTATCTCATGGTACTTGGGAATTCAGAGAAGCAGTATAGAAAATGCAAAGAGTTGTGTTGCACATGGAGGAAACTATTCAGCTATTGCATAAACCCTATCACACATATTTAGAATGTTGAAGACATTATTGACAAGGATAGGGCAACCTTGAACAACATGATGGACAGTTGTGAGACCTCTTCATAATCTGTAATGGAATTGGACAAAGAAGTAACAAGAATTTTGGCTAAACTAAATGTATTGGATATTGAGAAAGGGAGAGTTTTGAAAAATTTTAGTTTGCGAAAGAGTTTAATCACTCCTAAGCTATCAATTATTGAAGCCCACTTATCAGACATGGAGAAAACTGTAGAATCATTGGCTAACTCTATGCCAACATAGTTGAAACAAGAAGAGACAACATCATTTGCATTAAATGGAATAATTCATGTTAGTCAACTATTGCTTAAGTCATGGAGTACAAAAGTGAAGATCTTGGAAGATTCATTTCAAGATATTTTGAAATTGGTAAGCAAGCACTAGTTTTATTACTTTTTATGCACGTTTGTCATTATTGTCAAAGGGGGAGAAGAGAGAAGAGAGAAGAGAAAAATGAATAGAGGAGAAGAGGTGCAGATAATGTAGAAGAGAGAAGAGAAAAATGAATAAGGGATAAGAGGATAAGATAATGTATAAGGGAGAAGAGAAAAATAAAATAGAGAAAGAAGAAGGAGAGATAGATTTTGTTTTGTTGGAACACTTGGTTATTTTTTGTTAAGTGTTGCCATCAATGCCAAAGGGAGAGATTGTTGGAAAGTGATCAATTTTGTATGATGTAATTCATTTTTTATTTTTCATTTATGGAAACACATCTGGCATACTGATCGATTCATTTAAAGTTAAGTTTTGGTGACTCTGAAATTGGCTAAGTACAGGAGCAGAATTACAGAGGTATTTTTAGTATCAAAGATTGAGATCGATGAGTCACACCAAGCGAGCTTAGAAGAAGATAGTATGGGGTATGTGTGACCTCCACCTAAGATAAAAAAAAATTTGATGATCTTTACAGTAAGTTAGAGATATTTGAAGACAGACAGACAACAATAGAACATTGATATAGAGCAGCTAGACAGAAGTGATGATTCAGGGAGTATAACGTGGACTCCTGGCAATCAGAGTTGGATTATGATTGTTGATAACATATGTTTTAATTATGTAAGAGCTCAAACTATGCATTTGATATTTTCTTTATTAAATGCATTTTTTATTGAGAGTCGACTATGTAATATTTGTATTTGAGAGCCGACTTGGTATAGAAGAAAGATATATATGTAAGATATTTTTGTTGAGTGAAGAAATAGAAGTGGAACAGAGTTTTGGATGTGATATGTGAATGAAAGAGTAGAGGATGATAGATATCATTGAAGAACTATGATTGGAAATATCTAAGCATTAGAGATGCTTGTTTTATTCATTAGTGAGAACATTTTGTAACAGAACTATATTGTAAGAGTTGTATGCTCAGTTGGCCCCTAGCAAGGTGTTGTATACCTTTAACAGGGTTGTTACTCCTTTAACAAGGAAATGTACTATGTAATATTTAGGTCCCAGTAGGGCTAGGTATCCTAACAGGAACACTATACTTTAGTGCATGGTTGTGGGTACCATCCCCACTGGGGTTTTCCCTTGGTTGGGGTTTCCTCGACAAAAAATAATGGTTTTATGAGTACTGTGTTATTTTCTTATGTTCTTTTCATTTCTAAAATCTTACGGATTATTTTCAATTGGTTGAAAAGTTTAATTAAGTGTTGTAATACTAATTCATCCGCCCCCCCTCCCCTCTTAGTATTACCTAATCCTAACATCCCTTACCATTGTAATTCTCAAGACAAGGCATATCAGCTTACTGAGGGACAAAAGAAACAAATAATGTCTAGGGATAAAGAACTACCCATGTCACATGTAGGAATACTAAAATTTGATTGAGATAAGGAGGCAAGTTGTTTTTGTAAAGAGGATACAGTTTGAGCCAGACTAATTATTATGGAATCATTAGAAGAAATAGGAGGCATAGAAACATTAGAAACACTAGGAAAAGTGTAGGAAGTAGTGGGAATGGAAGACACAACCGGTGGAACACTTGGAGCCACATTTGGAAGAGGGTTGGAATAGGTAAAAGGAACACTATGGTAAGAAGGTTGTGAGGTAGGTAGAGACACTAGTGGAACACTCACAGGAAGAGATGGAAGTGGAAGATTCAAAGCTATAAGATTGGAATATGGAAAAGATGTTGTCACTAAAGGAGGAGTATAAGTAGGAATGCTAGGTAAATAAATGGAAGAAGGTTCCACACTAGTGACAGGAGGAGTGAATCCTAGATCTTGAGCTTCTTGAGCTAAAGGTTTGACATTTAAATGCACAAGATGAGTGATACCACGCAAGAGATTAACACATTAATCACTATCACGAAGGACTTTCTTAAGGGCCTCTATAGCTTGAATAGAATCTAGATTATGGTTTTCTTGAATAAGCCAATTTCCCATTTTATCAAGTTCAGTTGAAATTTTTTGGAATTGTTCAGGAGGAACTCTTAAATCATCATCCTTATCATGAGATGAGTGAGAAGATTTATGCTCTGTAGAATTATTGGAATCATGAGTGATCAATTTTTCATCTGGGATCCTAAGGAAAGGAGAGGAAGGCTTAGGATCAAAGGAACCCATAAGTCTGTGAATTCTTCTAATCAGGATATTATAAGTAGGACTAGAGGTAGTAAAGCTCATACGCCAATGCAATGCAAATGAACTAAATTAGGAAAACACAAGGCATGAACAAATAAATGTTTTTGTATTTTTTCTTTATATGATTTAATTTTTGAAATGTAAATGCAAGAACATAAAATAAGGCTAATCTAATATGCATGCAAGATCTAACGTGAAATGTAAATCTAACACCACAAAAGAAAGAGTTGTCGTAAGCGGGTTCACCAAAACGTAAAGGATAAAAATATAAAATGTACAGAGGTAATGGGTACAAGTGACTTGCACATATAAATAATACCCCTTTACATATGAAAAGTTTGAGGAAGGTAAGATTCTCCTCTTAGCCCCAAATTCACAAAGGAAAGATCCAAATTGATTAACCACCAGAAAGTGGTCAATGCACAAATGAATCAATCAATTAGAAATAAGAAGAAAGAGGAAAACCTTACATTCCATTTTTGGAGGAGAGTGTGTAATAGATATGAAATGATTAAAATCTTAATTTAAATGAATTGAAGACAAATACTAACCTCAAAGTAGAGCAGATCTGGAAATTGTTGTTTTCTGGTGTCTGTACTGAGTTTCTGAAAATTCGACAATCGGATCTGGAACAGAAACACAGAGACGGAGAAAACCCATAAATATTTTTCTTTTCTGAGCTAGGTCAACCTTGACCCAAATACAGGGGCACAATTGTACCCCTTTATGTCAACCTTGACCTGCACTACTCCAACAGAAAATTTGTTTACGAATCCTGAAAGTTTTTCGAAAAGGGTATCCGAATATGCTCTGTAATTCACTATTTTGTACCTATACCTACAAGAAAAATAGTTTTTTTTTGTTTTTAGGGGAGGGTTTTGCCTTGGTCAAACCCCAGTTTTGGAATTAACCTTAAAATAGAATTAAAATTGTAGTAATAAACAAAGTAAATAGAACAATTCACCGTGCTTATGTTGAAACCCTTATGGAGGATTGGAATCCTTGAATCCACAAGTATGGATGCACCAAATGGATCTAGAATGTAGGATATAGGATTTCTCAAATAAATTTCCTTTAGATCTTCAACACCAATCTTGAATGGATATGGATGGAGAAATCTTCAACAAGAGGGCTCCATAGAGCTTGAATCCTTCAATGGCTACCAATGGATCTCCTTGATGAATTTAATCTTGAATGCTTTAAATTAGATGATCACTTCGAGAGAAGATGCATAGATTATCCTTCTTTTTCTTTTCTTTTTCTATCTTAGAAAATGAGAGGAGAAAGGTTTCCTTATAGACTAGTCTAGGGCACAAACTTCTAGAATAGCTGACATATGAGAATTAAATTACAATTAGGCTCATACCCCAAGAAGTGGAAATATATTAAAAATATTTTTTAGAGTCACTACTTCGGAGCCCGAAATAGCTGACCCAGAAGCGAGAAATAGTTCTTTCCAAACCCCGACATCTGGAGATCTTTGAAATTTGAAATTTAGACCCCGGGTAAGGGTCAAGGTCAACCCTGACCTAGGTTAAGGTTGAGGTCAACCTTGACCTAGATCAGGTTCAAGGTCAACCTTGACCCAGAAGGTCGACCTTTACCCTGAGTTCAAGAACCTAAAAATCTTAGAGCAGGATACCAGAAACATGTAGGACAAAAGTGGGAAAACAAGACAGGACAGGGGAAAAACCATATCCAAGTCAAAGACCCATTCAAGGTGTTTGACATGACCCCAAACCACTTTCCCAGAGTCATAAACCATTCCTAAAAGGAAGTGATTCCATTTTCCAATAATACAAAAGGTTTAGGGAGATTTAGTAGATGCTATTGAGTCTTCACCTAATGCTAACATTGCTACATCAACCTAGATGGCCAAGCATGGCCTTAGGGGGAGCATTGGAAAGAAATGGCATAAATCCATCCAACCCCTAATTATGGATATTAAGCTCTTGCAAGTTTAGGGAGAGTATGTAGAGATGTTATGGATCATATATCTATGATCACATAGCTTTGTGATCTATATCCTATGATCAATAGATTACTAGTTTGTTGGATCATGTGCAGAGATGAGTTCATGGGGAACTATTTCATTTCTTTAGACAACAAAGTGTAAGGTCAATCAAAAGAACTTATCTAATCATCACTCAAAGAAGGAGAGCCAAAGAAGAATAGATATTTGAGTAGAAGAGCAGAGAAGCTAGTGCATTGTGTGACTAGACAAAGTAGAATTTTGCAGATTCATCACTGAAGAGGTATTTTAGATTATTTGTGAAGTTTGGTTATGGATACTTCATTCATTTTAGATGTTTTCAAAAGGCCTAGATACAAATTCAAGAAACATCTATATAAGTCCACCGAAGATGATCCTGAAGGTGCATTTTTGCAAACACCCTACGATGTTCTACATGTCAAACATATTAGGTCTTACATTCACTGTAAGTATGAGTCTCTAGGAGAGTTTGAGACCTATAAGGAGATAAAGGACATTATTGGAGTAGATGGAAAATGGAAAGAAGAGTTCACACATCTAGAAAACCTCAGTGTCATGTGAATGATAGAACTCTATGAATTTGACAAAGAGGAATGGATAAAAATAATTCTAAGCAGAGTACACGACCAATTCATTTGGATTAGAGATCAATCAATGAATATATATAGTAAATTGATTCATGGAATAAAAGGTTTAGATAATTATCGATTCATTCCTTTTGCGGAGAAAAACACAAAGAAACAAGTGGAAATCCTAACATATTCATGATGGAAAATGAGATCAATGACCATTAATGACATATTTCAAAAAGATGGCAGACTATTTTCCATGGTTCTTGTATATAAACTATACTAGAGCAGCCAACCTAACTCAGTGTCTGTGGGAGTAATCATGATGGCCTAAAAAATGCTAAGTATAACCTTTACAAAGTACTTGCACAATATTTTTTGGAGAATGTAAAGAAGATCAAGAAGGATAAGTCTAAAGCATTCAGGTTTGGGTCTCTATTGGTACACATGTACATCCACATTGTACATAGCTTTCCTGGTATGCACCCTGGAGCTTGGAAGGACAATGAACCCACTGGAATTCAGATTACATAGAGTTACAAAAGACATAATAGTACATGGGTTGATGGTGAACTATTTGATATGATTAATATTTTGTAGAGGTAGATGAGAGAGAATGATGATACCTGGGGCTTTGGTATAAAAGTATAAGGATGCAATATGTTTCATGGTTGAAATTGATTGTGTTTTGTTTGAGGCAGTTCAACCTAGAATGAAGTGGTTTTATCCTCTGGGATATGAAGTTAGTTATGAGTTTTTGACTATGCAAGATGAACACATACTATCCTCATAAATTGATCCATCTGAAGAAAGATGGGGAACCTATGAAGAGAAGTATATGAAGATAAGGGAAGAACATACTCGACCTTCAAGGAAGAGGAAAGTAGAAAATGTGGTGGATAATATAGCATCCAATGTTGGTATTACAAAGGAGGAGATGAAAGAGGTAAGGAAGAAGATGACACAAGGTGTTTCTGGTTTGACAAGCACTGCTCTTGCAGCCCTTCCACCTCCAGAGATAGTGAAAGTTACTAGTACACCTCCCACTGTAATTGATGTACCTAAAACTACACCTACACCACGTAAGAGGATATTTTAGGAAGAGAAACCAAATGATGTGCCTAAGAGAACCACTAGATCCAATAAAAAAGACTCTCCACCTAAGAATACGAGGGTAGAAGTTGTTAAGGATAAAGAAGAGGAGAAAGGAGAAGAGAAGAACACAGAGGTGAGACAACTTTGGAAGCCTAACATGAAGATAATAAAGAAGAGGATCATTGAGCAAGGAAATCTTATCTCATTGATTAGATTATATGAGAGGTATGATGCATCTGATCAACTTTTGATTGAGGACATGGTCATAAATCATTTTCTTGTTTTCAAGAAGAACTTGTTAGAAGTTGAATATAGTATACCTAAAGATATTTATGAGAAGTTAGAGCTAAGAAAATACTTAGCACAAATTGAAGATGAAACAATCAAAAAAAAAGCTATAGAAGATATGTTACCTGTTGGTTCGGTTAAAGAGACGGAAAGAGTATTGAATGCTATAAAAACTTTGTTGAGAACTAAGTCAACAAATTAGATTTAGGTCCTCACATGTCCAACTGTCTATCCAAAACTTGAGGAATGCAACCCCAAATTAAATGCACCAGTGGGCCAGTCCAAACAATCAGAAGAACCCTGTTTGTGATCAAGAACACCAAAAAAAATCAACTTGGTCAGAGGCACAACTGATTTGAACACCACCGAATAGACAGCACTGAGAAAATCACCATTGAGCACCACCAAGCCTAGTCACCGAGTCTGTCAGTGAAGCAACACATCTTCCAACCAAGAACTGCCACCAAATGACCGAGAAACTCAAGTCTTCAACCGAGCTTGCTACCAAAAACCAATACCCAACCAAAACATCTTTTTGGTGATACAGGATTTCCAAATACCCCATGATGCTCCTGCATCACAATACCCATTTGATACTTCCACATGTGGCAGACAAATATACAGCAGAGCCTCAAAATTTGCATAACAGACAGGACGTTGGTGAAACTGTAGAACATGATTTTATATCTACCATCGCCTTAGCTTGAAATCTTCAAAAAAATTTAACAGGTTCATTTTGCGCTTTCCCTACAATAACAATAGCCATGGGATGGCAGATCTTTGAGGCACATTACAAACAAAAAGTTATATGCCTCACATGTTCCTTGTGTATGATTCTATACGTTGGTCTAAGAGTCTCCTACATACAGGAAAGGAAGAGGCATGTAAAGGTTGTGGAATTTTTCTTACATTTATCAACAACATTTGCTTCAAATTTTCTATGTCTCATCACAAAATCCAATTGGTGCATATCTTGCACTCATTGCAAACCATGAAACTGTATATCTCATAGGGGCTCTATAAACAAATTTCATTGATTCTTCTTGGAAGCGAGAAATAAAAACCCTAAATCTTTCCCCTACGCCTACTATTCCCTGGATGACTCATTTTCTTCTCTTCTCGCACTCCCACTCCTAAAACAATAAATTTCAAAAAACATTGCAGGGGTGCGAGGCTACCCCACATTCCCGTCTCATTTCCACATTTTTTTCCAACTCTTGTGCGGGTATGTGAGATATCAATTCCATTGTGAGAACCTTTGTTTATTTCTTCTACTTTGGCCGATAAAATAATGGGGGTCCCACCAGCACATCACACATTTAATTTTCCCATCTAAAATTTGCACGGGCTAAGCTCCAACAAAATTCACCAAAGACAAAAAAAAAAAAGGTCAAACTTTTTTTTCAAATTTGCAAAAACACAGTGATTTTTTCGCAATTTTTTTTTGTTGTTTTCAACCACAAAATATGCATATCATGAAGAATAGATAATGAAAATTTTGCAAAAATCTATTTAGTTTTCTAGTTTTTGAAATTTGGTCAAAGGTGCATTTTGTAGGGAGCTTAGCCGCATCCTTTAAAATTATCGTGGAAACAATTGAAGTAGAATTTTAGTTTCAATACTATCATATTTAATAATGTTTTAAAAACATTATCAAACAACGACTTGAGTAAAGAAATTATTTAACCTCTTTACTTGCCCCACATTATAAACATATGTAAATCATAAGCCTAACTTATTGAACTTTAAAATTCCTTCAGGTCCCCATTCATTGTATGCATGTATTATTATTTAAATCATTGAAATGATTTAAATAATAAAATAGTAATGTCAATCTTGAGATGACTACAACTGATGAGGCAAGTCAGGTCCCCATATGGGCCCAACTAAAAAAAATTGTTTACAATCAACCAGACCTCTAGAATTTATCTAAATCATTTCCATGTGCATCTAGATCGAAAAATGAAGTTGTAGCTCACTAAAACTTACACTTTAACCATTCTGTTAAATGTCCCAAACTGAGTTTGGAGCCTCTGGAAACGCCTTTGAAAATTGATCAAAACATGATGTTGGATCCTGGCAACTGATGGGCGCACAAATTGATATACAAACATTCATGCCACAAAATTTTTCCTCATAAAACTGCCTTGGATGGAAAATATTAGCGCACAAAGTGGGCCTCTTCATTTTCTTTGCAACTGGACATGTTTGAATACATAAACTACATTTTGTTTTAGTTTCAAAAAAATATCAAATGCTACTCTGAGACCAAACAACTTTGTATGGGGCTTCATTCATATTTAAATAATATGAGGAACTAATTTTCATTATTCAACTATCACTTGGGTGTGATATTTTAAATCTCAAAGTGATTTTGTTGAAAGAATACTTCTATGTGCAAACTACAAAACATAGTAATCTACAAATGAGATGGGCTTTGTAAAAATATCAAATAATCTCATGGAACCCAAAGGATTTTCATACAAGCTCATTTTCATACTGGGAATACAAAGAATCAATTGTCTTGTCATGATGATTAACTAATTAATTATTATTATCCCTCAAAGTGGGCCCTATGAACTTTGGCATTGTTCAATCAGAAAATCTGAATAAGTTGTGTTTGGATCTAGCTTCGAAAACCTTGCAAATGAAATCATCAGGTCTTGCAAACAGACATGAGGGTTCACTTACATGATTATAGGATAGGGGAATGAGTATTCTACCATGAGAGTCAACTGGTGATTCATATATTCACTGTTAAAATGGGCTACTCATAATAGTTTTCAAAGGTTCTCTTTATATGCCTTAGCAAATTTTTAAGATGGTGCCTTTCAAATTTCTTCAAAATTCAAAAATTGAATGCACCAATAGAGTGAAGGGCTGAGTTCTTTGTAGGATGAATCACACTTTGACTGTCACTATACAACCTATGATTCTCTTGTGTCTTGTTCAATTCCTCCATAAACCTTTGTAACCAAATCATCTCCTTACTAGCCTCTGTAGCAGCAACATATTCTTCTTTTGTAGTTGAAAGTACTACAACCTTTTGCAATCTGGAAATCCATCTTACCACTGTGTCACCTATAGTAAAAACATACCATGTAGTGCTCCTCCTTTTATCAATATCTCCCGCTAAATCTCAGTCAACATAGCCTTGTAAAGTGGAATGCGAACCTCCAAAACATAAAGACGAAGTTGTTGTACCTCTCAAATACCTAAGAATACACTTTAGTGCATTCCAATGTTATTTTCTAGGATTGTACAATTTTAAATGACTAGGAAAAGGTGTACTAACTATTTTAGCATCTTGCATCTGAAATATTTTCAACACCTTTCCTATGTAATCACTGCGAGACAATGTCAATGTGTGATTTTTTTATGTCCCTAGTTATTCTCATACAAAGGATTTGTTTTGTTGCACCCAAATCCTTCATAGCTAATAAATGTGCTAATTTCTATTTAAAGTTATCTATATGATTTATATTTGATCCAACAACAAACATATCATCAACATATAATAATAGGATAATATAGCTACCATTAGCCAATCTCTTAAAATAAACACAATGAATAGACTGACATTTGTTGTAACCATGTTCAGTCATAAAACTATTAAATTTTAAATAATATTGTCGGGGTGCTTGTTTCAACTCATGCAAGCTCTTCTTCAACTTGTACACTAAATTTTCCTTACCTTTGACCTCATATCCCTATAGCTTTTGCATACAAATCTCCTCCTCCAAATTTGCAAGGAGAAAAGTTGTCTTGACATCTAATTGTTCCAAATACAAATCTCCTATGGCCATAAGATGAAGAATAGTTCAAATTGAAGTCATTTTAAAAATAGGAGAAAATATCTCATCAAAATCAATACCTTTTCTATGTGCAAAACTGTTGACCACAAGTCTAGCCTTGTATCTTTTCTTACCTCCATGTTCTTCCTTTAACCTATAAATCCATTTGTTAGGCAATGCTCTTTTACCTTTAGGAAATTAAACTAACTCCCAAGTTTTATTTTGTATTAAGGAATCCATCTCTTCTTTCATTCATTTCTCCCACTTTTTCCTTGTTTCAACCTGCATTTCTTTTACATAACTTTCTGGTTCACCAGAATCAGTCAATAATACACAATATAATGAAGGATAATATCATTTAGGAGGTCTACTTATCCTAGAAGATATTATTTTTGTATTTTGAGGAACTTGTTGTGGTTGCGGGTGTTTAATATTTCCTGGCATTGTTGGAACTACATTTACTGGGATTTCATCAAGCACCATGCAGTCTATGTGTTCCTCTTCTTTATTATTTCCATGTATCTAATCCTTGTACATGACCTTTTCATTAAAAATGACATCTCTATTCCTAATGATTTTTTGATTCTCAAAGTCCTATAAATGATAACATAAATAATTAACACCATACCCAATAAAAGTAGACATCTTGTATTTTACCTCAAGCTTTGATCTATTTTCTATATCAATATGGACAAATGCTTTACAACTAAAAATTTTCACGAATGAGTAGTTTACCTTTTTGTCTGTCCATGCCTCCTTTGGAATACCACCATCCAAGGAAATTGAAGGCACTCTATTGATCAAGTAAAGAATAATATCTATAGCATCTACCCAAAACTGCACAAGAAATCCTACATACAATCTCATACTTCTTATTCACTTCATGATAGTTCTGTTTATCCTTTCAGGCACACCATTTTCTTGTGCAGATGTAGAAACTATCTTTTTTCTATGAATCTCATGGTATGTGTAGATGTTAACTACCACAACCTTCATCTATAGAATTCTAAAGGCGATTAAGGCAAATTGGGGCAGTACAGAAATTATAGGTTGAGAAAAATTGAAAATCCAGTTTTTTAGTATTTTTATATGTTTTAGAAAAGAGCATTTTCAAAGGCCTTTGGGACATAATTTAGGATTGAAACTGTCATTTGTCCCTTATCATGATATTCCAAAGGCATGGTGCTAAGGGATTTATTTTAAACCTCTTGAAGACCTTTCCAATGAGGTATTTTGTTCTAAATTTTGAGCAACGAGCTAAAACTTATAACCCCACGAAGTTGGGGTAGAAAAATATGAAAATGGCATGGTTTTTACCATGTTTTCAATCTCTTTTCCTTCAAATTATTCTACTTTTCAAATTTTCTCATTGAAGAGAGAACCACATGTCAGCACTATGAAGTTTTTGAAGAGAGAACCACGTGTCACAAAATCTTGTCAGCATGTCACGTGTCAAAGTTTTGATCATGATGATTGACAAAGCTCTGAGGGCCACATCCTTTAAGGAAAAATGTCAATTTTTCATTCAGTGATGAATTCCAAGTCAAATTTGATTCAAAAATGAGATTGCCTCCATGTACAAAAATGAGGAATCACTATGAGTGGAGTTGGGAACTTATTCCATCATGATGACAAGGAAGTTTGGAAAGGAACAGGTGGCATCCATGCTGCACACATGGAAGGATAAAAATGATACATAAATTGGCATGCCTGAGGAAGTTATAACAACCTCCATGATGAAATCCCCACATGGAACAAATTCAGAGCCCCTTATCTATCACATTTTTTACTTTCAGTTCAAGGAATTAATCTATTAAAACCTATGGGAAAATTGAAAAAAAAAGAAGGATTGAAGCATCTATTATGGAGTCTTTTATTCACTACATAGAAGAACACTTAGAAATAGCTACAGAATTCAGTATTTTTTTAATGGCTAATCTTTTCCAATTAGCTAATTTTTTAAATTTGAGAATCCAAATTTGGCTAATAATTCAAGATTTAAAGCAACCTAATGTTGGAATTGGTTTATGATGTTGTTGGAATTCATGTTTTGTCACTGATGTCAACATATGTTTCTATGGAGCCACAACAGACTAGTTATTACTATTGCTTGGTAATAGACATAAGTGTACAGGTACTGTACGGTTGATTTAGAATGAGAGAATATGGTGATGATTATAGGGATGTGTTGTGATCTTATGTCTAAGGTTGCATGGCTTAATATTTTAGATTAAGTGAGTTATAGATGTTTTAGTGAAGACTGGGTACTAGACTGTGATAGTGATCTTTGACAGAGTTAGTCTCTATGTTTTGAGGATAACTTATGTGCGATATGGATTCATGCTATGCGAGCTTGGGGAATGTTAAGAGAAATGTTGAGGAATTTTTTTTATGATTCTTGGGTCATAGGACTCTTGGTGACATCAGTTGTGGCGTGTGTTCTAAAGGAGACCTATTTGGGGCTGACTTCAGAGATGAAACGTGTATTGTGGAGTGCGAGCATGGATTATAGATCTTGTATTATATTTGATGAATTTAAATTGATGTTTACATGTTATAGGTACCGTGTGTATCTTAGCAAAGATTTAAGTAATTATTTGTGCATTGGGGAAGTCTTAATTGGCCAACCTAATTGCTTGTTGTAAATTTATATAAAAGAAAGTTGTTTTCTTTTATGGAAGTGTGGTAACAACGAAGTGTGGAAGTTGCGAGCTTGTTTGTGTGAATTCTGCTAGATGTAGAGTAGAAGATATGATTAAGAGACTTTATTAGAACTGGTCAAGAAAAGATGGTTTATAACATACAGTTCATTGCATTGTATATTTCTTATATACACTTATATTTTGGATAGTAAGTCCTGAGGGTGGATTTAACCTTCTTCAAGTAGTGTGTCTGGGAAGTGAGCCTATTGTTACTCTTGACTCCTAACAAGGTCTATCCTTTAACAAGGACTATGTATTGTAATGCATTAATAAGCTCCTAACAAGGCTAAATCTTTTAGCATGGATACTATACTCTCATTACATTATTTGTGGGTGCTAATTCCCACCAGGATTTTACCTTTAACAGGGTTTCCTTGACAACAAATGATTGTGTTATGGTGTTTCATTTATTGTGTTATCATTTGGATTAAAGTTTTGGTTTATAATGTATAATGTTTAATAATCTATCTCACAACTAATTTATCCCCCCCCTCTCAGTTGTGTTGGTGGACTGTTATTCCTAACAATTGGCATTAAAGCATCTGGTCCTTAGAGAGAAAGCTTAACATCTTGAGGTGATCCTGAAAATGGCATCTTACAAGAAGGATAGTCTGAAGTTTGATCCTAAAAACTTTGATAGGTGGAAGAACAAAGTGAGAACTCGTTTGTTTTGTTTTGGAATTTGATTATTGGATGATTACAAAGAAGGATAATTCGGTCAAGACTAAAGATGAACTGGACAAAGGTACTGGTGATGAAAATAAGTTGTTTTCTTATAACATAGTTGCAAGAGAAGCACTAATTAGTGCACTCCCTGAAAGTGAATTCACAAAGGTTAAAGACTTGGATTATGCACATAAAATTTGGTCAATATTGGAAGCACTATATGAAGGAGATAAGTTTACTAAGCAGGCCAAGTTGCAGAACTTGAAGACAAGGATGGAAAATCTGAAAATGAAAGATGATGAGAACATTAGAGCATATTTACATAGAGTTACAGAGGTTTTTATTGGGATTAGAAACTCTGGAGGGACATACAATGAAAGATAAGTGATTGCAAAGATTCTTAGATCTTTGACACCTGTTTAGAAAACTAAAGTGCAAGATATAGAGGAGATCATACCTTTCATGACGAAATTCAATAGAGAAATGTTGATTGAAAAATTAACTATCTTTGAGGTCACAGAGCTGGGAAATTCATTACCTAAAGTTGAGACAACATTTAAGGTGATTGTACATAAAAATAAAAAGACTTTATGAGGAACTGTGAGCACCAGCAGGAGTGACTTGAGAGAAGAGCTTGGTGAATATGTTGATGACTGGGAATAGATACAGGAAGAAGAAAGGAAGTTAGATGAAATTGTGGCCCTGGTCGCTAGAAGATAAAAGAGAGGTGAGGGTAAGTTTTAAGGAAATTTACCTTTGAAATGTTTTTTCATGCAATAAGATAGGTCATTTGCATCTAGATGACCTACAAGGGTTCCTAAGCATAAATCAAAGTTTTATAGACCTAAGTATTCCAAGGATTATAAGGAATGTTACTATACTAGTGAAGGTGCTTTTGATGATGATGCTATTAATTATGATGAGATTAGATTTATTGCTATCAAGGATGATGAACCTATTAATGAAGAGAAATCCTTGTTGTCACATGTTGAAAATAAATATGAGTGGCTCATGGACAGTTATTTTTCACACCATATGACTAGAGATAGAAATAAATTTGTTAAGCTAACAAAGTATGATGGTGGTGTTGTGATATTTGGTGATAACACTCATAATCTTATCATTGGAGTTGGATCTATTTCTTTGGATGGAAAGACCAATACTGATGATGTGTTACTTGTTGATGGACTTAAGCATAATTTGTTGAGTGTTGGACAACTAGTTGACAAAGGTTATCAATTGAAATTCATTGATGGGAAATTATCTATCAAAAGTAAGTCGGGAGAACTGATCGCATATGTTACTAAGTCAAGAGGTAATGCATTTCAATTGAATACATCTAAGACTCCTTTTTTTTGTGAAGGTTGATGATAGTTGGTTGTGGCATAGAATATTTTGTCGTGTGAATTTTGATTATATTGTGAAGGCAAGTATGACTAATGTTGTTAGATACCTACCAAATACTGTGAAACCATCTAACACCATGCATAGAGAATGTGTAATGGGGAAATAGACTAGAAGCAGTTTTAAAAGAAAATCTTACTCAGTGAAAGGGAAGTTGGATCCGGTGCATACAGATCTATGTGGTCCTACAAGAACAAGATCTTACTATGGTATAAGGTATTTTATACTTTGTTTTATGACTTTTCTAGGATGATGTGGGTTAAATATCTGAGAGAGAAATGTGAGGCTTTTGACAAATTCAAGATATTCAAAGAAAAAGTTGAGAATGAATTAGGTTTAAAGATAAAATTTTTGAGATTAGATAGAAGTGGAGAGTTTACTTCAAAAAATTTCAATACCTACTATGAAGAGCATGGAATATACATATAGACATCTGCTCCTAGGACACCACAATAGAATGGGATAGTAGAGTGAAGAAACATAAGAATATTAGATGTTGCAAGAACCATGTTGTTGGAAGGAAATATATCACATGTTCATTGGAGAGAAGTTTTTGGTACTTTTGTTTATACTTTGAACATAATTCACATAAGAGAAGGTACAAGTAAGACTCCTTATGAATTACGGTTTAATTATACTCCTACTATGAAATATTTTAGTATATTTGGTAGTAAATGATATATCAAAAGAGAAGATGAGATAGGAAAGTTTGATGCTAGAAGTGATAAAGGAATATTCCTTGGTCATTACACTAAGAGAAAATATTATAAATGTTTCAATATGAGATTGAGAAAGATGATTCAAAGTGCTAAAGTGAGGATTGATGAAAATTTCCAGATTTAGGAAACAATATATGAATTTAACTAGACTACAGAGATCAAGGAGGTTACTACAGATTGAGAAGAACCTTTTGAGATTGAACATGAGATCAAGGTATGTCAAGCTGACTCAAATGAGCCTACTAAAATTCCTAAGACTCTGAGGTATGTTAATAAAACCCATCCTGAAAATCAAATTATTGGCAATGCAAATAAAGGAATGATGACAAGATCTAGATTAAGAGATGACAAGATCTAGATTAAGAGATGAAATTTGTTTGATTTCTCAAGTTGAACCAAAATCTACTAATGAGGCATGTAGAGATGAACCTTGGACTAAGGTTATGCAGGAAGAATTTGAACAGATAAAGAAAAATAACACTTGGGAACTAGTTCCTAGACCTAAAGATAAGAATGTTATAGGAACTAAGTGGGTTTTCAGAAACAAGATGAATGAAGAAGGAATGGTTGTCAGAAATAAGGAAAGACTGATTTTTAAAGGCTACTCCCAAAAAGCAGGTATAGACTTTGAAGAAACATTTTCTCTTGTTGCTAGGCTTTAAGCTGTAAAATCATTTCTTTCTTATGTTGTACACAAAGACTTAAAAGTATATCAGATGGATGTGAAATTTGCATTTCTAAATGGAGATCTAGAAGAGGAAGTATATATTGAACAACCTGATGGATTTCCTCTGACAGAAGATGAGTATATGTTTTGCAAGCTTAAGAAGGCTTTGTATGAACTGAAACAAGCACCTAGAGCATGGTATGCAAGATTGGACACGTAACTACTTTGTCTTGGTTTCAGAAAAGGTAATGCAGACAACAATTTGTACTTAAGAACTAGTGAAGATGAAATTCTAATATTTGAAGTTTTTGTTGACGATATCATTTTTGGAGGAAATGATGTAATGAGTAAAAAAATTTCTAAGGAAATGGAAAATGAATTTGAGATGTCAAATATTGGTGAAATGAAATTTTTCCTTGGATTGCAAATTAATCAAAATAAGAATGGTATTTTTATATATCAGACAAAGTATCTTATAGAAATGTTGAAATTTTTTGGAATGGAATATTGTAAACATGTTGGAACACCTATGATTACTTGTCACAAGCTTACTACTATTGACAAATCTCAGAGTGTTTTTCAGACAAAGTATAGATCTATGATTGGAGGCTTACAATATCTGACTCATACTAGACCAGATATTTCTAATGTAGTTGGAATTGTGGGAAGATATCAAGAAGATCCTAAAGAGACACACCTTGCTGCTATAAAAAGAATATTTAGATATCTGAAAGGAACACGAGATTATGGCTTATGGTATAAAAAATCTGATGATTTTGATTTTCATGCTTATATTGATGTTGATTGGGAAGGAAATGTTGATGACAGAAAGAGTACAAGTGGTGGTGCATTATTTCTTTGGAATAGATTGGTTTCTTAGTTAAGTAAAAAGAAGGATTGTATAGCTCAGTCTACTGTTGAATAAGAGTATGTTGTTGCTGCTATAAATAGCACATAGATTTTTTGGATGAAGCAAATGTAGACAGACAATGGGATAAAATTTGATGAGCCAATGGTTATCAATTGTGATAACACTAGCACAATGAATATCTCAAAGAATCCAGTTATGCATTCAAAGACTAAACATATTTCCACTAAGTATCATTTCTTGAGAGACAATGTTGTAGAAAAGGATATTAGATTGAAGTATATCAGCACAAAGGAATAAATAGCAGATATATTTACAAAACCTTTCCCAAATCATACCTTTGAGTATCTCAGAGGTATGCTTAGGGTGAGAGCCCCTCCTCGCGAGAACTAAATTGATGCAGGAATGCATTAGTCCAGTGGCTTTTAGAGCTATATCATTTTTTGGACATGATGTATGGATCTACTCCTTAGGGGGAGTGATTGTAGGAACATTATAGAACACATTTGGGTGATTTTGCACCTGGTTATTGGAGGCATGAAGATTTGATAAAGATACACCTTGCAGAAGAAAGATGGTTAGAAGAAGAGTTATGGCACCCTTTGTCATTGTTGTCAAAGGGGGAGAGATTCTATGTGAAAATCCCTACTATTTCAGGGAGAGCCGTGTTGAAGATATTGAGTAGATTTTCTCATATGTTTCCATCAATGCCAGAGGGGGATATTGTTAGAATTTGTTTTCTGATTTTGTTGTTTTCTATTATGGAAAAAAAAATTCAAAACCTTTACAAAAGCTCAAAAGATAGGAAGATTAAGCACATACCAAAGAGAAATAGCCAGGGAGACATAAGAAGATACTACAACACCTCCCCAACACTAGCAACCAGCAAAAAACACCCAACAACAAAAAAATAGGATGACCAGGACAAACAAGTTAAGATATTTTTCATAAGATCAGTAGTTTCCTCCTTTAGTAATTCATATTTCTAGATAGAATCCCTGAGGTTCTCAATATATTTTGAGCTGACCATCTTATTATTTTTAGTATTTTCTTTAGTCCTAGAGCCAGGACCAGCAGATTTGTTTCCTTTTTCATCATCATCTTCAACATTTATGGGGTTGGAATTACCCTCTATCACAACCAAGAGGCAACGTAGATTATCAGTAGTAACCTTCATTCCTTCATAATTCTTCTTCATGATCCTGCTGAGGGTTTCCTCTATGTGTTGGATACAGCTTGAAGTAGTTTCCAGGTGGAAGTTGACCACCGCATTGATTTTAAGTTCCAGTTTTTCCATCAGCCCCTTCTCTTCCCCTTCAGTGCAATCATCTTTGATATCTTTAGGAGTATTTGGCTTAGCCATCAGTAGAGATATTTTATAAAAAATTTCCTCCAGCTTAGACTGTTTCATGTTGATATCTTTTATTTCTTCAAACAACCAAGAACTCATCTGCATGTCTGTATCAGAGAAATATTTGGTAGCCTGCATAAACCCACTCACATCTTTTCTCTTCTCATTGGTCTCCTCCTAGATTTTCATATGTTCCACCTTCTTCCTAATCCTTCAACTATTTTCTTTTCTCTTTGACCTTGTCATAGTTAACCCTAGATGTAAAACTGTCTTTTATCACACTTTTTTGCCTGACTCAAGCTGATTCATAATGGTTAGGTTCTCCTTAGCATTGGGAGTGGTAGAAATCTCAGTCACACTAGGGAACACATTCATGTTTTTTCACTGATGTCAACATATGTTTCAATGGAGGCAGAACACACTAGTTATTATTATTGCTTGGTGACTGACAGAAGTGTACAAGTAATGTATGTTTGACTCAGAATGAGTGAAGGTGGTGATGAGTACAGGGATATTTTATGATCTTATGTCTAAGTTTTCATGGCTTAATATTTTATATTAAGTGAGTTACATATGTTTTAGTGAAGACTGGGTACTGCACTATGACATTGATCTTTGACAGAGTTAGTCTCTGTGTTTTGAGGATAACTTACGTGCGATATGGATTCATATTATGTAAGCTTGGTAATGTCAAGAGACATGTTGAGGAATGTTTTTTATGATTCTTGGGTCGTGAGACTCTTGGTGATGTCAGTTGTGGTGTGTGTTCTAGAGGAGACCTATTTGGGGCTGACTTTAGAGATGAAGTGTGTATTATGGAGTGCGAGCGTGGATTATGGATCTTGGATTATATTTGATGAATTTTAATTGATTTTTACATGTTATACGTACCATTTTTATCTTAGAAAGGGGTTAAGTAATTATTTGTGTATTTGGGAAGTCTTAATTGGATGACCTAATTGCTTGTTGTAAATCTATATAAAAGAAAGGTGTTTTCTTTTATGGAAGTGTGGTAACAGGGAACTGTGGAAGTTGTGAGCTTTTTTGTGTGAATTTTGCTAGATGTAGAGTAGAGGATATGATTAAGGGACTTCATTGGAACTGATCAAGAAAAGATAGTTTTTCATCATACCATTCATTGGATTGTATAATTCTTATATATGCTTGTATTTCAAACAGTAATTCCTGAGGGTGGATTTAACCTTCTTTAGGTAGTGTGCCTAGGCAGTGAGCCTACTGTTACTCTTGACTCCTAACAGGGTTTTTCCTTTAATGGGGACTATGTATTGTAATGCATTAATAAGCTCCCATCAAGGCTAAATATTTTAGCAGGGAAACTATACTCTCACTACATTATTTGTGGGTGCTAATTCCCCTGGGTTTTTGCCTTTAACAAGGTTTCCTTGACAGCAAACAATTGTGTTATGGTGTTGCATTTACTGTGTTATCATTTGGATTAAATTTTTGGTTTATAATGTTTAGTGTCTAATCTGTCTCACAACAATTCACCCCCTCTCAGTTGTGTTGGTGGCATGTAATTCCTAACACCTAAATTGCCACATTTTTACCAAAATTTGTTTTAGAAATATTTAAATCGCCAAATAAAGTATTTTATTAAAAAATTGAGTTCAAAGATTTGCCACAATATTCGATACATGGTTACATTTGATTTTCCCAAATTTCATTATTTTTTGATCAAAAACTAAGAGTGGAGGGGTGAATCAGTTACCACAAAAATAAATCCAAGTCCCTAAGATGTCTTAAATATATTTTTCATTGTTGCTTGATTAACTCGGTAAACATAGCAAACCTTAAGATATTAACTGTGATTATACTTTAGTAATTAATTGTAGAAACATAAACCATAAACCAAATGAAAAGTACATAGATAACACCAAGATTTAACATGGAAATCCAATATGGAAAAACCCATTAATTGCAACTAGTCACTATTTTTCACTCTTCTAAAGTGAGCCCTATTAGGAGCCAACCCTGTTAAAGGTTACAATAAGACATTGTTAGGTGTGACCCTATTAGAGGATTTAATCACCCTATAAGGAGTGGCCTTGTTAGAGGTCTTCAAACACTTCAATGTATAAATGTCACCTTGTGAGAGGATTTACAAAAGACTGTTAAGTCTACTCTATTAAGAGATTTTGATCATTGCTACAATTGTTAGAGAGTAACAATGGATTGACATGTTCTGATAAGCAACTATCTTTGCTAATTTAGTTCTATGTTCTAGATTTACTTGATCCTCACTGATCGGATATTTTTTTGTAGGTCTATGTGTTCTGTCCTAAATCAGAATCCCATATGATTTTTCCTTCACTCTTCATGTCATAAACACATATCTATTCTTATTATAGATCAGATATTCAATCCAAACTTGACCTTATATAAATATGATAAGCCTTGTCAAGTTAGCCTTGATATCCTTCCAAATAAATAATAAAACTCATGTCTGTCGGGTGCATATAACCAATTATCCATAAAATATAAACTGTTGTTATTCGGCTGACACTAACTATTTAACTCGGTCAACATTAAAATCCTTCAACACTTGACCAACACTGTAATGCCTGAGTGAACTTGGTTAGAACTAAAAAATCACTTTGGTCTTCTTCAATGCGTGAGAGTCCTTGGCATGAACTGAATGTGCTTGGATAGGATTAGACATTTTTGTAAACATCTCTATACTTGTGTAAACATCAATGACAATACACAATTGAATAATTGTCATCAACAATATCCCTCTTTCGCATTGATGGCAACACAACATGTCATAATAAAAAGAATTTATAGAGCAACAGACATAAGAATAAAATTTTATTAATGTCCTTAGCTTCATTCTAATTCTCATCAAATTTTATTAATGTCCTTAGATTCATTCTGATTCTCATCTAAAATCTCCCTCTGTCTTCACAATCACTGAAATACAGATTTCTCCCTCTTACATTAATATTTGTTTTCGATAAAGTTTTCTCCCTCTATCATCAATATCTCCATCAGTAATCTTTATGACATTCAGTAATCTCTCCCTCTTTGAAAACCAATGTCAAAGACACCAACTAATATATATATATCCAATGAAGTTTTAATGTACCTATTTGTACTGATTCATATGCAATAAGCTCTGAATATCTGCATCAACATGTTAAGATTGTTATGTAGCTTGGTTGATGCATCACTAAATTATGTTTTATTGAGACTCGGTAAGGGGAATTACCCCTAGATTTCCTCTAAGATACAATAATGCATCCTTAGGTAATGGCTTTGTGAATATGTCTGCAATTTGTTCTTTTATATTCACATATTCCAATCTTACTTCCTTGTCCTGAACCAATTCTCTCAAGAAATGATACTTTATTGAAATATGTTTAGTCTGAGTATTCATCATAGGGTTCTTTGAAATGTTAATAGCATTGGTGTTGTCATAGTAGATAATTACTGGTTCTTTGATTTCTTCCTTCATACCTGAGAACAGTTGTTTGAACCATATGATATTTGAACAAATTATTGTTGCAACAACATACTCTGCTTTTGTTGTAGATTGAGAAATGCAGTTTTGTTTCTTGCTTGTCTAGGAGACTAACCTCTTTCCAAGAAATAATACTCCACCACTTGTGCTCTTTCTATCATCAACACTTCCAGACCAATCAGCATCATTAAAATTCTTCAAATCAAAGTTTCATCCTTTCTTATACCATAATCCATACTCTTTAGTACCCTTAAGATATCTCAGAATCCTTTTGATAGTCATCAAATGATTCTCTCTAGGATTAGTTGAAAACCTTGAAACAATACCAACTGCTAATGCAATATCAGGTCTAGTGTGAACAACATATTGAATTTTACCAATCATGGATCTGTAGGTAGTCTAATTTACTTCTTTTGAATCATCATCCTTTGACAACTTATGTCCAGTAGGCATGGGTGCTCCAACTGGTCTGGAATATTCCATACCAAATTTCTTTAGTATTTCTTTGATGTATTTATATTGGGTAATGTAGATACCATCCTTAATCTGGTAAACTTGTAAACCAAAAAAGAATTTTATTTCACCAAACATAGACATCTCAACTTCCTTACTCATAGCTTCAGAGAATGCTTTGCATAAATCATCATAACCAATAAACAGTATATCATCCACAAATATTTATGCTAACAGTATCTTATTCTGAGGTCCTTTGATGTACAAGTTACTATTGTCATTAGTTCTCTGAAATCCAATACTTATTAGGTAACCATGCAATCTTTCATAATATGCTCTAGGAGCTTGTTTCAATCCATATAATGCATTGTGCAATTTTCAAACCATATTCCTTTTGATAGGATATACAAAACCTTCAGGTTGCTCAATATAGACTTCCTCTTCAAGAATTCTATTTAGGAATACAGATTTTACATCCATTTGATAAACCTTGTATCCTTTGTGTGCAGCATATGCCAGAAGAGTTCTGACTCCTTCAAGTCTTGCAACAGGACAAAAAGTGTCTCCATAATCAATACCCTCTTCTTGAGCATATCCTTTACATACTAATCTTTCTTTGTTTCTGGAAACTTCTCCTTTTTCATTCATCTTGTTTCTGAAAACCCACTTAGTACCAATCACATTCTTATCTTTTGGTCTAGGTACAAGAGTCCAATTTTTGTTCTTTTCTATCTACTCAATTTCTTCATTCATGGCTTTTATCCAGCTTTCATCAATCAATGCATCTTTAATAGTTCTAGGTTCAATTTCACAAAGAAAACATGTACCTTTGATTTTTTTCCTTGTCATTACACCTTCTGTCTGATATCCAATTATTTGTTCAGGTGCATGATGCCTTCTAACATATTTTGCAAGTATAGGATCCTTCCTTTTTTATTCTGGGCTTGTTCCACTTGGTTCACCATGCTCAAAATTTTTGTTCTTCTCTTATGTCTGGTACTCAGGTTCCACTATCTGAGACTCGGGCGTCTTTGTCTGAGACTAGGGTTCCTTTGTCTATGACTCGGTTCCCTCTGTTTATGACTCAGTTTCTTCAATATTTGACTCGGTTTCCTCTACCAGCAGCTCGAGTTGCATAAGCTACAACTCAGGTTGAACTATTTGAGTTTGTGTAGATGAGTTCAATGGTTGACAGGGATTTGTCCAATCACAATTTCTTATGTCTTAGGTATAGTATCAGGTTCATAATACACAAAATTTTTGTAATCCTCAGGCTCTTTACTTCTCTGTTCTTCACCTCTTTCTACAAACTCATCAATCCTTACATGCACACTTTCTATGACTTTATGAGTAGAAAGATTCAAACATTTATATGCTTTTCTTGAGTAGCCTAGGAATATACCTTCATCACCTTTTACATCAAATTTTCCATTTCTTTCTTCCTTCAAGATGTAACATTTACTTCTAAATACTTTGAAATAATGAACATTAGGTTTATAGTCATACCATAATTAAAAATTTGTCTTCTCAGTACCTTTCTTTAGTTGCACTCAGTTCAAGGTGTGAATTACAGTGTTGATGGCTTCCTTCCAGTATTTGGTAGCAACATTCTTTTCAATCATCAAGGTTCTTGCACAATCCATAATAGATATGTTCCTTCTTTCTGCTATCCCATTCTACAGTGGTGTACCTGGGGAAGGTACTTGTCTTTTGATTCCTCTTTCATTGCAGAATTCATTGAATTCATTAGAAATGAATTCTCCTCCTCTGTCAAATCTTAAGCATTTAAGTTTCTTTCCTGTTTCTTTTTCAACTCTAGCAAGGTACCACTTGAATTTCTGAAAAGCTTCTAATTTTTCTTTGAGAAACATGATAGTCATCATTCTAGAATGATCATCAAAAAATAGAATAAAATAATTCTCACCTGTGTAACTTGTTCCAATTGGTCCACATAAATTAGTATGTACCAATTCCAAAACTTCTTCTGTGTTGTAATTCTTTCTCTCGAAGCTAGTTTTGCTCATCTTCCCAATTTGACATTGTTTGCATATTGCTAATTCAGGTTTCTTCAAAATAGGAATACCTCTTACTCTTTTGTTCTTGCTTATGTTGACCAGGTTATCAAAGTTCACATGACATAACATTTTATGTCATAACCAGCTTTCTTCTACTTGTGCAATAAAACATGAACTTTCATTGAGATCAAGATAGAATATATTACATTTTGTTTGTCTGCCAGTTCCAACTAGGTTTCCCTTACCATCCAGGATCTTGGCCTTCCCGTTCATGAATTCTACCTTGAAACCAATGTTATTCAATGGTGCCACACTTAGTAGATTATGTCGTAGTCCTTCAACCCAATAAGCATTATCACATTTTATTCCTTGAGTTAGAGAAATACAACCTTTACCTTTCATATAGCAGGGTTAATCATTACCAAAACTGACACTCCCACCATCATAGTGCTCAAGATGTTCAAATTTGGTCTTATCACCAGTCATGTGCTGAGAACAACCACTATCAATTATCCAAGTTTCATTCTTTCTAATATGAGAATATAATGTTGTCTTTTCATTATCTTCATTATCTGACTCATCCTTAATAGAAATATAAACCATTTCATCTTCATCTTCATCACTATCAGAATCTTTAGCAATATAACAAGATTTCTTACCTTTGTCTTTTTAGCTTTTGTATCTTTTGAAATCTTTCTTGCCTTTGTACTTCTTAAAAAATTTCTCACCTTTGTCTTCCTTGTTTGGACACTTAGCAGCAATGTGACCAACCTCATCATATGAAAAGAAAATCAATGGTATTCTTCCTTTGTACTGTTGTTTTCCTTTTGCATCTCTCCTTGCAAGTAATGCTTCAATGATTTCTAGATCTTCATCATCACTTTCACTATCAATTTTTTTTCCTTTCATCTTTCCAAGTTTTAATTTAGCTTTGAATGCATACTCAATTTTGTTGGGATTAGGAGAATAATTGTCAAAGTTATCAGACTCAAAAGTTGTAAGTATTCCAACCAATCAATCTAGAGTCCATTACTCCATCTCATCTCTTGAATATATGAAACTCTAATTGCATAGATAGGAAGTAAAGTCCTCAATACCTTACTAACCATTGTTGTGTCTTCAATCACTCCACTGCCATCTCTAATGGCACTGACACTTTTCTTGATTCTTTCACTGTATTTTGTGATGTCCTCTCCTTCTTTCATTTTCATCTGATCAAATTGATCTCTCATACTTTTTACTTTAGCTCTCTTTATATTGACATCTCCTCCATGAATATCATGTAGTTTGTTCCACATATCAAAGGCAGTAGGGCAATCCTTGACTTCATCAAATTTGAAATAGCTGAGTGCAGAGGCTATATCAATCATCATTATGTTATGATGCTTCATGTCTATCATCTTATCCATAGTCAAAGGTCTCAGTGGTTCCACATACCTATGGTCCAAGAATTGTAAACCAGTATCTCCAATAGTAGATAGATGTAGCCTCATCAAATCTTGCCATGCAGAAAGATTGTCTTTGTTAAGTTTAGGAATATTCCTTCTGTAAGACATCTTTGATCTTTAGCTTAGGCCTTGAAACCTTCCATGTAAGAACTTGCAGCTCTGATACCAATTGTTAGAAATGATTTGAGTAATTGAGAGGGGAGGGTTGAATCAGTTACCACAAAAACAAATCCAAGTCCCTTAGATGTCTTAAACAAATTTGTTATTGTTGCTCAGTTAACATAGCAAATCTTAAGATATTAACTGTGATTATACTTTAGTAATTAATTGCAGAAACAAAAACCATAAAGAAAATGAAAAGTACACAGATAAAACCAAGATTTAACATGGAAAACCAATATGGTAAAAACCACCAATTGCAACTACACACTATTTTTCACTCTTCTAAAGTGAGCCCTGTTAGGAGCCAACCCTGTTAAAGGTTACAATAACACACTGTTAGGTATGACCTGGTTAGAGGATTTAATCACCCTTTAAGGAGTGGCCTTGTTAGAGGTCTTCAAACACTTCAATGTAGAAATGTCACCTTGTGAGAGGATTTACAAAAGACTGTTAAGTCTACTATGTTAAGAGATTTTAATCACTGCTACAATTGTTAGAGAGTAACAATGGATTGACCTATTCTGATAAGCAAATGTCTTTGCTAATTCAGATCTATGTTCTGGATTTAATTACGTGATCCTCATTGATCGTATATTTTGTTGCATCTTTGTGTGTTCTATCCTCAATCAGAATCCCATCTGATTTCACTTTCACTCTTCATGTCATAAACACATATCTCTTCTTCTTACAGATCAGATATTCAATCCAAACTTGACCTTATATAAATATGATAAGCCTTGTCAATTTGGCCTTAATATCCTTCCAAATAAATAATAAAACTCATGTCTATTGGCTGCATATAACCAATTATCCATAAAATATAAATTGTTGTTAGTTGGTTGACACTAACTGTTTAACTCGGTCAACACTAAAATCCTCCAATGCCCGACCAACACTGTAATGCCCGAGTGAACTCAATTAGAACTGAAAAAATCACTTTGGTCTTCTTCAATGCTCAAGAGTGCTTGGCATGAACTGACTATGCTAGGATAGGATTAGAAATTTGTGTAAACATCACTATACTTGTGCAAACATCAATGATAATACATAATTGAATAATTGCCATCAACAAATATATCATAATTATTAGTTATTTTTGGATTGTATCACAAATATTTAGTTGTCATTATTGATTTAAAATATAATCTAGTGATCCTCGTTATATTCCATGGTGTAGAAGTGTTACTACTTTATTTGTAATGCTTGTGGGAGCTAAAATTTCCTTTGGATTTTTTATCTATATAGAAATCAATGGTCTTGAAGAAATTTTGGGTCCCATTAGAATTTTAAAAAAAATGTACATTTATCTCATGCAATATAATGAGGGTTATTAGATTAAATTTTAATAAATGGATGTAGAAACTAAATATTTAGAGTTTATCCCTTAAAACCATCAAATATTTCCACATGTAGCCCAATAATTTTCTATAAGATTTTTTATTTTTTAAATTAATGAATTTCTTGCTATTGTTTGAGATTCACCAATATTTACTACAAAAAAAATTGTGATTCAAAAATTATCGTCACTAAGAATTTTTTTTTCAAAAATTTTAGAGATTCACCAATAGAATTTTTTTTTCAAGAAAATGAAAGATTCGCCAAGATTTTATATCTTTTTTTGCAGGGGGTTTCTTAAAGTTATCCCTGGCTGCAGTTTCATTTTTCAAACCCTAGCCTTGTATTTTTTACATAATGAATGGAAGAAAGTATGTTAGATTGTGCTCATTTTGTCTCTATTATGTGTTTTCTTCTGTTTCGTGGATAAATTTAAGGCTCTATGTCAATTATGGATAAATGTAGCTATCATTTGTTACTTTTTATGCTTTTATAATTCATCACAGATTAACAATTTATTGAACCATGTCTTGTTACACTTTCAATGTTTGTGATTTGGGGTTATACTATTGCATTTGGTGAATGAAATTCTCATAGAATAGTTGTTGTTTTAGTAAGATAATAAGAACATTTCCTGCGAGCCTTAACGGGTGCCTCTTATGGGAAGATCTAAATATTTTTGTCCATGTCAATTTAACTCTTACACTAAGTTCTCTTTCAAACAATGAAGAGCCTGTGGCATTCTATGCTTATTTTTGGGGTCTTATGTTCTTGTTATTTCTGAAGGGAAATTCTAAGGGTTTCAAAATATCTAGCACATTATCTTGGTTTTATGTTTTACCTCTCTTCCCCTTTCCCAAAACACCAATAAGAAGAATCAACTTCTATAAAATCCTGGAGGTGTCTTTGCAGGGCACATTTATGTCCCACTTATGTAAAGCTTCCAGATTGTCCTTATTTAGGTATGAGCCTTTTAGGGATCAACAGTTTTCCTGGGATGCCTGTGGGACAAAGCATTAACAGCTAAATATTTGGTGTATTATTCATTGTATCAGCCTTGTAGAGGCCTTATTCAAGCACCTGGCGACTCTTTAGTTCAATAATTTTGGGCTAATTATGATGGTACATGTAACCACCTGAATTTGGTATGTTCTAACTATGGACTCTATTTTTCCTAAGTGTGATCATACCCTCGATTATGTCCAAACGACCCTGTTACTGCTTGGCATAATTTTTTTAATCAATTTAATGTCCTAAGGTGATTTTTATCACTAAATTATATTAACTATTATAGCCATGTAATTCAAATCAATTTTGACCAATCAAATCAAACCAAATCAAATATGGCTATAGTATTTAATTATAAAGGAATTAAATAAATCCCAAAATCAAATACCCACTTGCAAATAACCCATCCCCCTAGCCTATTTAATCTAATTAAAATGGCTATAGTCCCCTAATTATTAAAAAGCAATTTCATTGTTTAAATAATTAATTCCTATATTTCTAAAT
>MU226946.1:457149-498352 GCA_018584345.1 Thuja plicata
CAACTCCACCCACTTGAGAAAGTCCACTTTCTCAAGCTGGACTTTCTTAAAGTCCATACTCTCTTACATCCTCCCTTCCCTCTTTAAGGCTTTCATCAATGCCTTCATTAATATGAAGACCTTAAGCCTATGTCTCTCCCATGCCTTATTAATGTCTTAGACATTAATGGCTCTTACATATTCATTTATGAGTCTCCAAATTCATAAATGAGCCTTGTCCCCCCTCTCTCTCTCCCATTCTTCTATAAATACAAGCCTATTTTGAGAGCAAAGAAGCCTTCACCTTAGATCAAAAATATATTGTTATGTTGTTAGATTCACTCTAGACTCACATTTCATCTATTATATCATGCTAGTTCATTGTTTCCATTTCATATTTTAAAGCTAGATCCCATGCTTTTTCATCTTTTTTGCTTAAATTTGAATCAAATCCTTCATGCTAGAATAGTATTGGTCACTGATTTGTAGCATATTATGAGGGATAAATATGCAACTAATCACACTCTTTCTAGTTAGAAGGCAATAGGCCGATATTAGTGGTTTTTAACGTTTTGACTAACCATTTGAACTAATGCAACGACCTATTGAGTGTTTGTGTTGTTTTCAACAGGTACCCAAATACACACACACAGTACATACTTGGTTCTCTTTTGTGAGCAAATGTTTCCTTTTGATTTGAAATATCATTTATAAAGCTAAACCTTTCCTTATGCTTATATATGGATGGACATTATGGATAGTGTATTTTCCCCCTCCTTTTCTTGAAAATACAAGCACTCTGTCTCTTTACCAAAAATATCAAGCCAAAAATGCTCATATTTTTGCTCTATATTCCCCTAATACAACCAATTATGAGAAATTTTATAGTGCTTACCTCCCACCCACCCCTGCACATCCTCCTTGGAAACCTGCATATTCTTACTAGCACCCACATAAGGCTTATTTTAGCCCCCACAAACATGATTGTCCTCTCACCCAACATCAAGATGTGGGAAACCTAGAAAATGTTAGTTGTAGAGAGATAATGTTAAATATCCAAAAAGAGATGAGGGCTACTAAAGAGGAGAAAAAATATCACCAACGGAAATATCAGCTTGTTTATCAGGCTCAAGTGCTACAGCAGCAAGCTGAGGTCCTCAAAATATAGCAAGAACAATTTCTTACAATGCAATTTGTCGCTAGGAAACAAAAGATCAAGCAATTGGCAGTTATGGGAGAGGCACAACCAGCTTTTGAGGAGCTTCCCTTTTCTTACGAAGTTGAGGAGAATACTCTAGAAGAGTAGGAGGTTGAAGTGCAAGAGGAACCAAAGCTTGAGCAAAAAGAGGAGATGCAAGAGGATATTGAGAATGTTGTATTCCAACACACATCTCTCCAGATAGAAGATAACAAAGAAGAGGAGGATATTTTTATTGATAAGGAGAAAGAGGATCAGAATGATGTGCATGAGGTTACTCTTTAACCTACGCATGATATCACAATAAATAAAATAGTTCAAGAGGAGGTGCTTGTTGTTCCTCTAAGCTGTCACAAGGACTTCTATGATATAGAGACATCTCATGAAATGAAGGACATCATAGAGGAGATTGATGATGAAGATGAATTTCTAGATGAGTTTTATGAAATTTTATCATCCATTGATTTTGATTCAACAACTCTTGAATTAGAAAGTCATGACTTGTAGCAAAAGGAGGAGGTCTTCATACTAGTAAAGAATCTATTAGAGCCAAGGCTAGAAAGATATCCCACTAGAATCTATTTTAAGAGTATCTCTCATTAGACATCTAGCTCGGATCTACAAGTCACCCCTGGTCAGACTTATCTCTAAGCATGAAAATGAACATCAAGGATAGTAGGTTCAACTTGCCCATTCATTTTAGGAATAAAAAATTCAAACATGGGTGAGTTTTTATTTCTCAACCTTTTTAAGGAATTCCATCATGTTGGATACCTATCAAGCTTTCTTTTTTGGCTACTTGTCCAGAATCATGTGGAATATCATAAGCTAGTTAGGAAGGGAAGCTACTTCAATAGGCCAGTTAATGGCTTTGTTTAACATCATCTCAATGTAAATATCTATACATAGTAGGTTATAATTTTTTTTGTTTTCCAAGAAGTTTTGTTGCACATGTTGCTTTCTCCTTAAGGGAATTCATGTTTTATTTTCCATTTTTCCTCCAAATCCATACTTGCATAGATTTTGTGTGTCTCTTCTTGTTTTGAGGAAGGTCCATTTATAGTGGCTCATTTTTTATGACTATGTATCCAATGGTGATGTATTAAAGGATAGAGAGAGCTCAAAATATTAGACCCTTGCAGCCAACACAATATAATAAAAATAATAAGAACAAGTCAACAATGAGAAAATGAGAGATCAGCCTTTGATTATGATCAGTGAATCAATTACAATATATATGTAACATGTAGTCTATCATGTTATACATACATGCCTGAGTAGATTATAAATATCTTACAAACCCTAGCCAAGTTACACTAGATAATCTTATGAAAACTCTCTCCTCCATAGGAACAAGTCCATAAGCTTAAATAGCAATTACAATCATCGGTTGACCTAGTAAAGATCACATTTTCCAAGAGTAAGAAAACATGTTGCAATCATTAGGTCACGACCCAAAATAAATGGATCAACCTCCAATGCACATAAAAATATATGTGATCAAACAAACAAGTCATCCTCAAACATAACACTAAGCTGGCATGATCATGCTCAGAAAAACCAATTGAAAGATTGGGAAAAAGATCATAAACCCAACCACTGATCGATAACATGAAGAACAATATTGTCCCATAAAGAAACTATAGCTCTCAAGAAATGAAACAAAATGAGGTGTGATCATATTAAATGATCCAATATGTAGCCATGACTATAACCAAAAATAACAAATACAAATCTATCACCAACAGAAACACCAGACTGAAAGTAAACAAACCAACAAATGAGAGCAAATATTTTTGGTTGATGCAAGATTTCTTAGATCCCAAGATTCTCTTGCATTAGACACCCAGGGTAATTGAAAAGTGAGTCCCTCACTTTGTTGGGGCCAAAGGAAAACCAAATAGGTCAACCACAGCCTAAGAAATCCATGATGAATCTTCAACTATCTTATCCTTCCACTTGACTAGATATTCCATATACTTCTTACCTCTTGTACTTCGACCAACTCTACTATCCAAAATCATCTTTATCTTATCCATCTGCTCATTAAGATACTATTGTCCAATCTTTGATCCTCTAGTACTATTACAATGAGATTCATGATACTCATACAAATCAGAAAGATTGAAAACCGGTGATATATCTATATCCTTTGGTAATTCAACTTCATAATCATTCCCTAAATCAAATCTCCTCAAGATATTACAAGGACCAAACTTCTTCATCTTCAACTTATTATAAGTACCAATAGGAAATCTACCCTTCTACAAATACACCATAGCTTTATCACCCACTTGAAAATCCTTATGTCTCCTCTTCTCATCTTCTCTCCTTTTATAAACTTGGTTCATTTCCTCCAAATGATTTCTCACTCCTTTATGCAATGACTTCATAACCTCTGAAAACTCCTCACCTTCAACACTCTTCTTAACTTCATGATTGGTATCCCTTAATTTTGTTATTCCCTTAGGATTAAACCTACTAACCACTTCAAATGGTGTCTTCTTCGTGCTCCTATTTACTAAATTATTGTAAGAAAACACTTTTTGAGGTAAAACTAAATCCAAACTTGAAGTCTTATCTCCAACCAAACATCTCAACAAATTCCATAGACTCATGTTCACAACTTTTGTCTGTCCATCAGCTTGTGGATGAAAATTAGAACAAAACTTTAAATCAATTTTAAAATTCTTCCAAAGTGTGCTCCAAAAATAACCAACAAATATATTTTCCTTGTCTGATACATTGCTCTTAGGTAATCCACGTAATCTCACAATCTCCTTGAAAAAAAAATCAGTTACATGCACTGCATCGGTAGTCTTCTTACAAGGAATAAAATGTTTCATCTTAGAGAATCTATCTATAACCAAAAAAATTGAGTAATAGCCTTTATATTTTGTAGGAAATCTAAGCAAAAAATCCATCCTAATCTCCTCCCAAGGTCTGACAGGTACTATCAAAGGTGTATACAACCCCACATTCTAACTACTTCCTTTTGAAACTTGACATACCTTACAACTCTATACAAAATTCATCATACCCTTCTGAACTTTTGGCCAAAATTAATTCTTACTCACCAAAGCTACTATCTTATCAATGCCAAAATTTCATGCTAAACCTCCACTATGTTTCTCCTTAATCATATTCTCTCTCATGGAACTCCTAGGTATACATAACTGATTACCTCTAAGAAAAATTCCATCCTAAATGAAATAATCTAACCAATTACTTCTATCTATAATAGTAGGTTTTTTAAAAACCTTTCAAGATTCATCCAAGTCTAGATCTTCTTCATATAAGGTCTTCAACTCATCAAAACCCAATACTGCAATCTTCCTCTTAGTCAACAAAATCCTTTAACTCAAACAATCAACAACTTTATTTTCCACACCACTCTTTGTTGAAGACAATTATTCAATTGTGTATTATCATTGATGTTACACATGTATTTACAATTATGTAGTGATGTTACACAAATGTCTACATTCAAACCGAGCACAGTTGGTGAAATAGAATGAGTTGTTTTAGTGTTGACCGAGTTCAGTCGGGTATTGAAGAAGTTCAGTGTTGACCGAGTCACTCGAGCATTTCAAAAATGGTCGAGCATTTAGTGGCAACCGACTAACAGTGATTTATATTCTATAATTAATTGGTTATATGAGGCCGACTAACTTGTGATTTATTATTTAGAAGTACATTCAAGCCAACTTGATAGGGCTTACCATATATATTAAAGGTCAAGTTTGGATTGAATGTGAGCATGTGAAAGTGAAAGTGTGGAAGTGAAAGTAGAAGTGTGGAATTCTATGACATGAAGAGTGAAGGCGAAACCAGATAGGATTTTGATTAAGTATAGATCACTCAGAGCTGCAATAGAACATCTGATCAGAAAGGGTCTAGTCATAATTAGAATAGAGATCTAAATCAGCAAAGACAGTTGCTTACACATATAGGTCAATTCATTGTTACTCTCTAACAATTGTAGCAGTGATCTCAAATCTCTTAACAGAGTAGACTTAACAGTCTTTTTTTAAATCTTCTCACAAGGTAGCATTTCTATGTTGAAGTGTTGAAGACCTCTAACAAGGTCACTCCTCATAGGTTCATTAATCCTTTAACAAGGTCACACCTAATAGTGTGTTATTGTAACCTTTAATAGGGTTGGCTCCTAACAGGGCTCACTTCAAAAAAGTGAAAAATAGTAACTAGTTACATTGGTGGTTTTTCCCATATTGGGTTTCCACATTAAATCTTGGTGTCACCTATGTATATGTTATTTGTTTTATGCTTTATCTTTCTGCACTTAATCACTAAAGTATAAATGCATTGGATATTATAAAGATTGCTTTGACACCCGAGTTACAGAAGAATATCTGAATTAACCAAGTAACAGTGTTAAAGTATTTAAGACATCTAAGGGACAAAGGATTTGTTTTGGAGTAACTGATTCACCCCTCCCCTCTCAGTTACTTATCTCATTTCCAGCACTCTTATGTTTCAACATAAATCTATATCTCTTCATAAACTTAACCCATCTCGTATGTCTCTGATTAAACTTACCTTGGCTACCCAAATACTTCAATACTTCATGATCGCTATACAGTACAAACTCTCTAGGTAACAAGTAATGTCTCCACTTCCTCAAAGATTTAATTATAGAATATAATTCCTGATCATAGACAAAATACCTTCTCTTAGCATCATTCAAATTCTCACTTAAATAAGCAACAGGTCTCCCTTCTTGATTCAAAATAGCTTCAATTGCATTTCCACTAGCATAACAGTCTACTCGAAATACCTTATTAAAATCAGGTAAAGCTAATAGTGGTTGTTTAGTCACCTTTTTCTTCAACAATTCAAAAATTTTGTGTTCCCCATGTGTCCATTTGAACTCCTTTTTATCTCCTCTCATAGCTTTATTCATCGGTCCACAGATTGAACTAAAGTGTATGATGAACTTCTGATAAAAACTAGCTAACCCATGAAAACATCTTACTTCTCCAACACTCTCAAGTGTAGGCTACTCAACAATGGCTTTCAATTTCTCAGGATCCATCTTCAATCCCTGAGACGATATTAAAAATCCCAAGTATACTAAATCCTCTTTCATGAAAGTACACTTCTTCATGTTTATCAACAACTTCTCTTCTCTCAACCTCTGTAATACTTGTCTAACATGCATCATATGTTCCTCTTTTCTTTTACTGAAAATCAAGATATCATCCAAATAAACAATGACATACTTACCCAAGAATCTCTTCAAGACTTCATTCATCAGTCTCATCAAATTGCTAGGTGCATTAGATAATCCAAAAGGCATTACCAACCACTTATACAATATTTTATTTTTCTTAAATGCAGTCTTCCACTCATCACCTTCTCCGATTCTAATATGATGATATCCACTCTTCAATTCAATCTTGTTGAAATACTTAGCTCCACTCAAACAATCCATCCTTGGTAAATGAAATCAGTACTTAATTTTAATTTGATCAATGGCTCTTGAATCGATAGACATCCTCCATTTTTCATCTTACTTAGGTGCTAATATAATAGGTACTACACATGGACTCATACTTTCTCTGATCAACCCTCTCTACAACAAATCTTACACTTGCCTATTGAGTTATTCATTCTCTATTGGTGTCATCCTATATGCTTCTTTATTTGGTAAACTAGCACCTGGTATTGAATCCATGCAATGACTAATAATTCTTACCAGTGGTAATCTATGAGGTACATTATTAGATATGATGTCAGCATACTCATTCAACAATTCATAAATTTCTTTAGGATGTTCTTCTACAAAAACATTCTTCTTAGACTCCTTAGGCACTAAAGAAAAACACACATTATTATGCTTCATGCCATCCAAAAACTTCTTTCCATCCACTAAATAGATTCTTGCACTGGTACACTCTTCACTCTTAAGAGGTTCCTCTAAAAGCAACATATTTTGTTTCATTCCATTAGCAATAGTAGTATAAGTATTCCTTCTACCATCATGTATGGCTTTCCTATCATACTACCATGGTCTACGCAACAAGACATGACACGCATCCATATGAATAATATCACACAAAAATTCATCATAATACTTTCCAATCTTAAATATAAATAGGCATTGTTCACTTACTAGTACCTTATGTTCATCTTGAATCCATGCATTCTGATAGGGTTTAGGATGTTTCATCCTCTGCAACTTTAGTTTTTCAACTAACTCCTCTAAAGAAAGATTATCAAATTTTCCACTATCTATGACAACATTACACACATTTTTCTTTACCTTATATCTTGTTTTAAACAAATTCTTCCTCTATATAGACTACTTCTCTTGTTCTCCATGATATAGGATCCTCTTAGTCATTAGGGTTGCACCTTCCTCTTCTTGATTTTTGTTCACTGAACTGGTGGACTCTTCATCAGAAAATGTTGTTTTCCTACTTTTCTCTGCTTTCTTCTAAGAGTTACCTTGTTTTTATTCAAAGGCTTTATGCCCTACTTTACCACACTTGAAATAAGTTTCATTAAACTTTCTTCTTTCAGCACTTCCTTGTCCTTCATTCTGATAGGATCTCCTCTCATTCCTCCTATACCGATCGATGTCCTTAAATTTAGGCTCATATTTACTCTGATCAACACTAGATCTACCTCTACCTCTTTGAAATCTTCCACCTCTTACTCTTTGTCTTTGCTCATGCCTTTTGTTCCTCTTCTCTTCAGCCTTAAAGGCCCACTTGTAAGCCTCTTCCATACTCCCAATCTGCACTCGACCAAATTCATCTTGTATGGACACCCTCAAACCATTATGGTAGCGAGAAACATGTTTAGGTTCATCATCTACATGACCAGATCTAATTTTCAACTTTTAGAACTCCTTAATATAACCTTTAACACTTAAATATCTCTACTTCAAATTCTGCAACTTTCTAAACAAACTTACTTGACAATCCTCGGCCAATAACTTAGCTTTTAATTTGGTCACCATCCTATCCCATGATTTGATCTTGTCTTTACCTCTTCTTTTTTGATTTGTCTACAAATTTTCCCACCTTAGGGATGTGTGTCCTTTCAACTTGGTAAAAGCATACTTCACCTTCATTTATTCATTAGTTCCTTCAATCTCAAAGTACTTATCCATCTTTGTGATCTAATATATCAACTCATCAGCATCTAGGTTACCACGATAATCAGGTGGGTTGAAATGAGGTCTCTGATTAACATTAATCAATGCCCTAATGAATCTTTCTTCAACTTGATTCAACTTAGGTTTTGCTTCCTAGTTATCTCCTTCTACTGCTTCACTCTAATTGTGTTCATCTCCTTCTTCATGAATTGCATCTTCTATATGTTTTCCTCTCCTCTAGGTTATCACTATTGCTTCTAATAGTGTAGATATTTTCCTCAACAAATCTAAATCAGTTGGATCTGCATATCATGCTCCTCTAGCATTTCTCCTAGCCATATTCACAATCCACAGTCACCATAGGTTGGATACTTTCAACCCCCACCTCAAAAGAAACCCTAAGGATGCACAGCCTTGCTTTGATGCCACATGATGCAACCAAGGATGGAGAGACCTAAAAATAATGGTTTGATCCTTGCAGCCAACACAACACAACATAAATAACAAGAACAACATGCCAACAATGAGAAAATGAAAGATCAACTTTCGATTATAATCGATGAATCAGTTACAACAGATCAGAAACATGCAATCTCATGTGCCATACATACATGCCTAGGTAGATCATAAATCTCTTACAAACCCTAGACAAGCTACGCTAGATAATCTTATGAAAATACTCTCTTCCATTGGAACAAGTCCATAACTTAAATATCAATTACAATCATTGATCGGCATAGTAAAGATCACATTTTCCAAGAATAAGAAAACATGTTACAATAATTAGGTAAGGACCCAAAAACAACTGGATCAACCTCCAATGCACATAATAAGAGATGCAATCAAATAAACAAGTCAGCCTCAAACATAACACAATGTTGGCATGACCGCGCTCTGAAAAACCAATTGAAAGATCGAGAAAAAATATTGAAAACCCATCACTTATCTGTAACATGAAGAACAGTATGGTCCCACAAATAAACTACAATAACTATCACACGATGAAACCAAATGAGGTGCGATCATAGAAAATTATCCAACATGAAACAACAAACACATAACCATGACCGCAACCAAAAAGAACAAGTACCGATCTATCACCAATAGAAACACTAGACTGAAAGAAAATAGACTAACAAATGAAAGAAAATGTTTTTCATTGACGCAATATTTCTTAGATCCCAAGATGCTCCTGCATCAAATGGACAAGGCATTTCAGTTTGTGCAACTAGAGATTCTAAGGGTTTTTCTCATTAGGATGAGATCCCTTGTGAGTCACCAAAAATGTAGATTTTATCTACCACAACCTTCATCCAGAGCATTCTAAAGGCAATTAAGGTGATTTGGGGTAGTACATAAATGACAGGTTGAGTGAAATTGACAAAAATCAAAAATCTAGTTTTTCTTTATTTTCTATGTTTCATAAAAGTGCATTTTCAAAGGCCTTCAAGAAAAAATTTGGGGTTGAAATTATTGTTCTTCCCTTAGCACAATGTGCTAAAGATATGTGTTAAGGGACTGATTTTAGATCTCTTGAAGACCTTTCCAATGAGGTATTATGTTATGAATTTCAAGCAACATGCTGAAAGTTATGACCTTGCAAAGTTGGGATAGAAAAATGTCAAAATGGCGCAATTTTTACCATGTCCACTATTGGAAGTCTAATATGTGAAATCAGTAACTGAGAGGGGGGGTGAAGCAGATCTATAAAAATTCTAACAATTCTTAACTAATTTATTCAACCATGCATTCATAAACATAACCCAAAATGTTGTAAAGATCTAACATCTAATCATGAATACATAACACAAATATTTTGGTAACCTAGAAACCCATGAAGGTAAAACTGGGGTGGGGATGACACCCATAAATCTTCACTACTTCATTAATAAAGTGTGCCTATTAGGGCTACAAAGTTTGATCACTTTTGATGATCTACCCTGTGAGGGGTCTGCCCTGTTAGGAGCTTATAGAATTATACAATCTACCTTGTTAAAGGATTTAAATTTACAAAAAAGTAAGCACTTGGTTAAAAGATTTACAAAGTCCTATTAGGACCACTCTGTTAATATATTTACCCTGATTCACTTGATAGAATGTATCAGTACCTGATCCTTCAGTTTGCACTTCAAATATTGATAACAGATCTCCTCTTTCCAACTCTTAAGTGATCTCTCAATCTAATTTATCTTTGTTCTTCTCTTCACTGCTTTGCTCGGTCACTCTTTCTGGTCAATGCTTTAGATATTAAAAGTATGCATATGCTTCTGATCCCTACTCTTCACATATGCATCCAAACATACAATCTCTTAGACACATACGGATTAGGGTTTGAAGAATCTCATAAATAGACCATCTAGATCAAGATCAACGATCTAGATCTATCATCTTTTGTCGCTCAAGCATCCCTAATTTTTATTGGTTGCATGGATTGCATAGGGATTTATGATCATAAAAATAGCATATAATTAATGTATTAAATATCGGTATATGATCATTAAATTATCCATAAAAGTCAGCCAAAATATTTTACCTTGGTGTTTGTGTCATTCCAAATATATATACAAAAAATTTTTTACTCAGAAAAACAAAATACTAGTGCTCGGTCAATACTATGTCGCTCAGCACTAACACTTCTATGCAAGTTGGTAATCAATTTGTCTGGCATCCATTGAGTACTCAATGACCTCTGACTTGCTCGGTCACAGCCTTAGTGAGATGGCTCAGTCACACTGATGACCGACCAACCTGCCTTTAATATGACTAAGTGTAGGATACTAATAGACAACAAAACTTAGAGATCAACACTCTCCCCATTTTTCATTAGTGGAAAAAACACTTTGTCATGTCTTTTGAGTTCTTCAAAAATAGTACTCAAAAGAATTCATACTTCAGAATTCAGAACTCCCCCTAGGATTATGATTCAGTCTTTCTTCATAAAGACTTCACTATATATATAACATATGTATATACATATTTACATTTCCCCTATTGAATCTATGACATTCACCCTTGTTTTTGTCACTCTTGTCATCTTGTTATGCTGGGGTTATTGGGGTTAAGCCATACTTATCCAAAAATGGTTTATGAATCTATAATATCATATCTAAATCATTATCCCAACTTGTTCTTACAAACTCCAAAACTTGAAACTTGATTTCTAGCTTAGCAGCTAGATCAATCAAACTCTCAGAAATGTTCGTAGGTGGATCTTTCTATGATAGTTCCTTTGTTGCTTTCACTTGTTTCTACATAACCTCCAAGTGAGGTATCAAAATTGTCTGAATTGAAATCAATTTTGCCCTTATTTTTCTATCATTAGCCATAAGCTCGGCTAATCTCCCTTGGGCATGTGTCAACCTACTAAAATGGAAAGAGGTGGAGCTTGCATCCATGCTTAATGGCTGTTTGGTTGACCTTAAATCTAACTGTAGCTTCTCTATAAGTTTTTGATTCTCCTTTGTAAAGAATTTAGTATCACATAGTTGCTTGTATAAAGAGAAAATATTCTCTAAATACTTCTTCTAAGTTGCTAGCAAGATCAGAAAGTGAAATCTTCTTCTCAGTAAGCTTTGCTACAATTTGCTTAAGTACCTTTGTCTCAATTTTTCTTTCTAATCTTTGTAGGAGCTTTTCATTTGCATATATGTCATTTGTGTTCACCTTCTAAACAATATGAACCAATTGTTCCAAGATAGGTGCATGCTCATTGAGGTCTTGAAATTTTAATTTATCGACAAAGATTTCTTTAATCTCATGTAATACCTTCTTTTGTTGATGTTCATGTTTCTATTCTTCTTGCTTCCTCTTCCTGTTCAATAAGTCCTGCAAGATTAGCACATGTTCATAAGATAAGTTATCAGTATCCCATTTTTGAATGACTATAACTTCATCAAGTGTAACTTCAGAGCTCTTATCCTTCTTCTTCTTGTGTGATTTATTCTTTCTTGGCTCTGGTGAGCTACTACTCGGTTTACATTCATCTTTCAAAATATTAGTATCACCACTAATTGATACTAACTCCTAAGTATTGAGTATCTTCTCGGCACATGTATCATATTTCTTAACTTCAGTAGATACCAGAGGAGAAACATTAGGTAGGTGTACCAATGCTTGTATTTCCTCTTCCTCCTTAGGTTCTTGTGTCTCCTCTGTCTCCTCTGTCTTGGTCACCTCGATGACTTCTTCAAGTGATTTGGAGATGTCTAGTGTAGACTTATCTACTTTTTCTTCTTTGCTTTTATCTCCCTCTACATTGTCTTCAAGGTTTTCCTCGATAGGTGAATCTGGAATTAAGAGTGTCTCATTTCCCTATTCCTCTGCATTCAAACCTTGTGTTACCTCAATAGTGGTAAAATATTCAATCAGTTCTTCCTCAACCTTATCTTTCTCCTCATCGTTAACATTTTCCTTCAACTCTTCTTCAATAATGTCAATCAATTCAGTTTAAATATCGTCATGTATCATATCCTCAGTATTATCTAGTTCATTGATGTCTTCTTTGTTGTCCAACTCCATTTGCATAGATGTGACCTCATCTTGCTTCTTTTCAACTATTAATCCAAAGATAATATCCCATATCCTTTGGGTTTGTTGCACAACACCTTCTATATCATTTTTCAATATGGAATAGGATTTTAACTTAGGAATGAATCTATTCCTATGTTGATCCATAAATTTTTGTTTATTCTTCTTTGTTAATTATGGCATTATTTGAGCTAATGCTCCTTCTCTGATTTGCCTTTCTGTCATCATTGCATGTTGTGATTTCTCATCAATTTAATTTTCTAGCTCATTAGGAACTAGGTTTCCAATATCCAAAGGTGTCATCTTATATGAAATTAACATATCCATCATATCCTCTTCTATTTTAGCCTTATCAACTTTGCTTAGCTTCTCATACTTAATAAACTTAAAACCTGATAAATCTGTTGAACTTTGGATGTTCTGACAGATTTCATCAACATTGGTAGTGTGTTTGTGTTTTTCAACTTTGAGCTTGTTGATATCCTCAGCTTTTGTTAACTCTTCATCTTTACCCATTACATATCTTCTTTTCAGTTTCCTCTTGGGCTGACTCAGCTCAGATTCTATTTGTACTTGTTTTCTTTTCCCTCAGCTTACCCCTTCATCATCCTCAACCAACTTCTTCTTTTGTGGCTCGACAGATATAGTAACTGTTGATGCCTTGGTTCTCAGTCAAGATGTTGCAGGAGGAGTATAATTTTGTTGTGAAATCCTCTTCTTGGTTGGTTGGACAACCATCACTTTCTTTCCATTTGGGTCCACTTCCACATCATCACCACTCTTCTCAAAATCATTGGATTGGTCCTCTCCTTGACCTGTTGTGGTCTATATTGGTGTATCATCGTCATCATCTACTTCTTCTCCTAGTATCTTCTCAAGATTCTTTACAATTTTCTTTCTCTTCCTCTCTATTCTTGCAGCCTTCAAATTTGAGGTTATCTTAGAATTTTCTTTGTCATATGTACTAAATCTCTCAACATTCCTATCAATGTTCTCAACTAGTAGAGTTGTGATAGCTGCAGATGTTTCATCTACGTTTACTTCAAAGGGAAATGGCCTTATCCATGCTATCCTTGGTATTATAACTTGTACATAGGTGTTATCAGTATCAAATAGAAATAAAACATCATTATAATGTTTCTCCATTAGTGATACCAAGATTCTTCTCCTTAGTCTCATCTGTTTCTTAAACTCCACAAAGTAATTTCCCATAACAATATCAAAATATGGACAATAATGTCTTCATGGGTACGAATATAGAGTGTTTCAACTCCATTAAAATTGAAATGGATTCCCCTATTGTGGTTGATGACAAAGAGGATATCGATGTTGAGGGCTTGGGAAAGTGCACACGTTCTGCAAGGAAGAAGAAGATTCAAGATAGGATCTCGGAGTTGTTGGATTTCAATGTGGCCATCAAAAAGGTTGCTGAAGCAAAGAAGGTAGCAGAGGATACTCTGCTATAGTTGGCTTGATTCTGGTGTTCCCCCTTTTTTTTTAGTGCTACGTCTTTTAGTTTCTGGCTGCTAGAGCGGTTCGCTGGCTTCTGGTTTTTTGTACTGGTTTTTTGTTCCTGTCTGGGTCTGTGGACTGGTTCTTAGTCCAGATTTAGTTTAGTCTATTTTTAGCTTCCTATATTTTTTCTTTTATTGTAAGGGGTTTTGGGTCCCCTTAAAACCTATTTTTACCATCAATCAAAAATAATATCAAAATTTTCTCCTAATTGCTAAATAAAATCATTTATTTGAACTGTTATTGGTCAGTCCTGACTCCATACAACATCTCCTACATTAGGAAAAGTATTTTTTACATAGAACAATATGCAAACAAGTAAGTAACCAAACTTACACATAGAGTTCTTTGTCTTCCCTATAGCTGACAGGTTCTCTGAAAGTTAAGTCATCTGCAACTCAGCAAGTTCATAGGTATGATCCTTCTTCACTATTTTCCATGCCTGATCGACTGCAACACATGGAACACTACCTAATCTGCTTGATTGATAGAATTTATGTGCTATGACTCTGACTCCAAAATCAATTTATGGATTGGTGATAGTAGAAATTGTCATCCCTCACTTGTTCCACTCGACCGAAGTGAATTTTTCAATATTTCCTTTTTCTGACAACGAATTGTGCACTTCCCTTGCATGATGGGATAACATGTAACTCAGTGAATAATCTCTGTTGTAATCTTTACCGGTCCATTTTCTAGCCATAAACTCATGCCATGTGTTCTTCTCAACAAAATCCTAATCCATTCGACCTTAAATTCATGTGGGAAGTCTAGGGAGTGGAGTAACCCTTTCTTGACAATATGTTGATGATCAGCCTTTAGAACTTCGTTCACACATAGTTTGTCATAAGCTTCCCTCAATTCAAAGCCTCTGAATTCTCCAATATTACACATGTAACAATCTCGTACATCATGGATCATAAGTACCTTTGGTGTAATTGATGATAGGGCTCTCATAAGATCTCATTTAACTGCAGATTCAAGAATGGCTCAGAAGTTTGGCGATGCACATGCATCTCTCCTGACCAGCTGAACATTCATCAATGTTGTGTCTTGTCATTTTACTCTAACGGATGAGCTAGCTTCCATTGCTGCAATTTAGGTTTCAAGAAACAGGTTCTGTGTAGCTTGGAAATAATTGGTATTCAAACTTCTCAATACTAACCGAAGATGCACAGGTGGAATCTTTTCAAACTCATATCGAATCACTCTCAAATCACCTTAGACTACTCTGCAAACTCTAAATTTTTGTGTGAAATGAAGAATGAGTGTTAGAATTGATTATATACCCTCAAATGGTTGGATTAGGGCTTCATTAAATGCTTTGTGTAGTGGTAGGTGGATAACAGTTGTTCTCGGTCTATGATTAAGTTGCTCGGTTATCACACGCCACTCGGTCATAACAGTGACCCAGTTTCTACTAACGCTCGGTTGACATATCAGTTTGATTGGTATGGCATCTTGGTATATGCTGACATTGATGCTCAGCATCAAATGTTCATTTCAATTCTTTTTCTCAGTTCTTGTCTGAGATCTTTCCTAATGCATCTTAACTTATGTAGATATGGACTTTAATACATGTTATGTTAGGAAATAGTGTAAAATATGGCATTTGAGAAAATAACTCCTTATATACCTTTCTGCTTATTTAGAAGTAGTGTGGTCACCAAATCCATTGGATTGGGTGATCTCAACTTCACTTGATCCACTACTACTTACTTCTTCTTTCTTTCTCCATGTCAGATTCATTTGATTCCTTATTTATTCAATAGTAGGTGTCGGGGCTCTGGTCTTGCAATCTCTCTTGGTATTAATAATCTTGTGACAACTATAGCAGACCATACTTCCATTCATCCAGCTTTTGGATTTACCTCTAAAGTGTGTACTTATACAATTCTCTACAATATGACCATAATTATTGCAATGATGACAATTATGCCTTGTATTGTAATCCCAATTGAATGTGTTTTTTTTTTTAAAAGTAGCCAGAACTAGGGGGCTGAGCCAAACAAAGAAACTAAAGTAATCATGAGAAGTGAAAGACTACTAGAACATAACCAACAATAGCACACCCTTAGCCTATCCCCTTTTTAAAAATCAAATACCAAAAACTAGTGATCACATGCCCCAACTTCACCACAAAATTGGTAGCCAATATGTGATCACTAACAGACCCCAACTTCACAATGAAATTGGTAACCAACTTGACACAGCAGTAGCAGTAAAATTCATTAAGGTCTTACTGTTAGCAAAAAAACTAGATAAAAGTCTTACAACCATCATAGAAACAAAACATCATAAAAAATAGGCCCAACCTGACCATCCACCAGAAGAAGAAAAGAACCAAAGGACATCAAAGGAACATAAGGAGGATCACTTGGGGTTTTTCTCCCCACCATTGAGCAATAGCTTCAGCCGATCGTTAGCAATAAAGTGGAAGAGCTTCCCATAAATGTTTCCCTTATCATAATTCTTTGAATTCTCTAGGTGAAGGAGCTAAAGATTCATCGTCGCTGCAGAATGCATAACCCTAATTGCAAAATTCACAATTATATTGAAGCTCTCCCCCAGCACCATGATTTCCTCCTTCATCACCTAAAGATGGTTTTTGGAGCCCAAATTCTTCATTAAGTCCTCAAGCCACTCGATATCCCCCTTGATATGATTCAAGTCCACCTTAACCTCTTCATCACCATCCTTTAGGCTCTCCTCCTTATTCCCCGATGTTTCTTGTTTAGCCGCAAAACCCTCCTCTTGACCTAAAGGCAAGGTAGCGGTGATCGAAGACTCTATCATTTGTTCTCCCAACATATTCTTTTTGGAGAAATCAACTGTGGGCAATTTAAAACTTGCCAAAATCTTGGCAAATTCCTGGCTTTCCTCTCCTCCCTCCTTAGTCAGGGACTCTTTTCATTTGCCTTTGTCGAAGCTATCCTCCTTAGTTTTAGTTTTTTTCCCTTTTTTCTTGTCTTCTCTACTTCCTTTTTTCCTCCCTTCTTCCTCCTCTGATTCCCCCTCTTCATCCTCCATCTCCATATATCTCTTCCTAATAGCCTTCTATTTTACCTAAGTGTTGGACACAATCCTATGGGACCTCCTCCTACTTTCATTGTCATCCTCATTCTCCTCCAAGACAATGTTAATTTTTACTTCTCCTCCCAGCCCAGCCAAGTCATTGCAAGCATTCTTCAACTTATTCTTTGTGGGAGTAAGCATTTTCAAGGATGAGGTAGGTTGAGACCAGGAATCAGCAGTCTCAATTAGACCATCAGCAGTGGGGGTAATAGTTTTCTGCAAAGTAACAAATCTGGGAGGGCAAAAAGAATGGTGGAAATTGTACAGATGAAGGATGAGGCCTTGGTGGAGAATGTAGTAGTTCTGTTTAGTACTTTTCTTTTCCCCAACATCAACCACAAAGGCTTCTAGCAAGTGCATAAGAAATAAAGGAAAGGATATTTCTTCATTGTACTAGAAATGGTTTAACAGAGGGAAGTGGTAATTGTAACAAGTCCCAAACCTACCTTCTAAAGTAAGGTACTTCATAATTATCAAACATACCTCATTCCAGGGCTCAAGCAATTTGACCCATTTGAACCCACCATGGAACCAGACAGTAATCTCAATTTTTATAAAAAATCTTTTGATGCTCATATCATCCTTGCTCTTGGACACCTTCTTCCACTTCTTTCCCTCCATAGAAAGCCCCGTAGCTTGGGAAATTATCTCTTCGTTAATTTCAAAGGTTATACCATTAATGGTAACCTTGCATTCCTCCTAAGAATCCACCAACTAAATGGAAATGTTCTCATCACTTCCCTCCATGGCTTTCATGTAAGGGTAAAGACTTCCTTCCATCAAGTACATAGCAACACATGGGTCCTTGAGAAACCCAGCTTCAATTTTGGGCAGTTTCATCCTAACCATGTCGCCTCCCATCTCAATATTGTTCTCAAAAATCCACCCTCTTCGTGGGACTCCAGCAACATCACAACCCACCTACCACCACACATAACAATCCTAGACCAACTCCAATTCAAATAGCCCTCGCACCACACCCAACTCAGACAACCAGAGTTGCAGAGAAAAAAATTCCAATTAGTGCTAATGCTAGTCACTTTATTTACAAGATGGTAATTTGACCCTAAGAAGGTACTATTCACATGGATAGCCATAATAAAATCTAAGAAGACTCATGAGAATAAATGATTGTGAATCATGTAAATGAAAAGTCAATAAAGCCATGTCGTCTTATCAAAAAAAACCCAAACGTGTGTCAATCTCCACATCGATATTTCTCTTAAAAGTGCCCGTACCATCAATGGAAAAGGTAATAATGACCCATCTAATCAGCAAGTTACTAAAATTAAGACTCCATTCAATTTCACTTTTGAAATTTGAAATCACACTGCTTCTCAAAACTTTACAAGCCACCTTATTCCTCCAATAAGCTTTGTCTTTGTACCTCATCATTATTTACTCATTTATTTCTTGACAAGCAAAATAGTGTGCTTCATCAGAGAATTCAAATTTCTCCAGCACTTAGCCCCATGCATAGAAAAACCAGTGGTCGCCAGCGCATCCGCCACCATATTTCCTTCCCTGTAAATGTGTTGCAGCCTAAATTCCCCCAGCCTAGGGAGAAACATCCAGATGTCCTCTAGAAGATTAGTTATTTTCCAACTGGCCCTATAGTTTCCCATGACTAGCTCAATCACAACTTTTGAGTCACCTTCAATAATCAATTTCTTGATACCCACGGTAACTGCCACTTTTAGCCCCCATAATAGGGCAAAAATTTCTACCATATTATTGGTACCCATTCCTAGATTAACTGCATAAGCTATAATCATCTTCCCTAGGTGATCTCTGATAATACATCCTCTCGCAGCAACCCCCACGAGCAACCCCATCAAAATTTAGCTTGAAGAATGTATCTTCTGGGGGGCCCAATGAGTATTCCTCCTCACAACCACCTTCGAGTTAACAAATATTAAAAAGGAGTTAGGGAGATGCCACACATGGGCTAGTCTATAATCCAACTCTTTAGGGGGGGAGTTAGGAACTTTCCACCAGCAAGTCTCCAAGTTTTCCCACAGTAGATTAACAACAGAACTCACCATCCCCTCAACCTCAGTTTCCTCCCCCCAAACACCCTATTATTTATCCCTTTCCACATGCTCTAGCACACATGTGGGGTTAACATTTTCCAAAGGAGACAAATGAGTGGATGAATTGATGAATGGCCCCAATTGATGACAAATTGGGTAACATTCTCCATAAACACCCAATCCATCTGCATTATGCACAAAATTTTGGACCACACCTTATATGCATAAGGATAATGAATTAAGAGATGATTAATGGTTGCTTCTTGGTTTTTACACATAACACACCTATTAACTAGCTAGATACCCTTATTCTAGAGGTTGTCTAGTGTAATAATTTTCCCATGCATCACCATCCACAAGAAAAAGTTTATTTTAGGGATCAATTGTGGGGTCCCAAACACTCCTTGACAATTTCTCATCTGCCACCTTCTTAGAATTAACTAAATAAGCTGATTTCACCGTTACCTCCCCCAAATTGTTATGGCACCAAACCACTTTTTCATCTATCTGAGATAAGGGGATCCTCATCCCCTCCAAGATCTCTTGGATCTCTTTAACAAAAAGGGGGACCAGAGTATGGTCATTATAGGCTTCTGCCAAGTTTTTCCATTTTCGGTCCTGAGCAATGTACCCTTTAAATTTACTTCCAAAGAAAGACTCCAGTCTATCTCTGATGTGACAAAACTTGTCCTTACACAATGGTTTATCACTAATCCACCAGTCCTCCCAAAATCTGATCTGATTACCATTACCCAGAATCTATTTCATCCCCCTTAACAGAGGTCCTTTACACTTAGCTATAAAGTTTCAAATTTTAGAACTAGATGGTAAACCCTGACTGACAGGGAAATGGGAGGTGTTATTAAAATACTTAGCTTTCATAATCTTGCACCAGTCGGTGGTCCCCCTGGTGAGCTACCAACCAATTATTATAATTAAATCCTTATTAATATCTTTTAATTTCCTCACTCCCAGTCTGCCCAAGACCTTAGGTTGATAGACCATATCCCAACTAACCAGGCTCATTCTACCTTTTTCCTCCACCCTTGTCCACAATAAATTTCTCTAAATTCTCTCAAGCTTCTCTATCATTCTGTCTGAGATTTAAAAAGAGAAAGAAAGTAAACATGGATACCTTGCAGGGTCGTGGACAATAGTTGAAGCTTCCCCATGTTACTAAGCACTTTCCCCTTCCAACCAGCCAGTCTTTACTATAATTTCTCTATAATGGTGTTCCAAAATTGGTCTGAGACCTCCTTAACCATGAGCAAGAGCCCAAGGTAGGTGTCTGACAGCTCATCCCCCATACTCCTGAGGTAATCCACAATCTTTTGTCTCATTCTATGCTCAGTATTGAATAAATATATTTTTCTCTTACAGTAGTTTATCATTTGTTCCGACGCCTCTGCATATATATATATATATATATATATATATATATTATATATATATATATTCAACAACTTTTTCAATTCCCTAGCTTCTCTAATACAGGCTTTACCAAAGAGAAACATATCATCCACAAACTATTGGATGACTTCCGGAGGGAGGATGGAGGCCAGTTTCAAACTAGTATTGGATCCAATCCTCTTTAGCTTCAAGAGGTTACGAGCCAACACCTCTGCCACCATCAAGAAAAGGTAGGGAGAAATAGGGTCCCATTGTCATAATCCCCTTTCTGGCTTAAATGACCCCCAAGGAGAGCCATTGACTAAAACCACAAGGTCAACAATTTCCACCACCACCTTTATAACTTTTATGTATCTTTCATGAATCTCGAATTTTTGAAAAACTATATACAAGATATCCCAGAACACTTAATCATAAGCCTTAGAGATGTCCAGCTTCAACACCATCCTAGCATTCTTGCTTCTATCCATAGAGTGGATGATCTTGTGGGAGGCAATCACCGCATCCAGAATTTGTCTTCTCGGAACGAAACCTTTTTGGTTGGGATTAATAATTTTTCTGAGAAGAGGTGTTATTCTATTAACTAGGATTTTGGATAGAATTTTGTATATGGTGTTACAGAGGCTAATGGGCGGAAGTCTCCCATACTCTGTAGATGATCCCAATTGAATGTGTTATCTTTCCTTGGTGTATGGCTTTGTTTCTTGGATGTCCATTTGGATTTTACACTTGATCTACAATCTTGGGTTCTATGACCAAATTTCTGACAATTGTAGCAATATCCCTAGAATCTAGGTGAAGTAGATGTATTGCTTTTCTTTGACCTGAATTCATGTGCATGATGTCCATGCTTCTTACACTTAAAACAATATCCATTGAATTTGGGTTTAGGATTTGACTTACTATTCTTGATTTGGCATATGTTTTTTGTGTGGCCTGGTTTCCCACAATGATAACATGTAGGTTTGTTTTTCTTCGGCTTTGCATTCCTCAGTTCTCCATTCTTTGATGATTCTTCTTCTTTAGTGGAAGATGGGTGCTCGGTATGTCCAAGTCTAGACGTGTCACTATGTCTTCTTGGTGATCTCATAAGTTCCTCAAAGTATCTCAATGCTTCATTTGGTTTGTTTATCCTCTCAATTACTTCTCTTTCAGATCTCAACTTATTTTTCAGTTGATTGTTCTCAGATCTCAGATAAGTGTTTTCAATTTATTTTACGTTTATCTCTTGATTTGTAAATAACAGCTTGTTGACCATGTCTAACAAACTGTTTGTGAGCTTTTTCACATCACTAGTCCTTTCATCAAGTCCTGTATCCATCTATCTCTTGTCTTCTTTTTTCATTGTCTTATCTTCCTTAGCTTTCTTCTTTTGATCAATCACCTCACATAGTGTTATTGATTGAGTTTCTTGTTCTATCTTTAGACTTTTGACTTGTTCTTTCAGTGTGTTATTCTTGTCCAATAGATCTACAATCATTGAATTGCTTTCTTTTGAATCACCATTGTCAAATAGACCTTCAGTGTCTTCTTCCTTATATTGAGTATCTTTCATATGAGTTTCCAATTCCTTTCTAGGTTTCAAGGATTTCTTTAATTCTTCTCTAGTTGTCTCAAGCTACTGCAGCGCCAGCTGAATATCAATCTTCTGATTCTCAATGACCTTTCCCAACTTATAAGTCTCCATTTCCAAGATCTTAACTCTCAAGTGGTTAGACTTCTCTTAAGAGAACAAAGCTCTGATACCAATTGTTGGAATTATAATATGGGAAATAAATAACTGAGAGGGGAGGGTGAATCAGATCTATAAAAATTCTAACAATTATTAACTAACTGATTCAACCATGCATTCATAAACATAAACTAAAATTTTGTAAAGATCTAACATCTAATCATGAATACATAACACAAAGATTTTGGTAACCCAGAAACCCATGAAGGTAAAACTGGGGTGGGGATGAAACCCACTACTCTTCACTACTGCAGTAATAAAGTGTGCCTGTTAGGGCTACAAATTTTGATTACTTCTGATGATCTACCCTATGAGGGGTCTACCCTATTAGGATCTTTTAAACTTATATAATCTACCTTGTTAAAGGATTTATACTTACAAGAAAGTAAGCACTCAATTAAGAGATTTACAAAGGCTGGTTAGGACCACTTTGTTAAGAGATTTACCCTGATTCACTTGCTAGAATGTATTAGTACTTGATCCTTCAGTTTGCACTTCAAATTTTGATAAAGGATCTCCTCTTTCCAACTCTTAACTAATCTCTCAATCTAATTTATATTTGTTCTTCTCTTCACTACTTTGCTCAGTCACTCTGTCTGGTCAATGCTTCATATATGCATATGCTTCTAATCTCTTCTCTTCACATTCACATCCAAACATATAATCTCTTACACACATATGGATTAGGGTTTGAAGTATCCCATAAATAGACCATCTAGATCAAGATCAACGATCTCGATCTATCATCTTTTGCCATTTAGGCATCCCTAATTTTGATTGGTTGCATGGATTGCATAGGGATCCATGATCATAAAAATAGTGCATAATTAATGCATTAAATCTCTGTATATGATCATTAAATTCTCCATAGAAGTAAGCCAAAATAGTTTACCTTGGTGTTTGTTTCATTCCAAACATATACACAAAATCCATTTTACTCGGCAAAACAAAATACTTGTTCTCGGTCAATACTGTGTCGCTTGGCATGGATGTATGTTGTCGCTCAGCGTTAATACTTCTATGCAACTCGACATTCAATCTTCTCGGCATCCATTGAGTACTCAATGACCTCTAACTTGCTTGGTCTCAGCCTGAGTGAGATGGCTTGGTCACAGTGATGACTGATCAACCTGCCTTGAATATAACTAAGTTTGGGACACTAATAAAAAACAAAACTTAAATATCAATAGTCTGTGAGCTCTTTTCCTTCAAATTCTTGCACTTTTCAAGTGCACTCATTGCAAAGAGAACCACATGTCAACACCACAAATTTTTTGAAGGCTAAAGGGAAGGAAAACACTCATGAAAGCCTACTAGTGTGCCACGTGTCCAAGTTGCGGTAATGATAGTTGAAGGACCTGTGGGGACCATGTCCTTCAAGGAAAAACACCACTTTTTTTACAGGGATGAATCCCAAAGCAGATTTGATCCAAAACTGAGATCACCTCCACGCACAAAAAATGAGGAGTCACTACGAGTGGATTTGGGAACTTATTCCCTCATGATGATAAGGAAGTTTGGAAAGGCACAAGTGTTCCCCATGCTACGCACATGGAAGGAGAAAAATGATGCAAAAATATGCATGCCTGAGGTAGTTATAACAACCTCCATGATGAAATCCCTACATGGCACAAATGTAGAGCCCCTTTTCGATGACATTTTTTAGTTCGGTTTGAGGAATTCTTCTATAAAAACCTATGAGCACATTGAAAAAAAAAAGAGGATTGGAGCACCTGCTCTGGAGTCTTTTATTCACTACATAGAAGAATGCCTAGAAATATTTTTAGTTTCATTTTTCATACCGTAGCCTTATATTTCTCACATAATCAATAGAAGAAAGTATGTTAGATTGTTCTTAGTTTGCCTCTGCTATGTGTTTTCTTCTATTTTGTAAATGAGTTTAAGGCTCTGTGTCAATTATGGATGAATGTAGCTATCATTTTTTATTTTTAGGATTTTGTAATTCATCATAGATTTACAAGTTATTGAACCATCTCTGGTTACTCTTTTAATTTTATTTTTTATTTGGGGTTATACTATTCCACTTGGTGAATGAAATTCTCATAGAATAGTTGTTATTTTATTAAGATAATAAGAACATTTCCTACAAGCCTTAGTGGGTGCCTCTCACGAGAAGATCTATATATTTTTCTCCATGTTAGTTTGAATGTAGTACCATGTTCTCTTTCCAACAATGAAGAGTCTGTGGCATTTTGTGCTCATTTTTGTCATCTTATGTTCTTGTTATTTCGGAAGGGAAATTCAGAGGGTTTCAAAATCTCTGGCGCATCACCTTGGTTTTTTTTTTTACCTCTCTTTGGTGCATTGGCACCCCCTAAAGACAATGAAGGGTCACTTGGAAGACCTAAAGAAGAAAATTACCTATAAGGTTCTTGAATTAATGTAATATGGCCTTGGATCCATTTGATTGTAATGGATGTAATAGGAGGATGCAAAATATGTAAAGTTGCTAAATATGCAACAAATGCAAAATGATGTAATGTTGTCAATTTTGAAACAATAGGCCTAGAGGGTGAAGTATAGGTATATGAATTAGTTAAGGAGGTTTTATTTTTTATTTAGGTCCTAAAAAGACAAAATTCAGAGTTAGAGGTCATTAGGAGTTTATTTGAATAAGTTTGCAAATTTGAATATTTGAATTCAAACGGTTCCTTGTAAGTTGGAGGGAAACTTCAAAATGGGTTTATTTTTCTTTGTTAGAGGATCTAACTGATTTAGATTAGTTGGAGAGGTTATATTAGTATTATATAGAATTTGTAAAGGGCAAAGAATGCGGTAGAATAGAGGTAGTATGGTCTGAGACCATCTTTGTACGGACTGTAACCGAAATGGAGCAATAAAACACAAAATTCTTGCAATTTGGTATTCTTTTTTATATGTATTTGATTCCAATCCATTTTTATGTGGGAGGTAGAGACTCTTAAGTTGTTTTAATTCAAGTTTTGTTCACTTTTCAAGTCGGATCTTATATTTTGAATTAATTGTCCTGAAACAGTGTTTTGCTTTGTATTGAATCAAGGATGAAATAATTAGATCCATCCACTTTATGTGGTTACTGTGGTTGTGGGATGGACCCAAAATATGTAATTAACCCTTAATATGTAGGACTTTAATGAATTTGTAAGGTAATTACAAAATTGTGCAAGGTGACACGGTGAAAGGTGCATGAAGTAAGGGCCATGGGTGTAGTAGCAGGTGTTTGGTCTTAATTAGTGGGTTTTTTTGTTGGGATCATGTTATTACATTTTGAGGACATGATGTAGGATCAAAGAGTGGATCCTAAAAGTGTGTTTTAAGTCATTTGTGAGAAATCCCTAGTTATAGGCTTGATTTGGTGAGGGTTTGTGAGTTGGGTTATGTGCAAAGGGTCCATGGCCAAAAGGATACCCAAATAATTAGTTGTAATTCATCTCTAGAGAATCTGGTAAGTGTTAAGTTCAGAGGATACAACCATGATAGGGTTTCTTTGTAAAAAGGGGCTATTAAGCCTAGGGCTAAAAACTGAGACAATAGTTTTAGAGGGAGATGTTCTGAAACAAGTGTACTTGATTTCAACATGTGTTATAAATTGGAAAATGGTACTTGTATCCCTAATTGTTTTTGGGAGTCCTTTGGGAAAGTTTGGAGAAAACTACATGTTTCTCGCTGGATAGGGCTAGTAGGACAATCCTAAGAAGAGAAGTTTGGTTGTGTGAAGATAACCATTGAAAGTTATGAGTTTGAATGTGGGAGATATGGTGTTTAGAAGGTCTTGAGAACCTTAGAAATATTGGTAACACTCATCAAGGGAGTTAAGGGTGTTGGGATGATTGGTTAGAGAATAATCATGAAGCATGAATCATGATTTAATGAATGGATATGAGTTGTGGGAGAAGAATTAAAGGTGTGGAGCCTAGGGTGGTACAATATGATGGAATTGACTACTGAAAGGTCTAAGAGTGTGGGTTGGGAGATTAGTATTGATCCTTGGTTGAAGGGTGAATAGAGTGTTGTTACCAAACAAAGGAGAAAATTGGCATTCTCCTAAGAATATCCAAATTCACCACTAACCTCTACATCACTCTTCCCCTTTCCAAAAACACTAGTAAAAATAGCCAACTTCTATAAAACCCTAGAGGTTTCTTTGAAAGGCACATTTTTGTCCCACTCATGTAAAGCTTTTGTACTACCCTTATTTAGGTGTGATCCTTATAAGGATCAATAGTATGAATAATAACTATCAAACTCTCTAATGTAATTCTCACATCCATTATCTAATCTGAGACACTTCAACTTGTTTCCTATCTCATTCTCAACAAACACTTTCCATTTCTTAAATGCTTCAAATACATCAAATTTTTCAGGAATGAAATGACCCCAAGTTTTTTGAGTTGCATCATCAATACAAGTAACATAATAATAATACCCACCAAGATATGGTACCTGGGCTAGTCCCCATACATTAGAATGTACAAGTTCTAACTTTTCACTTTTCTTTTTATTCCCAACCCTAAGAAATATGACCCTCTTTTATTTTCCATAAACACAGTTTTTACAAAAATCCAAATCAACTTGTTTCAAACCTGGCAAAAAATTCTTTAAATGGAGAAGCTTCATCCCCTTCTCACTCACGTGCCCAAGTTTATTGTGTCATAGATTTGTATCTATTCCTGTGGAAGCTAGGGAAATAGAATAATCAATATTACCAATACTTAAATATAATGTACCTACCTTTTCCCCTTTTTCTATTACCAGTGAACCTTTAGTAACCTTCCATGAATTGTCTGTGAATATGACTGTGCAGTTCCATCAGTTTCTAGTTGTCCTGCTGATATTAAAAAATTTCTCAAATCAGCAACATGTCTCACCTCTTTCAGTGGCCATTGATTTTCATTTGGTAATTTTATCTATATGTTTCCCTTTCCAACAATTTTGCATGGCTCATCGTCACCTAAATAAACCTGTCCAAAATTACCTTGAACATTTCCTAGAAAATATTTTATATGGGGTGTGGCATGAAAAGAAGCCCCTAAATCTAACACCCAAGAATGAGTAAAATTATATAAAGAAATAATCAAAACATCTTGTAAAATATCACCTGCTACATTCACTTGTTATTTTCTTGTTGTTCATTCCCTTGTTTTTCCTTACGATCTACCAATAATATTTCTTCATATGTCCTTTCTTTCCACAATGCCAGCACTCCGCATTTATCCTAGATTTGGATCTTCCCTTTCTAAATTTTCCACGATTACCTAAGATCATTCCTCTTTCCCTATGTTTTCCCCTATTCTCAATAGTCAAAGCATTACCTGGTGTCTCACCTATGCTTTTCTGTCACATTTCCTCACTAAGGATAACACCAACAATATCATTAAACATTAAAGTATTTGAACCAGAGATAGAGTTGCATGCATCCATGAACAAGATATTCCATATTTTAAGAAATGATCATAAAATAAAAAGAGCCCTAAACTCATCATAAAAATTTACTTTTGTAGAACTTATTTACCTAGTAACCATGTTAAACTCATCCAAATGATCACTAATAGACCCACCTTTTCGAATCTTCATATTAAATACATGTTTCATGAGAAATACCTTATTTGAGGTTGAGGGTTTCTCATATAGTTTTTTCTAATGCCTTTGTTAGATCCTTCTCTATTGTTTCATTTTCTATATTGAAATCCACTAATGGTGCTAGGCACAACTATATTTCTCATAGTGCCTTCCTTTCAAGAACTTTCCATTGTTCATTGGATATAGCCATCGACATCTTTTCTTTTCCACCCAATGGTAAGTAAAGATCCTTTTGATATAGTTAATCTTGAAGGAATTATATTTTTCATTAGTATATACAAGTAAAAACATGATCTACACCATCGGTTTACACTACACCGACAGACAGGGCACATCACTACCCGACACCAAGGTTACCCGATACTGCCAAATTCAAAGCATCCCGACAAACACTATTCAGTGTTACCCGATGAAAAAAAGGATAAAGGAACCCGACGAGTAACAACAGTAGAACCTGATGGAATAGAAAATAGAGGAACCCGATAGATGAAGGGAACCCGATGATTAGTTCAATGAAGGAATGCTGACAGACTTTCAGTTCAACCCGACGACCAAGAACCGATAGTTAGTTACATCCCGCAAAAAGTGGATCTGAATTTCCATGTCAGATAAAACACTAAATTTTTATATTTATCTTCTTGATTTGTTTTAAATCCATTATGTGTAGAGGAAGCAATCTAATTATTATTATTTTAATCAGTCTAACTATTTTAAAACATGCAAACTAAAGGATCAAGGTCAAGTTGTAAACCTTGGATCAAGAGTTAACATTGTAATGCGGGATTCTACAATAGGTCAAATACTTGTATAAATAGATGCTCAATCTATTGTGAACTTGTTTTTCGATGATGATTGTAGCCACTAAGAGAATATAAGGATTAGACAAGAGAATTCATGCAGAAGGACAGAAAAGGATCAAATCAGTTTCAAGAACAGAACACAGGCTACCGACAAGCAGGGAAAAGGTATTAATCAATCACTATAGGTGATATTCATATTATCAGAGCTTTAATGGATCTATGATCAGAAATAATATATTGCATGCAGTCAAGTCAAACATATTGTACTCATTCTAACAAGTGTAGTACACTTAAGAAATTCTTTCAAGAAAGGTGGACCTAACAGTCCTATTATAAATCTCTTAACTGAGTGCACACTTAAATCAGTGTTGCTAAAGCTCTTAACAGAGTATATCTTAACTAGTCTCTAATTTAATACTCTGAACAGGGTAGATCATTAGAAGTGATCAATTGTAAGCCTTTACCGGCTCCCTTCCATTCTGCAGATAGTGAAGTTTTGTGGGTGCCATCCCCACTGCAGTTTTTACTTCCTAACACGAGTTTTCTGCGATATCATATCTTGTGTTATGTGTTTATTACTTTCATGAATGTTTCTATGAATGTTGTAAACAATTAAATATTGTGAATTAATATTACATGCATAAGAAGAACATCAGAAATGGTCGGTAATACAATAAAGATTGTTTACAAATGATGAAAGGTGAAAAGAGTTAAAAGTTTTAGAAGTATTGATTCACCCCTCCCCTCATAGTACTACTTCCCATTAATCTCAACAATTGGTATCAGAGCTGAGTCTCTTCCTAGAAAGCTTAAAGGCTTTAGAGAAAAGATCATACAATGGAGAAGTACAAACTTGATAAGAATATTGAGAACAAAAATCTTGAGATACAGATGTTCTATGAACAGTATAAAGAAGCAAGAGTCAAGATAAGAGAGCTGATGGATGAGAGAAAAGGTATGGAAACTTGGAGCAATGAAAAAGATTATCAAGAAGAATAGATTCTAGATTTCTTTGAATCTTCAGGATCAAATACAAGTAATGCATCAGATACATTAGAAGAGAACATCACAAGTCTAAAGGAGATCAATCAACATCTGACAAAACAAATAAAGATGTTGCAAATCAGTCAAGAAACCTAGATGGTAAGAATGATTGATGTGATGAGTTCTTCTAGACAAGCTGAAATAGAAAGAACACTAGCTATTGATGACAGAAGGAAGATCACAAAGAAGCTACAAGAAAAGGAGTTATAAATTCAAAGACATGTTGAGCATCACCATGAGATTACAAATCAGATTGTTATTATGATTCAAGAAGAAAATAGAATGAATATAGAATCATTAAAAGAGTACAGGCTATCGGTGAACTAAGAGAAGAGAATGAGAAACTAAAGCATGAGGTTAGAGTTCGGCAACAGTATAATGAAATTATCAGAAAGGCTGAAGAAAGAAATAAAAGAATGGATGGTTTTCTTAAAGGACAACGAAGAGTCAACAACAACAACAGTCTAGGCTTTACCGAAAATGGAGAATCATCAAATCAAGCCAATCCAAAGAATGTCTATAAAAATCCAAGACCAAGAAAGCTGACATGCAAACACTATGGAAAGAAAAGTCACACATCAAATGTTTGTCAAGGAAAAATGAAACGTATTCCTATATCTTCATTCATAGGATTCTGTTATAAATGTAACGAGATAGGACATAAAGCATATGAATTGAAGTCTAAGATGGAACAACCAAAGAAGGAAACCTATGTGGACAAATACTATCCTACATGCAAAATGAATGGGCACGCAAGCCTTGAATGCTGGAAGAAGAAAAGGCAAGCATAGAATCCTAAAGGTCAAGAAACTCCCTATCAACCAAAGATAATCGGTAATCAATATGTATGGGACTATAGTACTTGGACAAACTATACAACATGTGGTAGATATGGTCACATTTCTACAAACTGCATGAGAGCATGGACCAAAAGGTCTAGAGGTTAGACAAACCCCGGAATGGCATGCTTACACTGTCACAAAGTTGTTCATCTCAAGAAAGATTGCAAAGATTGAATGACAGAGATAAGCACATACCCCAATGGAAACACCATTGAAGATATCCAGAGGGCTAAAGACAAAATGTGGAGAAAAGCTTCAAGCAATGATGAAGCTAGACCAAGAAATACAAATGGTGACACCCCAACCAATGGATCTGGTGACATCACCACCCCCACTTAAGTTGAACAAGTAAGTATGGAACTGCACCACACCAAGTCACATTTTGCATCAATTCCATTATACAAAATTGATACATAGTCAAAATCTGCATAAATAAAGATGCATATTATGTTACTTGTTACAATTCTGAGAAAACAACCTCATTGGTAAATACATACCAAAAATCATCAGTAAACATAATGAATGAGTTGTCTACACTTACCAAGAATTGTCAGTTAACACATAAAATGGCTAAGTTTCTAATGTAACCCGACGCCCGTTGGTAAGGAAGAAAAGTTATAAAGTTTTCATGATAGAACACTGATATTTATCGATGAAATAAAAATTCTTAACAGTAATCCTAAGCACCCTAACAACACCGATGATGATTATGAAAGTCTTTCTGATGAAATCTATTTCATGACCTGACGAGTCGTTGAGCATTTATGACAGACAGGGCAAAAGTCTATAAATACTCAATGGGAGCAGTTCATTTTGCACCCGCGATTTGAAGAGAAAAAGAAAAGTGAAAAATAGAGTGATAAAAGAGGAGATAGCAGAGTGTCCTCGACTCGATCCAGTACATAGAAAATAGATCATTCACTAGTATCATAGATTGAAGTAAGTACCGAGGGCACCAAAGAACTCTGTCATTATTTTTCAAGAAAGCCCTAAATTTTCAAGAAAGCCCTAAATTTGAAAAATGATGGCAACCACCTCAAGAACTGCAAAGATCAAGAATGATAAGAAGAATATGGTTAGGTTAATTAAAAACAACACCTGTGTAGAGCCCAAATACAAGATATGCCTGGAGATTACATCGCAACCTGATGAAACCAGCGCATTTTCTAAGATTCCACCTAGGGTTTTGCTAATAGAATATGTAAGGTCCTATATTCACTGTAAGATTGCTAAAATAGGTGATCTGGAGATGGATGAAGCTTACAAGAAGCTTTGTGATGTAGAAGGAAACCTAAAAGATGAACATAAGCATCTAGAAGTAAAGGGAATAACAAATGCCCTATATTTCCCAAGGGACTTCAAAACTGACTGGATTAGGTTGGTACTTAGAAGAATTCATGATTAGAAGCTATGGTTAGATCAACCTAAGAAAATCACTAAGAATGTCCTTCATGCTGTAACTGGTTATCCAATAACCGACAAGCCTAAGGCACATAAGCATCCCTCCAGGCCAGAAGTTGAAAAGCTCACAAAAGTTGAATGGGATAACAGAGGTCTCAAAGTGAACACCATCACCGACGAGGAACTGAGGTTTGGTGCATGTGTGATTGGTTACAAAATCTTTCAGGAAAGTAGGCTAAACAACGTATCATCAACATTAGTAAGCACAGCTTACAAGATAGTAACAAAGGGAATCCAGATGGATCTATGTGAGATCCTGCTAAAGCAACTTAATGAGAACATGAACACAATAAGGTCTGCAAAGACTAACACATGTAAGTTCGGCTCACTTATCATGTGTATATTCTTCTACTTTCAATAATAATTTCCTTCAGTAGGAAACATGAAATGGGATTCTACAAAGCCAATGACATTACAAATTAGTGAACTTATTAAGTCACTAGGAGATAACTTTGATTCAGTTATGACTGCATACTTCCTTGAATTCAAGGAAAAGATGATGGAAAGAGTGAGGATCCCTGGACAACTGATTGAAAAACATAGGGATGAGATATGTTTTATGGTGGATACATACTTCACCCAAATAAAACCAGTTTTACCAAGAATAGCTTGGTTAGCCCCTCTTGATTATGAAATCAACATAGATCAAGCAACCAATGATATTGATGCATTGATCAATCAACCGATTAACAACAAACAACCAAGGTTTGGCACTTATGAAGAGGCTAGGTCAAAGATAAAAAGAGGCCTAGAAATCAAAAAGATTGTCAACAAGAAGAATAAGATGGTTAAGAATCTTAAAAATATTCTATCAGTTAATGAGGAAGAACAAGAACAAATAGAGGAAACCGATGAATAGGGAACCATCAGTGAAGGGCAGGATGAGAAGAAATCAGACTCTAAGGCAACTGATTCGTATACACCTCCACCTCATACAAAGAAATAGAGGACAAGGATCCAAATGGCTAAGACTGATACCACACCTCTTAAGAAAGGTCAAGTAAAGACCTATAAGAGGAAGCAGCCAACAAAGCAAACAAAGCAGCAAATAGAGAAACAAACACCTACAAAGAGGAGAAAAATAATGGTCAAGACTAAAGCTGACATTGAGGATTCTAAAGAGGACGAGCCTAATGTAGTGAAGAAGAATTTCAGAAATCAAACAATTGATGAGGTTGTAGAATCTATTGTTGTATCTGGCACCAAGTATGATAAGAAAATCAGATAATGAGATAAACTTAAACTAGATGACCAAAATAAGATATAAGAGGCGATCATTAGGTCAATGGTAAAATTCCAATATGTACCAGCTGAATTTGTCAACCAAATACTGAAAGAGCTGGGTAACAAAATATCTCAACAATGGTCATATGCTCTACAAATTGAAAGAGAAGCAAGGGAGAGGGTACTTGTCACACTTATGCCTCCCAAATCTAAGATAGAAGAAATCAAATAAATAATGAAGAAGCACTCAAGAAAATTTGTAGCCAAGATAAGAGCTTACAAAGTGCTAGAGGATAAGTTCATAGAGCTGGACATAATGACCAAGACTAAGTGGAGACAACTCCTAGATCTGCCTGCAGAGTCAACAATTTGTGAGGAATAGTTACTTCTCACCAACACACCTCATAGAGAGGAGGAGAAAGACAAGGCAAGTCCTCAGCACATTGCTTTGGACAATGTTGAAGATATGGAACCAATAGATTTAGACAAAGTCATGGATGATCTTGACATTCAAGACATCACACATTATGACTCTGATAAGGATCCTCAGAAAGAATATGATGTTATATTCATATCACTTAAGGATCAAATCAAGAAACAAAAAATGGAGACCCAAGCCAATAAAGACATGGATGTTGTTGATGAGACATGGCAGGAAACTTTAGTCATGGACATAACAGAACTAGACCCTGCAGAGCAAATACAAAAAGATGAAGATGTCACTGCTCAAAAAGATCAAACCGATGAGCAGGACACCACTCTAGATACAGCACAAGCTAGCACACAAAGCAATATGCTAGTATTGATGAAGGCCATCAATATACTAGAAGGTAATGAAGGGTCTAATGCAAAAGATACAAGCACACCCAAGGACAAGGGTGATGTAGAAGCAAAAGACACCACAGATGACACAAAGGACACAACTGTGGAACAAGCTACAACCGATGATCAGAAAGATAAGTCTCTTGATCAAATTAAAGAACAAGCATAAAAGGTAGAAGAGGACATGCAGAAAGAAAAGAGTGAAGAAGAAAATAAAGATGAGATGGATAAGAAAATAGAAGAAAATCTGCAGAGACACCCAAGGTTGATGGAGAGATGTCTTCACAAAAATGACAGGTGCACCCTGAGCAAAAAACATAAGAAGCATCTTCAACAAAGCCTTCACCAAGAACTTTAGAGAGGAAAAATTTACTAGAAATGGTAGTTCATACATCTGCATCCACACAAATCTCAAAGAAGAAAAAGAGAAAGCATAATAATCCAGTCACTCTGGATGAAATCATTGAGATTCCAATTTGTGATCCCAAGACATTGGATCCAATTGAATTGACAAAGTATGCAAGACTTTGTGAGAGAAAAGCAATGCAAGACAAGTTGAGAAAAGCCACAAAAGAGGCAAAGGTACTTGAAGTAGCAAGAAGAATACTTCAACAAATTGTACCATATGTAGATGTTGATCAAACAACCCCAATGCTTGATCAAACAACACCAATGCTTGATCAATTAGTGGTTCTCACAGACGCAATCACATCTCAGAACATAGATGTTGAGAAGGTCATGGAAGAAAGACTTGAACAGAAGTATGAGTTCAAGATAGCAAAAAAGATAAGCCAAGAAGTGGTATTGCAAAAGGTAAAGCTTTCTGAATTGGTTAGCACAATAGATCCAATAATCTCAAAAGCTATAACCTTGATACAAAAGTTATGCACGCTTAATCAACTCACCCAGGAGTATATCGAAAAGATAGCACAAATAGATGTTGATCTTCAGAAAAGTCCACAAAGTCTCATGAATAGTGAAGAGGCAATACAATTGCACAATGAGCAACTCAAGAAAGCTCAAAAATTGAGACAAGACATATAGATTACAGAGACAAAGTTTAGAGATGAGGTAAATGAGCTTCAAGCACAACTCTTACTGACACTCTCACTACTACAGAAACATATGACAGAGACAAAAGCACTAATTTCCACCCCATAAATGTCTATCCTAGAAAAAATTTATGATATGCATGCACGGCTAGAGCTAGAGAACATGGCACTAGAACTCCTGAAAGAAAAATGGGAGAAATTGGTCGAAGATATCAAGAACACCCACTCACATATTCTTGACACATTGTAAGTTACACATTTTTTGGCATCTTATAAGTTGTAAATTTTTGTCATGGGTGTCAAATAAAGGGGGAATTGATATGTACAGTCACAGTAAAAGAAGGTGGAAATGAAAGGAGGAAATGGTGTGTACAGTCAAACATTTGAAAGAGCAAAGAACGGGGAAATGTATAGTATAAAGGCAAGTATACATATACATATACATATATACTTATACTATATCGATGCATACAATTAGGGGGAGTCATAAAATGACAAGGATATAGACATGGTGTACGTACTAAATACTTTAGTATTATGCACATATTAGTTTTTTATACTAATGTCAAAGGGGGAGATTGAAGGCATTATATTTTCCATTAGTATATACAAGGAAAAACATGATCTACACCATCGATTTACACTACACCAATAGACAGGGCACCCCACTACCCGACGCCAAGGTTACCCAATACTGCCAACTTCAAAGTATCCTGACAAACACTATTCAATGTTACCCAATGAAAAAAAGGATAAAGGAACCCGATGAGTAACAACAATGCAACCCGACGGAACAACAAAGAAAGGAACCCGATAGATGAAGGGAACTTGATGATCAGTTCAATGAAGGAATACCGACAAAATTTTAGTTCAACCCAGTGACCAAGAACCGACAATCAGTTACATCCCACAAAAAGTGGATTTGACTTTCCATGTCAGATAAAACACTGAAGTTGTATATTTACCTTCTTGATTTGTTTTAAATCCATTATGTGCGGAGGAAGAAATGTAATTGTTATTTTTTTAATCAGTCTAACTATTTTAAAACATGCAAACTAAAGGATCAAGGTCAAGTTGTAAACCTTGGATCAGGAGTTAACATTATAATGCATGATTCTAGAATAGGTCAAATACTTGTATAAATAGATGCTCAATCTATTGTGAAATTATTGTTCGATGATGATTGTAGCCACTAAGAGAATCTAAGGGTCAGATAAGAGAATTCACTCAGAAGGACAGAAAAGGATCAAATTAGTTTCAAGAACAAAACACAGGCTACTGACGAGCAGAGAAAAGGTATTAATAAATAACTATAGGTGATATTCATATTATGAGAGCTTTAATAGATCTATGATCAACAATAATAGATTGCATACAATCAGATCAAACATATTGAACTCATTCTAACAAGTGTAGTACACTTAAGAAATCATTTCAAGAAAGGTGGACCTAACAGTCCTATTGTAAATCTCTTAACTGAGTGCACACTTAAATCAGTGTTGCTAAAGCTCTTAACATAGTAGATCTTAACCGGTCTCCACTTTAATACTCCTAATAGGCTAGATCATCAGAAGTGATCAATTGCAAGCCTTTATCGGCTCCCTTCCATTCTATAGATAGTGAATTTTTGTGGGTGTCATCCCCACCGCAATTTTTACTTCCTAACAGGAGTTTTCTGCGATATCATATCGTGTGTTATGTGTTTATTAGTTTCAAGAATGTTTCTATGAATGTTGCAAACAATTAAAGATTATGAATTAATATTAAATGCATAAGAAGAACATCAAAAATGGTCTGTAATACAATAAAGATTGTTTACTAATGATGAAAGGTGAAAAGAGTTAAAAGTTTTAGAGGTACTGATTTACCCCTCCCCTCTCAGTACTACTTCCCATTAATCCCAACAAATCTATCATTTGCATCTTCCATATCCAATTGTTTTGGCTATTGAACTTATCAACCTTAAGCCAACCTTCCTCTTCCATTGCTCCCACTCAAATCTGATACTAGTTGTCAGGGTTTAGGAAGATATGAGAAATAAATAATATTAAGATAATGCATAAATAGAGAATAAAGAAAAACAAATAACATAGAGATTTAATGTGGTTCACCCAATATGGGCTACATCCACCAGAGTAATAGTCGTCCACTTATTTTTATTATCCAGTGAAGAGAAAATTACAATCTGTTCTTTTTACATTACACTGCCACTTATTTATAGGCACTTTATGTGGTGTATCAATATTGGTTAACAAGTTAACCCTAAAAATGCTTTACAAGTTAAGCTAGGGAAATCCTTGATGAGTTCACAAAAAATGATTGATGAGTTAATAAAAAATAAATTGGGTCGTTGCCCTAAACCCCATGATACATGGTGAGTGTACAGTACTTGCATGATCAGACACCACAAACCAACATCATTATCTAAGCTTAGTGAGCATGCAAGGAAACTAATATGAAATTTGAACCAAGAAGAAAGACATGTCCCATGTATATATAATAAATCTACCAATCCATCTAGATAATAACAGTTAGTGTCCAGGAGAATATGGACATAAAAAATACAGCATGTCCCTCCGTGATTAATCTAATCAACAAAAAGTACTAAATCTTAGGTGTGAATATGAGAAAAGGATCACATCATCCTCATAAAATATCAAGAAAATATAGTACAATGATATCAAATCAATAATTCTAACCATAATCATAAATGAAACCTATAAAATACATCAATAAAAAATATAATCTTTGCAAAATTCCCCAAAGATACTAAGATATTCAAACTATATCATCATCATAGATAAAATATGTCAAAATTAATGAATTATTGTAACTTTGTGTCATACAAAATCATGGTACCATAATAACATACCTACCCAGTATTGTAATGAGAAGCTACCAAAAAAAAAATATCTATAAGCCTTGATGTAAAAGATCAATCAATATAATATAACTAAATAAATATAGGTGACCAAATCCCAATCTTTCAAATCCACTATCATAAATCAAAAAAGAGAAATACTAAAGCAACTCAATAAACCTTAATACATGAAGAAACATGTAATCCAAGAAATTTCTTATTTGGAGCATCATAAGCAATCACTCATGCATATCCAAATGATACAAACAAGATATCATAAATAATTAAAGAAATAAAGATGAATCACCAAACTTCCATCCTTCAATATATATTTATAAAAATTTAAGAATTGCACTAATCATCAAAATGATATGGCATCACCTAGAACTTCCTAATAAGTAAGTGAATCATCAATAGATTTATTAATCTATTGGCAAAAAAATCCACTATCTTATTAGATTTCCTATAAAAATGTCTAATTTCATAGAAGCTAAAAAGATTCATTTGCATTAGGACTTTATTTAACATATATTGCAACATCTAATTGTTAGTATTCTGATTTGAAACAACATGAAAAATTAGCATTGAATCCCCTTCAAGAATGATGTTTTTTATTTTTATTATTGATAGAGATTTCTAATTCAATTCTCAAGATAAGAGCTTCCATTTTGGCCTTATTATAAGTCCTAATGTTATTTTTTTACTAGAAACTTTTATAATCACCCTGTTACTATCCCTGGTGACAATGCCAATCCCAGAAGTACCAATATTACCACAAGAAGCCCTATCAAAATTTAATTTGAATGTATTTTTAGGAGGAGACCACTTGACATATTTTCTTAATATACTTTTTGGAAGAGACATAACAAAGTCTTGGAGGGGTAATGGTTTGAGAAAAGGCTATTTTTTCATGATTTCGCCATCTCAAGAAAAAAAGGAATTCAAATTATTCATATTTTTGTAAGTGTAACTCATAGTAACTCCAAAAATATACTTTTTCATAGAAAAAATAATCTCATACAATGAAGAAGACTTTCCTTTGAAAATTCTATTATTCAATTCGGGCCATATATTCCAAACCACAATAAAGGAGCTTAATTCCCAAATGAAAGCAACAAACAAAGATCTGAAAAGGGTGGGCTAACCTTTGAAAAAATCTATCAAATTCAAACTCGAAGTGTAATACCAACCCAATTTGGAAAATAGACAATACCAATATTCCATAGAAAAAGGGCAGAGAAAAAATAAATGGATCAATTTATTTCATAAAATGACCACCAAAAAGACATGGGAAGACAATAGTAATTTGTAATATATCAAGTCTCATACCAGTAAGAGCTCTCTCTTGAATTTAAAGCCATGTAAATTCCACATATTTAGGAAGAAAATCTGAAGCCCAAAGAAGTTTTAAGACCCAATCCTCAACCATATTATCTTTCATAGATGAAACATATCCATCCTTGATAGAATACTAACCATTTTTAGATTTAGTCCATATTAGCATATCTTCTTTGGGAGAGAATAATTTTTTTGTATCTATTTTTCTTCTTAATTCTTGTTTAAGATGATTAGGAATGTCCAAGAATTCAATATTTTTTCCATTTTGCATTGGGGGAAGATAATATTATCAAAATACAGATAATTAGAAACATGAACCCCCCAAAGGTTTCTCAAGGAACTTTCCACTAAAGATTGATCCCTTATTTGGTTTAAAGGCTTGTGACCATTCCAAACATCTTCTAAAAACTGAGCCTTATGTCCATTATGAATCAACCAAGATAAATGTGGTAGAACAACCTATCTAGATGAAGAAATAAATTCCAGATTTTAGAACCTTTCAATAAATTGTTAGTAGTAAAAATTATCTCTCTAATAGGGTGATCCAAGTATTTGGACAAAATTAATCTAGCCCATTTACTATCAGGGTTCTAATATAATATCCACAAAAATTTAGCACCCAAAGCTTTATTATGCAAGACCACGTCTCTAATACTAGTACCTTGACATTGTTTAGGAATGAAAACTTTATCCCAAGAAACCAAAGACAAATTTTTCTTAGTTACATTCTCAAACCAGAGAAAATATCTCAAAACATATTGCAAATCAATCATATTGTTGTTGGAAAGTGACAATGCAAGCAATTGTTATTTTGTCATTGTTGTCAAACCTTTACTGGCGAGACTATTGTCATCTGTTTGAGTACCATATCTATTGTTGATGAAGAAGATTTAACAAGAAGATCAAGTGAATGGTTGAGTTAAGGCAACTAAAAGGGTACTTGATCAGTTGGCACTCTGGAAAAGTAATTTGTTGTTTATCTTTCAAAGATAGTTTTTCTAGTTGTTCTGTGTCGAGCAGGTTTGGCTTGTGCTGAGCAAAGTTGCTTATGATGAGCAAAGTTGCTTGTGCCGAGTAAAGTTTCTTGTGACAAGCAAAAGTTGTAAAATGTCGAGCACCATTGAAATTGCTGAGTGAAAACAGTGATGTTGGCCGACTTACAGTAATTGGATTAATGATGAGATTTGAGATCTCTGGCCGACTTAGTTAATTTTATTGGGATATGTAATGTTAATTAAAGATTGATCCATGTCATTTAACGTATGGGTAACCGTAATTAATGCATTGTTTCAAGATTTAATTAGAGACTACTTTGGAGAAGTAAATGTAATGCAAAGATGGGATGATCCATTGGATCTGACCTAACCTAAGATCTACGATCTTCTTTAAGCGGCAAAAGGTTTATCTGACCTAGACAGAGAGGTATATGATAACCTCAAGGGGTTATTCATGAAGTGTGACAGAGTGTATGTGTATTCAAGAGGTTTGCATGGTTGATTTACTGTTTGGCATGATCTAGCAGAGAAGGCAAAAGGTAGAAGTATAAAGTTGCATGTGTGATTGCTTGACGGATTTCCAAGTAGATTAG
>MU226946.1:506042-517885 GCA_018584345.1 Thuja plicata
TTCATCAAGGATTTGTGTAGTGGACTTATTATTCTTTTGGATTTTGTGAAGAATTGGGTAGATGATACCCCACCTACTAATCTTCCTAATCCTATCATTCCTAATCTAGCTCCTAATCTTCCTAATCTTAATCCTATAAATCCTAAACCAATTCCAAATATTCCTATTTCTCCATCTTTTATCCCTAGTTCTTCCCACATTTATGATGGGGCTCAAGCTAGGATTCATGATAATGATGTTCAAGAATTCTTTCATTTACCTTCCCCTCCCTATCCAATCCATGATGATATTAAAAAAATAAATAGAGAAACCTCTTCTAATCCTATCATTCCACCATATACAAAATTTTCTCATGAACACCATAATCAATCTCCTCCTATCAAAGCTTTACAAGATAGGTACACTACCGGATATACTATGGTGGATAAACAAGGCTATAAAGGTTTAGGGCTTGGTATCAATGAACAAGGCATTATAAACCTGATTCATTCATCTCCTCAACAAGATATGCATGGTATAGGTTTCCCACCTCCTCCAATCAAGGTAGTGGATCTTAACCATCATCCTCCTCTTCATGTTCTTCTTCCAACACCTTCTTTAGATCACCTTGATACTCCTCAAGATGTGGCTAAGAAAGTGTATGTCCAGTTAATGAATTCTAAGAAAGAAATCTTTAAACCCATACCGAAAAATGCTCTCTCTAAATACAGATGTCCTTTTCATTATATTAATACACATTTACTTTATGATTGTGTGCATTTCAAGCTATATGTTAGAGAAAGAGCTACCTTGGGAATTATATCTCATTCCCGTGTATTATTACAATTTCTTCACAATTTTGATATAGGGCATTCCCCTCGTTCTTCTATAAATTAGATCATATTTCTCCTCTTGTTCTTAACTAGGGGGCAAGAGGTATTTTTTTCCAGTCTTCTAGGATCCATTTGGCTCTTAGCATGTATTTTGTTTTGATTTTAATTGGTTATTCTTTCTATATTCTATCCCTATAAATTTTTATAATCATTCATGATATCTTTTCTAGGACATTTTTTTTTGTAAAGATGTCTCTTTGCTAGAATATCCCTTGATATAATTTGATATATCCCTTGCTTTCACCCCTGGGGGGCAAGGTATTTTTCTTCTTCCTCTATCTAAGGATCTACTTTCCTTAGCTTAGTGGCACTTGTTTATCATACAATATTATTTCCTTATAAAGATTGATGTTTTGGCTATGGATACCCTCTTATATGAGAGGTGATTGTCTTAGGTCATCACCTCTTCTTTATTTTTAAAATTATGTTTATTATAAACTCTTGACTTTGCTTTGGGTTAGAGTTTGACTACTTCATTCTGAGATTCCTCTTCCTCTTCATTGCAGGGGGCTTGATGATTGAATCTTTGGTCCCTCTTTCTTTAGAAGATGATATTTTATCCTAAGCACTCCTCTATGGTGGGAGTCTTAATGATAAGATCTCTTCCTCTTTGAGGATCCTTTTTCCATATGTGACATATCCATTTCACGATTATCTATGTTGTTAGAGGCAAGGGTCAATACTCTTTGCTAAGGATATAGTGTATATTGTTGTTAAGTTGGATATCTCCTTACTTTGTGAAGTAGGTATCCTCTTTCTCTTCCTTATCCTGCCTAGTGGGTAGTCATGATAAGGAGGGGGGAATATATAGGGTCTCCCTTATAATATATTTACATTAGTTTACATTTTACAACATGCTAATTCCTTGGAAGATAACACACATAAGTTGCTAAATCCTGAAGAGATGCATTTTTATTTTTATTTTTTGCTAAATCCTTGGAAGGTAACGCACATAAGTTGCTAAATCCTGAAGAGATATGCATTTTTAATTTTACAATATGCTAAATCCTTGGAAATTAATGCACATGAGTTACTAAATCCTAAAAAGACACACATTTTATATATTTCCATAGTGATATAAGAATGTGGATCTATGGATATTTCAAAAGTCGTCAGAAGACGCATTAGAATTACAAAGCATGGTTTAATGGGTGAACCTATTGGGCTCTCCCTCCTTGGTGATTCATGGTAAGGTGGGCATCTTAATAGGTGAGGTAATCACTATCTTCTTTCTCTCTTTTGCTTTCATGCTAGTAGTATTAGATCATGAAGCTATGTTATCTATAGTGTTGCTCTTGTCTTGCTTATGTAATAATATATGTTTTCTATGATTAATTTCTCTTTACTTCCATATATTTATACATGTATGTTGAGTTAGAATCTTTGGTCTGGGGGCTCATGTCCTTGACTTAGTGATGTTCTACCTCGTTGTGATCCACCAGAGTCTTTCTTCTAACTTTACCGTGAGTATGATCGATTTCCATACTCCCGCTAAAGTGGGGGATTAATGTATCACCTTAAAATGGAAGCACTTCCATGATAAGAAAGTTTATCCCTCCTTAGGGGGTTTTTTTTACCACTATCACATTGTCCCCTCATTTTTGCATCCTCTCTCACTTCTGTGTCTGTTTAGGACCCTGATTGGGCCTCTCTGGACACCTCCCATCCCAACTAGCATGTTTTCTAGGGGTCCTAACTCCCTGGGTCAAGGTCAAACTTGACCTTGACCTAGGTCAAGGATGACCTCAACCTTGACCTGGGTCCCCCTTTCAAATCTAGAAGTCTATCAGCTGTCGGAGGTCATCAAAAATTCATTTCCTGCTTCCAGGTCAGCTTTTTTGGGTTTTGAAGTGACGATTCTTAAATTATATTTGATATAGGTCCTCTTCTAGGGGCATGGGTCTAATTATAATTTAATTCTCCTATGTCAGCCTTTCTAGAAGATTGTGCCCTATTTTCATATAAAAGGAAGCCTTCTCCTCTCATTTTCTCTAACCAAGGAAATGTGATCAAGCGCCTCTAAAGAAGTCATCAAGCAAAAATTTCAAGCATCCATTGTTCTACATGTTTTCAAGCTTTCAAAGTGTTCAAGTCTTCCTGTCAAGAATTCAATTTCTCCATTGAAGATCAAGGATTCAAGCTTTCAATCCTTTGAAGGGATTTGGTTCAAGTATTCAAGATTCATCATTCAAAACCCTAGATCTATCCATAATGATGGTATGATTTTCCTTCAAGATCCTTTGTGCATCCTCAAACATTCATTCATTCTCTCTTCAAATTGGATTTCAAGCATTCAATCATGGAGGTTTATAGTTTCTAATTGAGTCCAAGCTTTCATATTTACATACTTATTTACATTCAAAATACAATTCCATATCTATTGAATATCATGGCTTCATTATTAGATTTACTTCTACTAATTGCTAGCATTCTTTATTTCAATTATTGATTTAAAGGTTAATTCATAAATTGGGGTTTGACTAAGACAAACCCCCCCCCCCAACAAACAAACCATTTTTCTTGCAGGTATAGGTTTGGAACAGTGGATCGGGATAGAGATTTAGATACCCTTTTTGGCAAACTTTCAGGATCCGAAAATAGAATTCCTGTCAGAGACTTTTTAGGTTGATTTTGCCCTAGGTAGAACTTTCTGGGTCAATGGTGACATTGACTTGAGGGTACAAATTAGAACTATGTCAGAACAGAAAAATATTTCTGGGTTTTGTTCGTCTCTACATTTCTATTCCAAATCTGGTCTCAGAATTTCTAGAAACTCAACACAGGTTTCAAAAAACAACATTCTTTAGATCTGCAATATTTTAAGGTTAGTATATTTCTCCTATTCAATTCAATTAAAGTTATAAAATCTATCATACACACTCTCTTCTATAAAATAGGAATTAGGGTTTTTCTCTTTAATCCATATCCTTAATAGCTTGATTCACTTATGCATTGGTCCTTTCTTTAAGGTTAACCAATTTGGATCTTCCCTTTAAGAAATTTGGGATTAAGAGAACAATCCTACCCTCCTCACACACATACTCATTAACATCACCTATATCATTACATAACAAAAAAATTAAATGTAAGATCTCTTATGTTACACTTTGACCAAAAAACATATATTTTCTATCTTACAATAAGTATTCTGAATCCTATGGTCAATTGGTCAATCGACAAAAGTCTAACATTTTTTTTTAATGTGGCCCCTTTAGTACAATAGAGACTCACACATTTTAAATTTTTAATTGAGATTTTTCCTTGTAAATATTTAGGATTTCCCTTTTTCACAGGAAATGAGAAACATAATTTTTGGGAGAAAGTAATCTTTTCCATATCCAGTAGGATATTATTCTGGAAGAATAGGTGGCTTACCCTTTTAGGGAAGCTTATGATGATAAAATTATTACTAAATGTGCAGTTCCAATTTACATAATGTCGATATTAAACATGCCTAAGAAGTTTGTTCAAGAGCTACAATCCATATTATGGGACTTTTTGTGGGATGATAATGTCTCTTAAAAGAAAACATTGCCTCTCCTTGCATGGGATAAGGTATGTAGACCAAAGTATATGATGGGTGCTGGAGTTAGAAAATTGTCTCTACCAAATAGGTCTCTTAAGGCTAAGCTTTTCAGGAAAATGTATCAGAACCCACAAAAAAATTGGGTTAGACTTATGATGGAAAAATATCTTGACTCTCCAATAAGGGACAGGTTATTTACTTCTACATCTCTTCCTAAAGGGTCTTAAATTTGGAATTTTATTAGCTCTTGTTGGCAATTATTGCTCTCACACTTGTCCTAGCTAATTCATAATGGTAATAAGGCTAGGTTCTGGGAAGATTCCTGGAATGGTGGCCTACCTCTCATTCAAATTAGGGATTGGGCCTCTGGATTTTATGCTAAAAATGGCTTGGGGTATCCAAGTCTCTGACTAATTTGTGGCAAACCATGATATTGCTTCTTCGGGCATAAGATGGAAATATTTATCTACGTTTGTTGCTCCTATTAGAATAATTGAGGGGGGGTGAATCAGTGGCCTCAAAAATATTCCAATAAATCAACCCAAAAACTTAGTACCACAATATTAAGCCTCTAGTTATCTTCAACCCTACAAGATGAATGCCTTCAGACAATCTTAACAAATAACTATTTCTCAGAGTTCATTGTTAAACCTTATTCTTACTGTTTACCGATTAGCGATCTTTCATTTACTGAAAAATAGTAAATTTCTTAGTGTATACCAATCAATCCAAATTAGTTATGTGTAATGCAAAACACTAAAGTAATGACTCATAAACACAGATTTTTAATCTGGAAATCTTGTTAAGGGAAAAACCACTTGGGACCGGTAACCCAAAATTTTCACTCTTCTGAAGTGAGCTCGGTGAAGAGCCAACCCTGTTAAAGGTTACAAACAAACTAGTAGTTGTAACCTTGTTAGAGGATTTAAATAGAATAGTTTGTCACTTGATATCGAGCATCTCTATGCTACCTTCTATGACCAAACCCTAGTTTGTCAAATGGTATCTAGCATCTCATGATATATTCATGATCAAACTTTTTGATATTCCTTGGGATGTATCTCAATATAGAAAGGATTGTTAAGTCTTGCTCGGTTAAGAGACTTTCTGAATCAATGGCTAAATTGAAACAATAAATGATCTATTCACACATACAATTTAGAATTGCATATTTTCAAATCTATTGCAAGCTCATAATACCTTTTTTATCAATGTATCTTTTCAATACCTTTGCTCCACTTTTTTCTGCTCAGTGATGTTGTGCTTCTCTGTTGTTCGATGTCCACAAAAATCTTTAGCTCTTTCCTCAGCTTGATTGATCAGGAATGTATGAAGTTGTTCTTCATTAGTTTCTCTCCAACATCTTTCTTTTCTATTCACTCCCCTAGTTCATAATGAATTAGATTGTCTCTTTATAGACATGATATCACCGTTTCTCACTTCTTGATTTTCTTATTCTTGGCGTGATCCGCAATCTTAGCCAATCTTTCTTTAAAGCTTTAATCCAGTTTTATCTCGTAGATTTCTCCATGACAACTGGATAAAATAGCTTTAAATTTTTTACTTATCTCTGGCTTTAACTTGTCAATGAAAACAATGTTAACAACTAGTTAAGTCTATCTTTAGCTCTGCCAGCTAAGTATTTTTTCATTTCTGAACTTCAGTTCCTTTTGGTGTTTTAACTCTTTGATAGCTTCGGTCAACACTTCAATTCTTTTCAGGCATCTCCATCAGTTTTGTCTGTTCATCGGGGTTGTTTGTTCGTCAGGGTTGTCTGTCCGTCGGGCATCACTGTGAAGTTCTTCTTGTCGGTAATGCTTGTGATTCTGCTTGTCAATAATGCTTGTCAATTTTCTTGCTCGAGCATCACTATGACTTTGCTCTTGGGTTTCTCTGTCCGTCAGGTTCCACTAACTATTAGTGTCTGTAGTCACTTAGTGAATGTTGGTCTTTTATGCATTGCTGAAAGCATAAGCTTTATCTTTCTGATTCTCTAAAGTCTTTGACATTTTGAATATAACCGATTAGATTATATCAAGTTGACATCAATGACAATACAATCCATTAACTAATTTAATGTCTTGCATTATCTTTCTACATTTTGGTGATCAACTTAACATCTTCAAACATTTAATTAGTTATATGTCATCAGCTCCTATGTATCTTATCTAGGAACCACAAGAATAGATTAATAAAAGAGTTATTTTCTTTTCCTCTAAGGAAGGTGAATTAATTTGGACACATGCTCCTTCCTGACAGTATTCTGTCAAATATGGATATGCATCATGCTTCACGATTGATCATGTGGGTGACTAGCCTACTAGGCTCCTTTGGAGGGAATCTTGTCTTCCTCAAGCTGGTGCATTTTCTTGGCTTGCAATTCAACATCGTGGCTTAACAGGGATGAGATTGGATAGGCTTGGAATCACTCTTGTATTTCCATGCACATTGTGTGGATATTTTTTGGAAATGGCAGACCATCTCTTTCCACATTGTCCTTTTACAATGGAATGTTGGTATTGGTTATTTGGTAGATTAGGATGGTGTAGTACTATAGGTCCATATCTATTGTCACATTTTCAATCCTAGCTGATTATTTTTACATCGGTTGCCTTTGAATCATTATGGGAAGTTAGCCCTTCAATATTGATTTGGTGTATTTGGTTAGAAAGGAATGAGAGGGTTTATCATAAGCATCCTTCACCCATCTCTATAGTTATTGACAAGATTGAAAAATTAATCTATGGGGTTATTAAGACTATTTTGTTTAAGAAATTTAATCCTTTTAAATCATTCACTAAATGGGACAATTTTATTCAAAATACTTGTTCATTGCTTCACTTTATCCCAACCCAAGGGTCTTAGAATATAATTTCTAAACATCGAATAAGAGCTAATGTTGTATGGTCTCCGCCTCCTTTTGGGTTTGTAAAATTAAATTTTGATGGGGCCTCAAGGGGTAACCCAAAACTTTCTGGGGCGGGTGATGTAATTTGAGATTCAGATAGAAAGATTGTCAAAGCTATATGCAAGAAGATACATGTTAGGTCCAATAATGTTTCTAAATTTGAAGATCTGATTCTTGGTCTTTCTTTTTCTATTTCCTTGAAGTTTGTTAATATTATAATAGAAGGTGATTCCATGTTGGTTATAAATTTACTAATGAATAGGTCATCTCGTTGTTGAAATCTTAAGTATTGACTTGATAAGGCGTTATCTTGCTTGGAGGCTTTTTCAAACTATGAGATTAAGCATTGGTATCGAGAATCTAATACAATTGTTGATGCATTAGCAAATAAATCAATTGATTATCACAATAATTTACAAGAGGTTGATGAAACTACCATTTTGTCACTTCTTGCTAGTAAATTAGATTAATGTTTTCCCTATGACTCTATATCAGGGTCTTAATGATTTGGGTGATTGTTCACTTCTTATATTGGCATGTCTTTATCAATTCTAAAAATGACCTTATTTCATAATGTCTCTTCATGATTACAAAGAGAAAATTGCAAGTGTTTGCTTGATCCTTAATGATATGTCTTTTGTTTGGCTAACTCCTAATGATACAGTTCTAGCACTTTATGTGGATGTTTTTATACTACATCCCTTACTTCTATGTTGATGATTTTCTCTATAAACTTTTACTAGTTCATAGTATGGACATGGGTATTTTCCTATCATTGGTATTATTGATTATAAATTATAGGCTAATCCTTGTGTGCAAGATGTTTTTGTTGTTGCGAGACTTTCTTTGTGGGCAGGAGATATTGACTTCATCGCCTGGGAATATGTTCGCATGATGCCTTTATTAGACCCGCATGTTTTAGAATTTGTATCATTGTCTTTCATATGGTATTCTGTTTGTATGGGTTAGGGACTACTGTACAGGTTGGTTTGGATCACGGGAAACTACATGTATCATATTCAAATTTTGTTATGGGGGGTTGTGTCTATTTTGTAGACAATTTTGTATGGGGGGTAATGTAAATACTCTCTTGAGTATATGTTGTATTGGCTAGATCACAGGTTTCGTTGCTCGTCTCCTGAATTGTTTGGATTGGAGAAGTTTAGTCTTTAATTAGGATTTTATGGATCTGGGAAAGACCAGATGTTTTCTTTACCCAGCTCTCTCCGACCAGTGCCCTTTGAACCAGGAAAATTATAAAATTAATATTATAATTAATAAAATGGTTTAGTAGAATAATCCACTTTTATATATATATATATATAATAGATTTTAATTTATGAATATTTTTATTATTTGCAAAATCCATATTTCTAATTGTGAAGGAAGCAATTGTCACTGAGGAATTTAATTGAGAAATTCTATTTTGAGTCTTGTCTTTTCTTTTTTTTTGAAGATTTTTATGAATCTTGTTAGAGTAGTCATATTATAGCTAATAATTTATTTAATTATTAGTCTATTATACTCTACGCTTAAGTTAAACTTAGGCATCTCATTATTCTTTAGGGTTTTCACCTTTAGGGTTTCGGTATCCTTTTATAAGGATTCACCTCTTTGTTTTTCATAAGTAGTTTTCACATCTCATTGTATCATCTAGAAACATATTGTTAATATATTGTTTTCTTGTGCATATGATGTCTCCTCTGGCTTTTTGGCCTCCATAGATTCTTCCTATTTTTTGTTGTTCACTTCTTCCATGTAACAGGTTATGCATGCAGGTGTTCTTGGGAGAATAGGGTTTGACCTATTCTAACATGGTATCAGAGCCATTCTGCTGCTGCTTGTTCGAGTTCTTTTGAAGTTGTGGATCAAGCATCTTTTTTTCTAATTTTTTCTGTTGTTTTTATTGGATCTGGGGAGTCTCATTTTTTTGGTGCACTTTGGGCAAAAACCAACCTCACGATTGCGTTCAAAAGGCCCAAAAACCCTAGAATCCATATAAAACATGACCTATTTGGCCTCCGGGGCATCTGGGAGAAATTTTTATGGAAAGAGGGCCGTATGAACCTGGCACACTTATTGAGGTGTGAGACGCTAAGATTTAAGTGCAGAAGGTAAGAAGGTGGTTTTTTTATACATAGGTGGTTTTGACTTCTTAGTCGGCGGTTTTTGGTGCCGCAAGGGGTTTTTTCAGAAATTTTCAAAATTTTGGCGTTTTCAGAATCCGTTTTCACTCTATCTGGAGCATACGGAGGTATTTTTCTAACTTCCTTATATCGTCGGAAAGCTCTTTCTGATCTCTTTTTGATGATGGAGGGTTGGGTTTTGGGTTCTACCATTTTGATAGTGTTTTTTTTTGTCAAAGTTCAATGTCTTTTTTTGCCTTCTGGGAGCCATATCTTGCTCATCTAAACTCTGTTTTTGGCAAACCAGATATCGTCGGAAAGCTGGTTCAGTGAGATTTTTAGTTGCAGGGGTCTTTTTTTCTAAATTTTTCTCCAGGATCTTTCTCCTTTGAGTTTTTCTCTTTCGCACTATGGCAGATTACTTGGGTTCTACAGGTCCTGGGATCTCTTCTTCTGATCTTCTGGCTTACTCTTCTTTCTGACTTCTGAGCATTGTATGCTTCTGTAGCATTTTATTTTCTGTAAATGCACTGAGATAAAGTGCCTGCTTTTACATATCTAGGATTTTGAGCACCTTATGTGTTTTTTGTACTCGCACTCAGTTATAAAGTGTCATGGGCGGTTGTGATGTTTTATCATTTTGTGCTCATCCACCTTTATCAAGTGAGCATACCTTCCATGACATTAGCCCATGCTATGTGTCGGTGACACCGCCCTTTATCCTGTGCTTGTACTTCTGTTGCATTGTTGGTGTTCCTGATTCTTCTTTCTACAGATGTTCTGGCATTGCATTTCAGTGTTCCTGTCACCCCTCCCCCTGTTCAGCATTATGAGGGGGGTTCTCCTGTTGGTTCTATTGCTTCCTGGGTTCGATTGATCAGCTCTTCAGACTTTGTCTTCTCTACCTAGTCATGCACTTTTTCAGTGGGGGTTCCAGCAGTTACTTTTGATAGTGTTTGCAGCTTCATGCTTCGAAGATGCTTCTTGCTCTTTCTTGTTCCTTTCTTTGGGACTTTCCCTAGATTGGAGGCTTTATTTCCTTCATCTAGTTTATTTCTTGTACTTGGGTACCTGATCAGGCCTAGTTTGCGGGACCCATAGTTCCTTTCATGCATTTTGTTTACATGCATCCTTTAGTCCTTAGCTGTTTAGCTTCTCCCTAAGTTACACTTAAGGGGGGTGTTAGAGTAGTCATATTATAGCTAATAATTTATTTAATTATTAGTCTATTATACTCTACGCTTAAGTTAAACTTAGGCATCTCATTATTCTTTAGGGTTTTCACCTTTAGGGTTTTGGTATCCTTTTATAAGGATTCACCTCTTTGTTTTTCATAAGTAATTTTCACATCTCATTGTATCATCTAGAAACATATTATTTTCTTGTGCATATGATGTCTCCTCTGGCTTTTTGGCCTTCATAGATTCTTCTTGTCTTCTGTTGTTCACTTCTTCCATGTAACAGGTTATGCATGCAAGTGTTCTTGGGAGAATAAGGTTTGACCTATTCTAACAAATCTTTTGGGAAAACTTTGTTGTCTTCCCATACATATTTTGGGAAGTGTTTAGAAACCCTTCTTTGGAGATTTTTGATAAATGGAGATGAATGTGGACTCTTAGTAAGTTTTTTTGGATGGAGGTTTCAGTTTGTTTGGAACTGGAGGGAGAATTAGATATTTTTTGTGAGAAAGATTGGAAGCTTGGTTTGCATTGTTGATTCAAATTTTGGGAATCAATTGTGGGGAAGATGTCTTAAAGGGAGAATTGTAGAGATTTGAAGTTAGAATCTATCAATTGAAATCATTTATTTTCTTCTTCTTTTGGTCTCTATTTTTCTTTTCAAGATCTTGAGGTATTTAATTGAACTATTTTTTTTGTTTTTAATATTTAATTTATCACATTATTTTTATGTACATCTCTATTCTTATGGAATGCTTTGGATTTGTGAATTGCATATTGTTTGATTGTGGATTTTTGGTCCCTCTTCCCTTGAATCAATTTCTATGTCATGTTTTGCAACAAATTCCAAATTGTCCATGTTTCTTCATGAAAGGATTGTGTTCTTCTTATTTTATTTTGATGTCATTACCATTGTTTTATCTTTATTATTTAGCATATTTCTACAGATCATGAGTTATTTTATCTCATGTTTGGCTACATTTTATATGGAAATTTTTGTGTATTAGCTTGAAGAGAAAAACTTAATTTCAAGGCATGGATTTCTTTTATTTATTTTTAGCTGGATACCCCAACGGAATAGCTTATTAGGGCTCGTTTGGTGCCAGGCATTAACCTGGAATAAGCATTAGTTAATGCTAGAATAATTTAATTCTCTATTTGTGGCATTTTTCAAATTCTCGAATTATAAAACTAATCCCCATTTTGGGGCCAATGCTTGCATTAGTTAATTCT
>MU226946.1:518168-541637 GCA_018584345.1 Thuja plicata
TATATATATATGTATGTGTATATATATATGTATGTGTATATATACACATGTATATACATGTGTGTATATACACACATATGTGTATATACATGTGTGTATATATATACATGTGTGTATATACATACACATGTATATATACATACATGTGTGTATATATATGTGTGTATATATACACATGTGTGTGTATATACACATGTGTGTATATATACATGTGTGTATATACACACATGTATATGTGTCTATGTGTATGTGTATATATGTGTGTATATGTGTGTATATGTAGATGTGTGTATATGTGTATGTGTATATGTGTACACAAGTTAAAAATACATATTGTTCAAATTAATTGAAAAAAATAAGAAATAATCCTTATTCCAATTCTACAATATGGGATCCAAACGTAGAATATCTTATTCCAGCTTTCATTTTTAGGATTAATTAATCCGAGAATAGGTCCTTATTCTAAAATAGGCCTATTCTAGATAAGTTAATGCCATGCACCAAACGAGTTTATAGAATATGTGATGTTGCTTGCAGAATAAGTCTATTTACCTACAATATTTCTTCCCAGTTCTTGCGCCATGTTTTGAATTTTCTTTCTCCACCATGTTTAGCATAATTCCTCTCTATGTTGGCATTTTATGTTCCTTCTCTATGTTTGACATCTTCTGTAGTTCATGTGCCAATTGTTCTCTTGATTTGGGTCTACGTTAAAACTGAAATATTATTGTTTATTTTTTAAAAAAGAAAAAAATACTATGCATTCCTAACTTGATGTTCATTCATGTCAATTGGCTTATGAATCGTATTTTATTTTGGCTAAGAGGTCAAATTTTCATTGACTTAATCTTTAGATTCTTAGTTTATTATTAATAGATTATTTGAATAGTTTTTTTAAAAGAAAGTGATAGATTTAGTTAAGTTGTTCAAGAATATTTACATATATTTTTTATTTTAGAATAATTTTAAAAATTAATTTAGAAACTTGTTAATTTGGAAAAAATTAAACTATTCTATGTTTGTATTAGTTATTGTCAATATTTAGTTAAGTTTTTTCTATGGTTGTTTTTATTATTCAATTTAAATATCAGTCTAGAAACTTGCTAAATTGATAAATAGCTTATTTTATGTTATTAAGATTTATTGGCAATATTGAGTTATGCTTATAGATAATAATATTCTAGAATTATGAATTAAAATATATACATTAGGTTTTCAATATAAACATCACTCTTATGTGTTATATGAAGATTTTAACGTTATTTTGGTTACTATTAAAATATGTTATTAAGTCTCTTGTCTGGTTTGGGGCTTTCAAGTTTATTACTAGAAGCTTGGGGGATTGTTGCAATTTATTATCTGTCTTTATGTTTGTATTGTTTAGTAGTCATGATTTTGTGTGATGATTAATTGAGTCTTTTGTATTTTGAAGTTTATTTGTAGATTTAAGTTAATGTTTACATGGCCATTGACCTCTTATGTGGACTTATGGAGTTTCATTGTAATATTTTATTTGGGCCTAATTTTGTAATTGAGGTCACATGAGGCTCATGTTTCTTTTCTTTGGTTTCTAATTGATAGTATGGATCCCAATGATATTATGGGTTTTGGTATAGTCACTGGTATGAAATTAGCATTTGGATTGTGCCATGAAACTTGGTAGTGTTCCAATGTGATTTCTATCAAGATGTGTATATTATGATTTTAATGATGTCCATTTGGATAAGTTGGATAGATGTGGATCTTAATGTTGATTTTGAGACTCTATGCATTATGCTCCAAAAAAGATTTTTGTGGTTCCACTGGAATGAAAAATTTATGAACTTTCTTTAGTGGATATTTAATTTTTTATGCATTTTTTTATTTTTCAGTTTTGAGATTAGGGGTAGGTTATCTAGGTGCATAGTGGGGAAGTGGTTCACAATGGGGGTTAGGGTCTTAAAGTGGTCATCTAGGGTAACTCATTGCGGGTTGTGTAATCAATTGATAACCCAATAAAATTAAATGGGGATAAAATTAAAAAGATAAATATATGTGCCTTTCCCATGCCTTGAGTGCTAGTATAGGATAAGGATGGGAGTGGGAGATGATGTTTATCCATCCATGGGGCGTAGTGAGATGGCATGATCAAAATTCCTTGTCCTCATGAAAGGATTGACTGGTTCCACATGAGTTCTCACTTGGAGGTTGGGTTCTAGAGAGACCGTCCAAGATAACCCAAGATGGAGGCTATGTGATGGCACTTCCCTGTATGTGACCTGGGTTTCCTCCATAGGATTTTTGTTGCCTCTGGTAGTTGGTTTTGATTATTGTTTTGGTGGGCCTTTGTGTTGGATTGCATCCATATAATTGATTACCGTCCTTTCCATATATTGGTTTACTTGTGTGTGTCGGGCCTTATGTTTATCTCTCCTAACCATAGTGTGGTGGACCTCAGGGTTCAACATGGTTGGGTGGTAGTGATTCTTCTTCCATCAAGGTTTGATGGATTTGTCTGTGTTCTTGGATAGTTCTTGGTTGTTTTTTACATATTCTTGTTGCTTGGAGAGATTCATAATATTTGTTCCATTTTATGTACAATGTAGTATTTGTACTTATAGATGTATTTGGATACTCAATGATAAATGATGTAATTGTATTCATAATTATGTAATTGTAAACATGTAATGAGTAGTTGTGATTTGGATAGATGAAATTGATGTAATAGTTATGAACATGTAACAAATGGATTAAGTTAGATGAGTTATATGTATATTTCCATTTCTTTATGATCATGTAATATTATGGTTATGCTAAAAAGAAAGAATTGGGCACTTTTCAATTGGTGCTCTAAAATAAACTCAGAAATATTATTATGATCATGTTCATAATTATTTCTATGTAATTCTTTATGGTTTTAGTTAGATAAAAGTTGTTGTAATTATGTTGCTTAGGTAGCAACATTATGGGACCCTAAAGGACATAGGTTAGAGATAGGATTAATCTTTCGTTAATGTTTTAATGATATAAGTTCAAAGTGTTATTTTATTTTAATTTTGCATTCATTGTTTTGTAGATCAGATTATAATTGTAATATATGGTGCACTTGTATTTTTTTTTAAATATTTCCATGCCATTATGTTAGATTAGATGTTGATGCAAGAGCATCCATGTTGTAAGAGCAATCTTGCATTACTCAAAAACAAATGTTTGTTTAGCAGTTTTCTTTAGTTTTTTGGGAGCCCACTATGATAGTTGCACTATATTGTTGATAAAATGTGTCTCAACCTCACAGTAATAGGTGGAAGCTATTGATGGGACTTTATGACCGGTCCGCCAATAGATGTAAGTTGTCACTGGGTACCGGGGTACCGACCAAATTTGCCTGTAAAGGTTGTTCGGGGAATAAATTATCAGGGCCTTCAAGCACCTGAGTGTTGGGTCTCGACAGTGTGGGAGCTAAGTTGGGTGTGTGACTATTTTGTTCAGGGGGATAGCTATTTTTTCTTGGCTCGTCTTCTCTGGGGATTTTGTTAGGTCAAGGTTTTCTACAAGCATTTGGATTATCAAACAAACTTCAAAAGATATGCCAGCGTTAGAGTGTATCCATTCTACTTATAGTTATGCAAATACATTTAAAACATCAACCATGCTCTAACGATCTATACTAAATACTGAACATATACATAACTAGTGATTCATACATGTTGAATAGCAAGGGGAAAGAGGTCATTAATCTACTTAAACATTAGAGAAAAGGACATCAGAAACATACAGTACAAAAGAGTATTAACTCAGAGATCAAGACACCAACAACATCATTGTGAGAATCCTTCCTTCTTCATTAACAGTTTTCCAGCAGCACTAGTATGTACATCAACATCTCCAGGAGAGCATCTATCTACTAAGAATCACTAAGAACTATTGAGCATTGAGCTCTACAACTACAAGAAAATGAAATGTTGAAATGCTATTACTATGGACTACAAAATCATCAATTTCGTCGACCTCTGGAATGAGGTTGGACTTCTTATTTATACACATGCTTGCCCTAAAGTTAACCTAATCTAACTTTACACTCCAACAATAAAATACAATATCTAGTGGCCGGTACTACCTGCACCACATTTACAACTACCTCGAAAAGAACAGAGGTTTGACATGTCAGAATAATAAGACAAGAAGAGAGGTATGGAAGAATCAGCATTGAGGAGAGTGTTGTAGAAAGAAGAGAAGAAACCTGATCTCTTCGAAGCTCGAGGCTACATGCCTCATCAATGCAATATGCAGCTCACTATCTTCGATGCACCAGGTAGTTAATGTTGGAGCGGCACCTTGATAAGACCATTTGTAAGAATCATTTTTCGAGTTGGTGTGCCTTGCTGGAGTCACCTACTTTCTAACATCCACTTATTGACTGTCTGATAATGACTAGTTGGCTCTAAGTAGCCTGGACACGGGTCATCAAAAGAATACAAAACTGCTGGATTAAGGACTTCAGGATCCAGAAGCTTACGCTCCAAAAATAATGAATATGAAATAATGCACCCTGATGGTAAAAATATCTGGGATCTAGAGAACCTTATTGCTCCTTGCTACTCTTGAATGTTTCCAGAAGTTGGCAATGCCATCTTCATTGATATCCTTGAGACTAGCCCGACGGTACCTGGCCATCTCCACCTGTTCGCCCAAATCTGGAGTATTTACTTTGAATTTTGTGGCCATCTTCGTGACATCATGGGCCCGGAGCACCATGCAAGATATACGAGACATCTTTGCTCTGTCCATTCCCTCCGGGGACTGATATTGAACTTCCATTAGCTTGTCAAATTTTCCTATGACGTACTCCTCTGGAGTACATGTTTTAGTACTAAAGGGATCAACTTCTGAAACCCTTGTAATGAATGCCTTATACATGTTTAAAGAATATTCTACCTCTAGAACTTTATCCCACAGGGCCCCTACAAGTTGCTTGCTTATCTCCAATGTGAGATCAACTCTAGAATGTTGGGTCTGGACAAAGTTGAAGGACTCCTCTCCCAAAAGTTCATCCTCGATAACAATCTCTTCTCTGAGACTCAGGAGTTCTCCCAACTCATTCATCCAGGCCTTGTATTTCTCAGTCTCTCCCTCCCAGATGGTAATGGTATTCTTGGCCTGGTGTAGGATATTGTTGGCTTCGTACAGGTCTGGGATTGTAGCCACTAAGAAACGTTGGATGTTTCCCACCTATTCAGCCACCCAGTCATCAACTGCCTGTGCTTTCTTTTTCATACCTCTTAGCGTGTCTATGTCACCCTGTGGGAGCAGTGCTCTAGATTTGGAAGCTTTCAGAGGAATAGCAGTGATGGGTTGTGCTAGCTCTGTCAAAAGCCTGACAAGATTTGCGTTCTTTTCCCTTTCTTCCTGGAGCTTCTGGGCTTGCTTGTTATAACGGGCCTCTATCACCCGGCTGGCTTCCTTTAACAGGTATAATTTTCCATGTTTGTCTCTCTTCCCCAGAGGTACTTCCATGATTGTGTAGTCCTTGACTCTAGCTATTGCCACATCTATTTCTAGGGGAGGGGTTGAAATCATCACAAATGTTTCTCTGCCCGTACCGATCCGAGTGGAATGAAGGGTTTGGGCCTTCTTTTATTTTGGGGCCCCCTGCGCTTGTGCCATCATCTCAACCAAGGAGAGATGGAGCTTTATTTCTGTTGGGGCCTCCCTCTTTTTAGAATCCACAAGCCATTTGTGGTGGTAGGGGTGGCCTTGCTGCCAAAGTCTGATCCTACGAATCCCCTTCAAGGTTCTGTTGTAAATCCCCAGTGTCTTGAGTCTCTTTGGACTCTTTCCTTGTATCCTCCAGACCACTTGCATCATCCACCTTAGTGGCATTGGTATCTTCTGCCTTGGTGTCCATGTCCTTAGTAGCGTCAGATTCAACACCTGTATTTTTGGGGTTCTGCCCCTCACCTTGCTGATGTTGTTGTTCTTCTTCGGCTTCTTCCACCGGGATATTTCCCTCCATCAGAATATTCTATGGAGGTGGCGGAGGTGTCTGGCCAAGGTTCAGCATTTGGGCCGTTGTGATCACCTCACTGAATGTTACCTTCTTTGGGGTAGGAGGAGGCATTTGGATCATGGCAATTGAGATTACAGTTGCTCTTGTAGGTTTGGTTCTCTCAACAGATGTCAGTTGCTCATTTTGCACTTACCTCTCCTCTGTGGTGTTGGTCTCTGTAACCTGTATCTCCTGCTCCTCAGAGATGTTCATTGGTTCTTGTTCCTTTTCCCCTTCTACTCAGACTTCCCACTCTATGGTAGCTTCTTTCTCTGGGATCTCCCCTTCCATGGGGATGGTCACTTTTTCCTGGGTGGGGATCTCTTCTACCACCTTCCCGATATCTCCTTGTAAGTTTACAAGTTCGTCTGTCCTGAATATGTCATCAAAGTCATCGTGCGGAGGGGAGGTCTCTGAGGGATCTTTGGGCTAATTATCCAGCTTCGGAGAGTCTAAGGAGACAATCTATATTTTGGGGATGTCAGGCATCCCAAGTTCTGGTTCTGCCCTTGGCTGAGCGTTAGCTATTTTTTTCTTCTTCCTCCTGGTTACCAACGGGGGCCCTGCATCTAACATAGCTGCCCGCTCTTCCTCCGCTCCAATCCCTATTACTCAGACCATTAATTCAGCAAGTGAAGGAGAATTGGAAGGGTGGATAGGTACGGCCATAATAGCTAGGGTAGCCATCTGGGTGATTAATGTATCTTTCATTTGTTGGGTTGCTGCCAAATTGTTTTGCATTTGTTCTGCTATGGGAACTGTGGATGGGAATTGAGATAGGGTCCCCATCTTCCTCTTTCCTCTATCCTCACCCTGCGAGGAGGTTTTGGCCCCGGAATTTGAACCCCACATAAATGGGATAACTTTTTGTGTGCTTTTCGGACACACCTTCTGAAAATACGCGTGACTGCGTTCAATTATATTGTTGGTGATGTCGTTAATTATTGTTCCCTCTAGTGCATCCCAGTCAATAGAGGGAGAGCCATTTTATCGACTCCTTTTTTTTTGTATTGTGGGTCCTCTGTGGACCCAGTGTCCAAAAAGTCATTAGGGAACTTTCGAAGCTTCAACCGCTTCATCATCCCCTGTGTCAACCAGACAAAATGCCAATTTTGAAATTCAAAATCATCCTAGAAATCTTCCCAAAAATCTTCTAAGTGAAGCTCATGCAGGGGGCTTCCCGGAGAAGTGTCGTTGCTATCTTTCCTAGCGGATCAAAATTCTTCCACTCTAAGAGAATTTTTGTTAGCCCCAAACTTTTAAGTTCATTATCAGCTTCTTTGGCTGCTACCAGGCTGTAAGAATAGTTCCCACAAGAGATTGGGAATGGGACATTAGTAACCTTATTCACTATGAAGAGGGCATGTAGCTCCAGAATCTATCTGCAGTATTCTAAAAGAATTATTTTATCCCCATAATGTTTGGGTAATAAATAGGGTTTCTCGGAAAAGTCAGTCACCTGAATGTATGTATGTTGTTGATATTGAATGTAGTAGTGGCCATAAGTGCTGACCAAGTTCATTGCTTCTTTGGAGAGCCAGTATTTGGCATCCCGAGTAGGTGTAAGAAGGTTGTAGAAAATGAAGGCATCATTTATTCGGCATAAGCTGGGGAAGTTGGCCTCCCATTGGACCTACAGGAAATAATCCCATGGAGCATTTTGGCCTTGGCCAGTCCCGAGCATGTCTGTTGTAAGTAATCCCCAGGTCATGGGGCATTGTTGTGCTAGTGACCATAAAACGTAAGAAGTCATGTAGAATTTGGGGGTCCGGGTGACCTTGACAAGCTAAGAGTCCACCTGATTGGCGATGATAGTGGCCCAATCAAAATTTTTCCCGCTGGAGGCGATACTGAACAAGAAATAGTACATCCATACTGAGAATTCCTAGGCATGGGGCTCTCCAAAGACCCTACATAGAGCGATGATCCCCATCTGTATGCTCTCTTTAAATTCTGTCTGGGGGATCTCTAGCTTCATCTTTTTGAAATTCCTCCTTGGCACCTTAAGCCAGTTGTTATTGAGATATTGTCGGGCCATGAGATCTAATATCTAAAATTATTCCAAGGCCAGAGACTGAGTGAGAATGACAGTGTCATCAAATCGGGGGATCCCCAGCCCTACAGCAAAAGTCGCGGTGTCCAAAGACACCATAGGCGTTGGGTAGCCTGTCAGAACTGGGGCGGCGAGCATGACAACCCAGATGACTGTGTTGTAGTGTTCTACCAAAGTGAGAATGAGCTCCAGAGCTTGCACAGAGCAGAAAAAATAGGCAGCTTTAAGAATCTCAGAGCTGGCCATATTGAGGGCCAATGGATCTCTGGTTGTGTGTTGAATGAACATCATCTTAACTAAGGCTTGCATTTCTGCCCACATCCTGACACTTGTGTTGGTGATTAACTGTAACTTGGAATCGACCTTCAATCCTAGAATAGTGTCCCCCTTCAAATACTTCATTGTTAATGGGAGCTTTTCCAAGGCCTTCTCAGCCTTCATCCTGACAGTTGCCCTGGTTGCAGCAGTGGTGGGGAGTTCTAGACTCCCGTGTGGAGAAGGTAGTGCAGATGCTTCAGACATGATTGATAAGTTTAATTTTGGCAACCTGCAAAATAGGACAACCGTCAGTATGTATGTAAAATATAGCATTATTCTAGATCCTGGATATTATCACCACTGCTTTGCATCTGTTCCTGAAAGGATGTTAGTTCACGTCAAACCCCAAAAAAGATATTTATATATATAATAAGAATGACTTGGGAATTTGACCTCTACCTGGGCCTTGAGGATCCCCGGGGATTCTATCTTGTGTAATGAAATGAAATAAAGACCAGGGGGAGACTTGGGACCCAGAGTCTGGAAAACTAACCGTTGCATGATATGACCAAAAATTACTCGTACTGGGTTGACATGGGAGTGTCACGTGGCCATGCAGTAAATGGGAGTAATGGCATTAACACCGAAAACTATCCAAATGCATGAAGAAATGAATGCCACTTGGGAGGGTTTTGAATGCTCGTATGGGAAACTCAATCCACCATTAAGACTGACTTGACAAAGGAGAGAGAAAACTACCATGGCTCGAATCAGTGAGGTGTCAAGTTTGAACCAGGCGGTATTTGGCCGAGAGGGAGAGCTCAACAAATTGGGGAATACATGAAAGGGCACAATGAGCTCAAAGCATACCAGGAAGGATATACGTGGGATATACACCAAATATACAAAGAGCTGAAGCGCTACGAGGGCTGAAGCACAACTTGCAGGCCGACCAAGAAAATGAACATATATACAGCTATTTACGGGAGGTTACAAAATTTACAAGGTATATAAAAATTTTACATTAAACTACAACTGCATAGAGGGTGAATAACCCTCTGGTAGAGCCATCCCACCAACAGGAGGAGACAAAGACAAAAACCAAAGACGGGAAACAAAAACCAGACCAAAAACCAAGCGAGACAAAAAGCAAGAAAAACTAGAAAATAGGAAAACAGAAGGAAGAGAGTCGAAGGACCTACCTAGAAACACAGAGGATGCGGGAAGGTGAGCACGTGAGGCACTCTGCAACTGTTCACCATGGATTGACTATGAAAACACCACTATTTACTATTGTTTGAATATTATTAATCACCAAAAGTAATTTGTACTTAATCGCTTTTGATAGCCTTAATCGCTCTGGTAATTTCTCTGAGTGTTTTGATCGCGGTAAATGTGAAAATAATGGGTAAAACTTGTTGCATTCCTTCTGCAAAATCTGGAAAAGGAAAACCTCCGGACTCTGGGCCTGGGGATCCCATGCAGCCATACCTTCTCGCAAAAGAAGACATGATGGCAGAGAATCCCGGAGTACGGGATCCGGACGGCTCAAAGGACAAACAAACTTCGGGACTGGGTCTTGGAGAGAAAAGAAGTCAAGAAGCAAAAGGAAAACAACCCTCGCAGGAGCAAAGCCTAGAGGGAAACAAAAGAAACCAAGGGGAAAAAGCAAAAGCAAAATAGGGTAACCCAACATTTTGCTTACAAAATGTAGGGACGGGTATGCAGGGCATAACAGAAGCTATTTTTAGTAAGTTTTTTATTAGCATGGATTGTTCCAATTACATCCTTGGAGGTTCATTTTGGATATATAATCATGCCGGTAAAATTTCATGGCAAGATCAAGTCCAATTTTGAAGATATTGAATTTTATGTTTTGAAGTGGTGGTAAGAAAAATTTCAACTCAATTTTGAAGGCCTTATAGGCTCTCGAAGGGGTCAAAACTTCTTCAAGACAATGGTACATTGTCCTAGTTGTAGAGCACTTTGAGAGGCTTTTGAAAAGTGGTTATAATAGAAGATTGAGTACACTGTTCAAAATTAATGGCTTCTACAAGTTGTGCCATCAAGACTGATGTTTTGATACAGAAAGAAAGAGAGAGGAAGATCACTTAGGCGGTAAATTGAACTATTGGGCGCCAAAAAGGGAAAGTTTTACTTTTCAAAATATTCTAACATGGTTATTGGTGCTACATATACATGGATGAAGGTGGGCTTCAGGCTCAGTTCCAAAAGTGTAGATTATGGCTCTCCCTTACAAATTATTGTAATAAGAAGGCCCACATGGTTGTAGTAATTTATTTTTTAGAATGTTATAATGTCCAGGGATAACTTTAAGAACCCTCCCCCCCTTTGGGGAAAATGTGTAAAATCCTGGAGAATCCTACATTATTTTGGGGGGGAAATTTTAATATTGATGGAAAATGTTTTTAATTTGAAAGGAAAAAATAATAATTGTATTGGCAGTTTTTTTTCAATCCTATGAAAATTCTAGAAAATCTTGGCGAATATGTCATTTTTGTGGGAGAAAATATATAATGTATTGGGGGAATGTTTTGCCTTAAAGGAAAAACATTTTTAAGTGTATTAGTGAAATTTTTTACTGTAAAGGAAAAAATATTCAATTGTAGTGGCAAATATTTTCAACCGTTTGAAAATTGCAGAATTTTTATTGGCTAATCTTTCGTTATTTATGGGAAAATATGTATTTTATTAGCAATTTTTTCAATCCCTTGAAAAATCACATTCTATTAATAGCCACTTTTCATGAGTTGTGACTCATCATGAGTGGTCAATGCCAAATGGCAATTGATCTAATTAATTAAATATCACGTCGAGAGAATAACACCTTTATTTGTTGCCAACTTGTTTGCAGACTCAGCACGATGGTATCGATAGGTGTGGCCACATCCATGGTCACACACACCTAAAATCTATTATTTCACAATTTTAGATGTATTATTTACGACCCTTTGATGATCCTAGATCAATGGCTTAAGTTTTATTTTGGCCCAAAATTTTCAAGGAAACATAGTTCTCCAAAAAGTCTATGGAATGAAGACACATATCAAATCATAACCCTGTGCCTTAACCTTGATCATCGATTATAAATGGTTAGTAGGTTACATGGATGGTTGATAATATCATAGTGTCTTGATGGACATCAAATAAAAAAGAAATATCTTGTCACTGGCATTCTCAACTGGATCATCCATGCACAACATTCAATTTGGTACTGATCGTATGTCGACATTTCTAATTTTGCACGCTTGTGCATTTATAGCAACAATTTATAGAGAGATATCAATTATTTAAAAAAATTTAAAGGAAAAAGGAATTAATAAGGTTAGAGAAGGAATTATTAAGTATCAAGGGATATTTGTAGATTATATACACTTCTTTCTTCTTCAATTCTCCTTTGGTAGATAAAGTGTAGGAGTTATTGTTGATTGAAAGTCCACCTCTGGTTTAGGTCTTTAGGTTGTATATTCTAATGTTTTGTTTTATTTCTTCTTAATTATCCTTTGGTAGATAAAGTGTAGGAGTTGACACTGGTTGGAAGTCTTCCTCTCATTTTAAGTCTTTAGGGTGTATAATCTAATATTGTGATTTCTGAAGATGGACACTCCTATCTAGTTGACAAGCACATATGAGGAGGACCAAAAGGCCTTTTTGGGAAATATCCCAGACCCAACCCTAACATTAGTTTTTAGGAGGTTGTATTGTTTACAGATGGGGTTGTGAGGATGGTGTTGGGAAGAGATTTTTTGGAAAATGTTGATAGATACAAAGTGAACGCGAATATTACGTCCTAGTTTTTGGTGTCTCTTTTGGACCTCAGAGGAGACAAGGTGGATATGTTGCTTCTTTTAAGGAAGGTTTTCAAAGAGGAATTATTGGGGGACCACATTCAGGTTTTCATCTTGGTATAAATAGGGGTGGGGATCCCATGGCCAATGAATTTACCCAAGCTTCTCCAGCCAAGCCAAAATATGGTCATAAAAGCATTTATTATGAACCTGAATGATGAACAATTGGCGCAACACAAGAAATGGACACGGCTTGGTAGGGATTTTCTCTGGAAATGGTTTCTCCTAGATGAAGTACCAAAATACAAATGGATGTATGAATTTTCAGAGCTTATCATCTCTGAAGAATTCTACTTGCATTGAAGGGAAGATCGTTATCCATGAACTTTGGCCTGCTATTTTAAAATGAAGGGTTTTCATTTTTGTTTTATTTTTTGGATACCAATGGTTGACTACCCTAGTACCTAGTAAGCTACCCCATTTTGGCTTTAAAGTTTTGGAAGGAATTTGACTATTGTAATTTTTTGGAACATATTAATGAAAATTTTGCAACTTTGTATGCCTTTTATGGATTTAAAAAATGCTTTCATTCTTTTGCATTAAGCATATTTCAATTTCTGAATGAAATGGACAAAAATTCAAAATTATACGTATAATAATTTGTTAAAATGATAGAAATTTGTGTACTAAGAGGGGAGGGGTGAATCAGTACCCTTAAAAACTTTTCAAAACAAATCCTTGTAAACATAAACTATATTAACCGATTGAGTAGTTTGCTTTCACCATACATGAAATACCATTGCAGAAATGTAAATGCATGTAATCAAAAAAAGAAAACATTCATGAAACTAAAATAAACATAACACATGTATTTCGGTATCGTAGAAACCCTTTTTAGAAGGTAAAAACTGTGGTGGGGATGGAACCCATAAAGCTTCACTACTGCAGTAATAAAGCAGTCTGTTAGGGCTTACAAAGATTGATCACTTCTGGAGATCTTACCCTGTTAGGAGTAGCAATAAGATTTGTTAGATATACCTTGTGAAAGAATTTTTCAACACAATATATGTGTGCACTCAGTTGGGATATTTAAGCAAAGATGGTTAAGTCTACTATGTTAAGAGATTTTGAGTATGTTACAATTGTTAGAGAGTAACAAGAAATTGTGACCTGAATAATACAATCTCAATATTGTTGATATCAGATCCTTTAAGTGCAATAAGTTTATAACCTTGTTGTGATTGATAATACCTTTTGTACTGCATGGTAGCCTTGAGTCTATTTTGAATAAATTGAATGCTTCAATGAAATCCTTGTGCTAAAACCCTTGTCTGATCTTCAGATATCCTTAGTGTGGCGGCTACTTGATCATACTTTGATCATTACATTTCAAAATAACATTTTGACATTCATATATCAAACTTTTTGACCTAATTAGTGTTTTACATATTCTTAGAAAACCTAAGATCAACGGTTTACAAAATTTACATTGATCATCTATACATATGAAACATAACCAATAAATGATTAAATTTGCAATTAATGTCCTCCTCGATCTTGGTAAATAGTTATCCAGCTTGACAAAAAGTTGTTACCTAGAGTAATGTGTCATTACAAACTTTTATGTAACTACTGGTTCACTCGGTGAATACTATCTCTCGGTGCTCGGTGTATGTTGCTCGGTAATTCTGCTCGTGATCACTGTACTCAGTGAACTCTGTGTTCGGTGATCATTACCAACTGGACTATCTTTGACTCGATTACTGATTGTGCATTGTGAATACTAATGACAACCTTCAAACCAATATGGAGTAACATTCTCCCCCTTTGGCATTAGTATCAAAAACTTTATATGTACACCTAGTAACTCATACATAGTGACTCCCCCATTGTACATGCTCTCAGTGTGTGTGTGTGTGTGTGTGTGTGTGTGTGTGTGTGTGTGTGTGTGTGTGTGTGTGTGTGTGTGTGTGTGTGTGTNCTCTCTGTGTGTGTGTGTGTGTGTGTGTGTGTGTGTGTGTGTGTGTGTGTGTGTGTGTGTGTGTGTGTGTGTGTGTGTGTGTGTTTCTGTGTGTTTCCCCCGTTTACATATATTTTCCCCCTTTTTAAAAATTAATGGCAAAAAGAAATAACTTACAAATTATCAAAAATGTTGGGATGGGTCTTCTGGGGATTGTCCATGAGTTTCTCCCATTCCTCCTTTAAATGATCAAGGGTCAATTACTCCAATTTTAGTTGAGCATGCATATCATATATGTTCTTGGTGACTGATATCTCAGGGGTGGAAATCAAAGTCTTTGCCTCTGTCACATGCTTCTGCATCAATTTTAAATGTGGTAGTAACACGACCTGAAGCTCTGTTACTTGTTCTCTTATCATGTTCTCATCCTTTTTCAACTTGAGTCTCATCCATTGGGTGTGGATAACCTTAAAATAATGCATTTGAAATGCATGTTGCTCAGTTGTGAGACAATTGGGACTATCCTTTACATAATTATCTAATTTTGTTATCTTTTCACTAAGCTCGGTAGTGAAGTGATCTAATGTGCACAACTTATGTAGAATTGTAAGTATTTGAGAAATAATACTTTCTAGGGTTTTTAAAATCTCATAAAGTTTTACCTTGTTCAATGCCACTTCCTAGTTGATCTTTTCAGTAAGCTTGTACTGAATCTTCTACTTGGATCGTTCTTCTATCATCTGCTTGACGTCAATATTTGGACCATTTATTTCCTCGGTGAGTAGTGCAAGTTGATCAATGATTGGGGTTGATTCATCTATGTTTACATCATAAACAACCTGCATCAATATCTCCTTGGTTGCTTCTAGCACCTTTGTATTCTTCTATTCTAACCTCAGCTTTTCTTGAGCTACTTTTCTGGTGCAAAGTTCTCCATATTTCCTAATGGATTCAAGATCAAGGGTCCTCAGGTCACATTCAGGGATGTCAATTATCTTATCAAGTGTGACTAGACCCTTTCTCCCTTGCTTTCTTTTCTTCTTCTTCTTCATCTCATGTAGACTAGAGGCAGGAGATTGTGTTAATAAGAGTTGAGCCTTGTGCTAAGTATTTGTCTTTAGTGGCTCGATGGGTGTGATGACTTGTTTTGGTAGCTCGGTTATTGACCTAGTGTCAGTGGTAGAAGTGTCTACCATTGACTTTGTGTTACCTTCAGCCTTATCTTCCACATCAATGGTGTCTTTTGGTGCATCACCCTATGTAGTACCTCCATTATGCTCAGTCTCCTTACCAGTTTCATCACCCTTTTCTTCTTGTGTATCTATAACATGCTCGGTTGTCTTGGTCTCCTGATGTGTCACATTTGCAATATCAATTGCTTGGACCAATATAGGCAGATTACCTAGTACCATAGCTTAGGCTACCTCGGTTGTTTCTTTGTCTTCAAGGTTCTTGGTAGCTCCAGTGATAACTTTATCTTCCTTTGCATTATCATTTGGTTCACCTTCGGTTATATCATTTATTGTGATGTCTGCATGTCCAAGATTAGTTAATAGCTCAGGAATCCCATCCACAACATTGGAAACATCATTAGTAAGGTCTAATGTTTTTGTGTCCTCCTTGGGTTTCTCTATGTCTTCAACATTGATAGGCTCAGGACTTGGCTGATCTCCCTCGGTTTCGACTGTGGATGCAATATCCTCTTTCTGCTTGGTAGGACTCAAAAGATTAGTCCATATCAAAGTTATCTCCTCATCAACTTCTTTCAAATTACCTTGGAGAATGTTAAATGCTTTGTATTGCATTGAAAAATTCTTTGCACATGTCTTCATGGCTTCATCAATCTTAGAAACAGTGTATTCAACCTTAAGTATAGTGAGTGATGCCTCTCTTATTTGTTTCTCTCTTGTCATTGCATATGTCCATCTTGCTAATAATTTATTATAAAGTTCTTAAGGTATGTAAGTAGAAAATTCTATAGGTACTCTTCTATAGTTTATCGTCATGCTTATAATTGCTTCTTCCAACTTGTCTTGATCCTCGGTGCTTAGGCTTGCATATTTGTGTAGCTTTGGATGACTCAAGCTTCTAGTTGAATTTATTATTTCAGCTACTTCATCAATAGTTTGTGGGATCTTATTCTTTACAACTTTGAATTGATCAATATTTTCATCAGATTCATCATTATTGTCTTTTCCTCTAACATGCTTCTTCCTTTGTCTCGGTGTAGGGAGCTCGATGGTGGCCTTTGACTTCCTCATCTGATAAGTGTATTTCGATGAATCTCATGTTATCCTGACAATTCCTTTCTTTAAAGGTGATGAATTAGTTGTCACCGATCTTGTTCTTGTCCTAATTGGAGTCTCAACCTTTATGCCTTTACCCTTCTTAGGCTTAGGTGACTCTTCTTATACAGATTCATCAGATTCTATGGCCTCTACATCTTGATCTTCTCCTTCACCATCTAGAGTCTGCTCCTCGGTATCATCTACTAATTTTTCAAGTTCATCATCAGTTACACCGAATTTCCTTTTCAAATTCTTTACCATTTTTGTCTTCTTGCTTCCCATCTTCTCTACTTAAAGTCCAATCTTTATCCTTGTTTTAGCTTCATCATAAGTACCAAATCTCATAGAAGATTTGTGTATAGGCTTGTTAACTAGTGTTTCTGTAGCTTTTGAAGCTAAATCTATATCAATTTCATAGTCCATTGGGGGTCGCCATGTTGTTCTTTTCTCTACTGCTTTGATAAGAGTGGTGTCGGTGTCTACCAAAAAACAAATATCTTCTTTGTATTTCTCTACCAACTAGGTTGGTATCCTTGTTATTTTCTTCATTCTTTCTTTGAACTTCTTGAAATAGTCACCCATAATAAGTTTAAAATTTGCTCCTAGATTTTTAATGAATTCACCGACTTGCAGAGTGATTGGTCAGTTGATATCCCAAATTACATTACCAACGGAGGGAAAGAAATTTTGTAAATAGAAAAATGTGCATACCAGTAAAGAACCAAACTTACATGTGTTTGAACATGTTGACCTGATTGTTCTCATATTCTCTTCCAATTGCCTTAACAATAACTCGGCTAGGTCAAGTTGCAAACCCTTCTTCACAATTTTGTAAGCAATATTGATTGCACCACATACGATGTTGTTAGGTCTGCTGGATTGAAATATCTTGTATGCAATGACATAGGCTCCAAATCTTAGTTCAAGATCACTGATAGTATTGATCCTAAGACCTCTACTATCCCACTAGGCTCTTATTAGCTTTTCAATCTCAGTTTTAGCTTGGTGCCTTAGGGATTTTGCTTTATCAGTTGTAGGATACCATGTGACAGCATGTATCATGTCCTTTGTGATCTTCATTAGTTTATCTAGCCATATTTTACCATCATGTACTCGGCTTAGTACAATGTGAATCTATTATGTCTTAAACTCTTTTGGGAAAAGTAGGGCATTGGTTAACCCTTTCACCTCCAAATGCTTGTGATCGTCCTTTAGTTTTCCATTGTTGCAAGGATTCTGATATGTCAAGATGAGCTCAAAATCACTTATCTCATTGATTTTGTAGTGTATATACGCTCTCACATCTTGAACCAGTAGAACCCTAGGTGGTATCATGGAGAATGTGCATTTGTCATCGGGTTGTGCAACAACCTATGGATGAAATTTATAGTGGGGTTCAATGAATTTTTAATTCTTAATAATAATTACCTTCTTGCTCTTCTCAATCTTGCCTCTCACGGTTTGGGATGAAGATGCCATTGTATTTTCCAAATTTACCGCTTCCAACAAATGTTACAGACAGCTTGATAAGTGAAAATACTCACTTGATATACTTGACAACTATTCAAAACGTGCTTGAATCTCTATGAAATGCTCAAAATTCTTTGTTGTAATTTTGCTCTTGATCGCTATGCTTCACTCTTTGATCGATGTTTGAACAAATGAGTTCACTTCCCGCAAATTTATACAAAATACCTTAATCAGCACAATAAATGCTTGTCACCAACCACTCGATCGACAAAAAAATCACTCAGTTAACACTAAAGATACTTCATCTCGGTGAGTACTACAAATGCTCGGTTGACTTAATCAACTCGGTTGTCTCTCACATGTTCACCGATTGGAATTTCTTGCGTAGTACAGATTAACCAACTAAACTAGTTTCCAGTTAACAAAAATATAATAGCATAGTGCATCTTAATTCATGCTAATTTGGCATTCACTCAATGAATATAAGGAATTGATGTAAGATATAACTTTGTAAAATGTAGTTCCATACTTATTTGCATTGCTTTGGTGGAGGTGGTGGAATCACCGAATCCATTAGATGAGGTGTCACCGACTGTTGTGTTTGGACCAACATTGTCATTGGATGCTTTCCTTGACATTTCACTCCTTATCCTCATTATTTCTTCAATTGTGTTTCCATTTCCAAAATTACTTGTCTCTGCTATCTTTACTTAAATGATCGACCTTATGACAGTGCAAACATGTCACTCCAGAGTTTGTCCAGTTTCTAGATTTTCCTCTCTATTTTCTCATACATTTAGCTATAATATGTCCATACCTATCACATGTTGTGCAATTTATCCAATTTTTATAATCCCAAGTGTATGCATTACATTGTCTTCTTGGTTGATATGCATTTTCCTGTCTTTTAGGTTTCCAAATTTGCTTCATCTTAATCCTGCATTCTTGTGATGTGTGACCATGCATGTTGCAAGTATGACAATACTTTTCCATGTAGGGTTTCTTTTGTGGTTTATTCATCTTAGATCTGCATTCATTTACTTTATGTCCATGATTTTTATAATTATAACAATTTCCATTGAATTTAGAAGTGGATTTGGGAATACCTTTTGCTTTTCTTTTGCAAACATTTGATGTGTGGCCTGGTTTTCCACAATGATAACATGAGGGCTTGTTTGGATTTTGATTTACGTAGACATTCCTATGTTTAGCTTGATTTGATGATTCTCCATGCTCGGTATATCCTAAACCAATATTTTTGTTAAGTCTCTTTTGACTGTTCAAAAACTCATCTATCCTTTTAGTGATATCTTCAACTCTCTTGATCATCTCATTATGTTGTTGTTGAATCTTTACTTCATTCCTTAGTTTTTCATTTTCTTTTCTTAGTTCACCAATATCTTCCAATTTTCTAGCAAGTTCAATGTTCACTCAGTTGGCCTCCTAACTCACAGTAACCATCTGATTGGTGATCTCAAAGTGATGTTTGGTAAGTCTCAATATTTCAAATTCTTTCTCTTGTAGATTTTTAGTCATTTGTCTCCTATCATCAACAACCATATTTATTTCTTATTCAGCTTCCCTTGCATTATTAATGACTTCAACCATTCTAACCATTTGTGTCTCTTGAATGATCTGTAGTGCTTTCACTTGTTCAATAAGGTGTTGATTAATTTCAGATAGATATGATATGATTCCTTCACATGCATCAGATATGCTACCAGATCTAGATCCAGATGTACCAAATGGGTCATATATCTCTTCTTCATGATAATCAAACTCTTTACAATGAGATGTCATATCTTTTCTCTTAACCAATAACTCTTTTAGTTTCTCTTTGGCTTCTCTGTATTGTTCAATGTGGATCTGCAACTACAATTTTTTATTCTCAATAGTTTTTTCAAGCTTATACCTTTCCATTGTAAGATATTTTCTCTTCAGTGATTAAACTTCCTAAATAAAAGAACTACCTCGGATACCAATTGTTGAAATTATATTAAGGTGTGTATTGAGAGGGGAGGGGTGAATCAGTACCCTTAAAAACTTTTCAAAACAAATCCTTGTAAACATAAATTGTATTAACCGACTGAGTAGTTTGCTTTCACCATACATGAAATACCATTGCAGAAATGTAAACACATGTAATCAAAACAAGAAAAAATTCATGAAAATCAAATACACATAAAAAATGTATTTTGGTATCGTAGAAACCCTTGTTAGAAGGTAAAAACTATGGTGGGGATGGAACCCACAAAGCTTCACTACTGCGGTAATAAAGTAGCCTGTTAGGGCTTACAAAGATTGATCACTTCTGGTGATCTTACCCTGTTAGGAGTAGAAATAAGATTTGTTAGATCTACCTTGTGAAAGGATTTTGCAACACAATGTATGTGTACACTCGGTTAGGAGATTTAAGCAAAGACAGTTAAGTCTACTCTGTTAAGAGATTTTGAGTATGTTACAATTATTAGGGAGTAACAACAAATTGTGACCTAAATAATACAATCTCAATATTGTTGATATAAGATCCTTTAAGTGAAATAAGTTTATCACCTTGTTGTGATTGATAATACCTTCTGTACTGCATGGTAGCCTTGTGTCTATTCTGTATAAACTGAATGATTCAATGAAATCCTTGTGCTAAAACCCTTGTCTGATCTTCAGATGTCCTTAGTGCGACGGCTACTTTATCATACTTTGATCATTACATTTCAAAATAACATCTTGACATTCATATATCAAACTATTTGACCTAATTAGGGTTTTACAATATCTTAGAAAATGGTTTACAAAATTTACCTAGATCATCTATACATATGAAACATAACCAATAAATGATTAAATTCATCCTCCTCGATCTTGGTAAACAGTTATCTAGCTCGGCAAAAATTTGTTACCTAGAGTAATGTGTCATTACAAACTTTTATGTAATTTTTGGTTCACTCAGTTAATACTCTCTCTCAGTGCTCGGTGTATGCTTCTCGGTAATGTTACTTAGTGATCACTATACTGGCTTAACTCTGCACTCGGTGATCATTACCGACTAGACTATCTTTAACTCGGTTACCGACTGTGCATTGTGAATACTAATGACAACCTTCAAACCAATATGGAGTAACAATAATTTATGGACAAAATTAAAATTACAATGGAGTACTGAGTTAATAATTTATGAATCTTAAAATGAACCAAACAAAATTATGTGTGTGATTTTGTGAATCACTAACAAATTGAAATTACAATACAGTACTATGTTAATAATTTATGGATCTTAAAATGAAACAAATTTTCATTTCGTTTCTGCAATACATCAAGCTTTAAATTACTTCTTGATTCAATAATTAGCCGTTGAATTTGTAGAATGAATAATTTTGTAGCCAATTGTACGACCAAAATAAAAAAATTGTAGACATTCTAAGTCGTAACCTTAATCACTATATTATTTTATAATCTTTCAGATTATAAATTTATAAATATACTTAATAATTACATTATATAAGAAAATAAATAAAATTTAATGACCATTGGATGATCACAGATCAATGGCGTAAGCTCTATTTCGCGTTGAAGTTCTGACAGTTAAAATTTTCCATAAACTTCTTGAGGAAAAAGGACATGTGTCACTGTTTCATGTCAGTCTTCAAATGAATGAAATAAAGGCTTGAGTTACAATAACGTAATTTCTACTATCATGTGATGAAGCCAAATAGCCTATGGGACCCACCGTCCATTGTGACAATGGATACTATGGATGGTGGTCCATTAGATGATTAAAGATCAATGACATAAGGTCTATTCTGAGCAGAATATGGGCTGATAAACAATTTCTACAAACTACCTCTAGAAAAGAGACACGAGTCACTGAACGTTCAATTTATTGTTATACAATAAATTAACTCTTTATAATATATACATTAAATTTATTATTTATATATGTTATAATTTAAAATATTAACTATAATTAAAATAAATAAAAAATATATTAAAATATAATTTTTTTTATTATATTATAAACATTTGTAAGTTCATAACATTTACATTATACATATAAAACATTCAAAAAAACATAAGATGGCTTGCTCTGCTAAATTTCGCCAAAATTTTGCAAGCTTTCAGAAGAACTGTCCTAGAACGAATTCTGTTACTAAGCCAATTCCATTACGTAATCTGGATCTACAACATCCTGACCCTATGTGCAAGTATGTTTCTCAAGGTTCAGGTCCTCTATGTGCTCTGCTTCCTCATTCTTCAAAGGGTGTTCTCCCCCTGGGAAAAAGATTTGCTTATTTTTCTGTTGCTGAAGTTCGGAGTCAGGGAGGCCTATGTTCCTCCTCTTGGCGGGTCCCATTAACAATTAAAGATCATGTCTGACTTCTTTTTCAGTGGAAAAAATTGATCGACAATTCTCCTTTTTGTGAAAATTAAATATGTCTGCAACAATCTTGGAGGGTTTTCTGCATCGCTCTGATTTTAATGTTGAACTTACAGAGGATAACCCTAAGCAATGGGTGAAGGTTAAAACAAATAAGAGGTTCGGTTTGGGCTATTTTGTGCACTTAACAGTGAAAAATGATTTTGGTATCCTTTTGCGTAATACCTTTGATGTAATTCATCAGGATCTACCTGGCTTGCCTACCTTTCCCGATTCTCCAATTTTACCCCGTGGCAATCTGGGACTTTCACAAAAGAATCACAATGCAAACATCCACACTCGACATTCTCCTAATTTTCGTTCATCTTTTGGACTGAATGAGGGAGGCTTGTCTCTCTCCAGAATCAATAAAAATTTTGGTGCGGTGCCATGTGCAACAAACGTTATCCATATGAAATCGGGGAAGATTGAGAAGATTAAAAAGTAATGCAAAAAATTCACTATTTTCGCTTGGTGGAATGGATATGGCACACCTATCAGTGAAAGTATTGAATGGTTTGAGAAGAAATATAAAGGACAGGTACGTATTGCTCTTCTCTAGGAAGGTTTTTTCTTTTAACATGTAATAGTATAGAATTAAAGGATAATTTTCTGAATTCAGAAAACCCTAGTTTCAAAAATTGCAATTTCACCTTTATTGATTGGATCCCAAATTTTGATCCAAAAAGATTTAAAAGATTTAAAATTGATAGGGCATTTTTTTTGCTGAATATTCATGTTGAATTGATATGCTCAGATTTCTTTGTAAACATAGGTAATCAGATAGGGAAATATGTAGGTATTGTAGAAACTGGTAGGCCCCAATCTAATAGCATGATTATTGTCAATATGGACATTGAAACATGCACTATTAATCTGATTACTATTGAGTGCCTGGAGGATATCGATGTTATTAAACTAGAATTACTACAATTAGAACTTATCACAGAAATGGAAGATAGGCTTAAATTGGACACAAAGAATGTCTCTCCTCACATTGAGGGTAATATCTCCCCTTCTTCTATGAGGGTTGTCTCCAACAGAGGATATCTAAGAAGGGGAAATAGTTGTAACCACCTGAATTTGGTTTGTTCCAACTATGGACCCTATTTTCCCTAAGTGTGATCATACCCTCAATTATGTCCAAACGACCCTGTTACTGCTTGGCATAATTCTTTAAATCAATTTAATGTCC
>MU226946.1:549045-567646 GCA_018584345.1 Thuja plicata
GCTAATCTAATCCTAATCCTAAATTCTTCTCTAACCCACCTCCTAATGTTGTCACATTCCATTAAGGAATACTTAGCAACTCAACCCACTTGAGAAAGTCCACTTTCTCAAGCTGGACTTTCTTAAATTCCATTTTCTCAAGCCTTTTTCCCATGCTTCATTAAGGCCTTCATTAATATGAAGACCTTAAGCCTATGTCTCTCCCATGCCTTATTAATGCCTTGGGCATTAATGGCTCTTACATATTCATTTATGAGTCTCCTAATTCATAAATGAACCTTGTCTCCCCTCTCTCTATCTCATTCTTCTATAAATAGAAGCCTATTTTGAGAGCAAATAAGCCTTCACATAGGATCAAAAATATATTGTTATGTTGTTGGATTACTCTTAGAATCATATTGCACTCTTTATTCCATGCTTTTTCATTGTTATATATTCACATGCTTAGAGCTAGAATGCTTGATTTTCATCTTTTTAGCTTTTTTTAATCTAAAATCCTTCATGCTAGGTTGTATTCGTCACTGGTTTGTAGCATATTCTGAGGGCTGATATGTTACTAATTACACTCCTCCTAGTTAGCAGGCAATAGGTCGATTTTAGTGGGTTTTACATGTTGTTCTAACCCTTTTGGACTAATATAATGACCTATTGAGTGTTTGTGTTGTTTTCAACAGGTACCCAAATACACACGCACAATAGTTGAAGGAAATTTAAATTCAAAGGTCTCACATGGATGCATCTCGGTAAATTTTAATGAGAATGCAGGGGGTTTTCATATTGTATTTAAGACAATTCCAAATTTTGTGGAGATCCACAAACAAAATACCACTAATACATGCAATAACATCTTAGAAGCTACCCAATGCCAGGTTGTGGTTGATCCTATTAACAACAATATTGAAGGCCCTTCTAAGACAGAGGAAGAGGTAATATTATTGACTGAACATCTATGTGAATTTTTTGTCAATGATTTAATGGATCAATTTATGAATGAAATATGTGACAAGGAAGAACTCTTGAGACAAAGAGAATTGTTGATCAAAGGTTGTCTGGAGGCAGGGGATGATCAGGATTCAATAGATATTGGTAATCTCTTATTATATCTTGAAGATAGAGAGCTTAAGGATTAGGAAACACTTGGGATTGCATCTACTCTACCTAGTTTTCAAGCCCCTGATTTTGCCAAATCTAATAAGAAAAGAGGAAGGAAATAAAAATAGGAATTAAGATTATTGGACGGTTGTCCTGCTGACCAAGCTAAACTGACGACTATTTTTACTGCAGGGAAGGGGAAGTTCCTTCCCAAGTCACCATGAATATCCTAACTTGGAATGTTAGGGGCTTAAATTCCCCTAACCAGCAGCGAATTTTCAAAAGTTGCATTTCTTAAACTAAAACTAGCATAATTATGCTACATGAAACTAAATTGGACAACAAAGAAATAATGAATTTTAAAAAAATGTTGGGTTTTAGAGAGTTATGGGGAGCTCCATCCAGGGGAGCCTCAGGGGGTTTGGGATTCATTTGGGATCCTAGTATGGTGTCTTTTACTTAATTAGAGGATCAAGTTAACTAGAGATGTGGACTTGTTAAGTACTTCCAGACATCATTGTATTTTAGTATCTTTAGTGTTTATGACCCTACCCCCAATCTAGAGAAGGAAAGTGTATGGAAGGAAATTGAGAAGCAATTGGAAGATTTTTCAGCTGAGATTTCAATCACAGGAGGGGATTTTAATACAATTACTAAAGCCTCATAGAAATGTTGTGGCCTATAGAGACTCCCTGATGATATTGAGGTCTTTAATAATTGGATCAATAGGAATGGCCTCTTCGAGGTCTGCACACCAAAGGATGGTTTTACTTGGAATAATAGGAGAAAGGGTTTCAACTTAATTGCTAAGGATATATTTTTAATCAATGGTAACCTGACAGACTTACCATTCACTGTGTCTGATGATGTTAAACCCATTTCAGGTTTAGATAACTACCCAGTAATACTAAATATAATCAAGGAGGGTAAACCGGATAACTGCCCTTTCAAATTTGAACAAATTTGGCTTAAGAGAGAGGGTTTTTAGGATATGATTGAGGAATGGTGGAAGGAAATTGAGGTGTCTAGATCTAAGTTATATTAGGTAGTAAAAAAATTAAGAAAAAATTAAAATTATGGAACGTTGATCATTTCAGGAACATTTTTGCAAACAAAAACACTTTAGAAGAAAAACTGGCAAATTTAAATGAGGAAGTAATGGTGAGAGGTATGGATGCAACACTTTATGAAGAGGTGATGCAGGAGCATCTTGGGTCATTGGCAATCCTGCACAACCAAAAAGATGTTTTTCTTTCAGTTCTTTAATTTGTTCTCTGTCGCTCAGGTTATGTTGCTCGGGCATGCTTCTCTCTGTTGTTCAGGTATGTTTACCGACAGATTTCGGTGATGCTTTACCGATAGATTTTGGTTATGCTTTACCGACAGGCTGCTAATTTTTGGTAACCATCTACCCGAGACTGTTATTTTGGGATTTGGATCTTTGGTCAAATTCTAGTTAATTCTGATGGCTTAATTTATTTAGGGTCTCTCATTGGGATTTGTGTGGACCTAAATCTAGGTCTCACATATGGATTTGAGCGCCAAATTCTCTGGTGGACTCTTGTATATATATTCTTGCGTATGTTCTTAATTGGGGGAGGATTCTTAGAGCAAGAAGGTGAATGTTTAGATATTGAGATTGAAGGTTTGTGATCTATATTGTATGAAGATCTTATTATAATTCATTGAATGTATGGTCAGAACCGAGAATGCCTTACAACCTGGCATGTAATGATTTTGATCAAGTTAATATAAAGGATCTCTATGTTTTCTTCTCTCACTCTGTTGTTTGGCTTTCGCATTGTGTCTGCAAGATGGTTTGGTAGCTAGGAGTGCCTTTGGCCCCTCCTACTAACCCTCCTTGCATTAGGTGGTATCATAGCATGGTGAGATCTACTTCCTTCTTGAAACTCTAACCCTATTTGGTATTATTGTGGGGTAGAAGATTGCAATCTGACCTACAATTGCAGAGGGAATCAAGATGGGTCGTGGGAGAGGAAATGTTGATCCAGGTCTAGCTGATATGCTTAGACAGATGGTTGCTAGATTGGAAGCTATTGAGATAGCCCAACGCAAAGGAAGACATCTTGATGATGTTGGTGATGATGAACATGAAGAGGTTCAAGGTGAAGCTGCACCTGCACCTGTGATGAATCAGGCAGAAGAGTGATTCCTGAGAGCTTTGAAAAGTTTGAAATCCACACCTCAGTTCAATCCTCCTGAGTAAAGTGGAAAATTGGATTCTGATGAATTGATTGATTGGATAACAAAGATGGGAAAGTATTTTGAATATGAAAATGTGGCAGAGGATAAGAAGGTGAAGATTGCAAGCACAAAGTTGAATGGTCATGCATCCCTATGGTGGGAACATCTGCAATTGGATCAAAAGAAGATGGGTAAAGACAAAATCAAGGTATGGGATAAGATGGTAAACAAATTGAAAGGCAAGTTTCTACCTCATGATTATCATATTAACATGGTTAGGAGAATGCAAAGCTTGAAGCAGAAGGATAAATCCGTGAAAGACTATACTGAGGAATTCTATAGGTTGGACATCAGATCTGGACATGTTGAAGATGAAGCAGAAAGAGTTGCAAGATACTTGAATGGCTTGAGAAGTTCTATACAATATGAGATCAGTTTGGTCAAGATGGAAAGCATTGAGGAGGCATATCAATTTTCCCTAAAAGCTGAGGAAAAGTTGAACAAAAGATATGAACAAAGACAAAGAGGCAGAGGTGGTAGATTCCCTAGAGGAAGAGGTAGATCTCATGGTGAGAACAATAGATCTGAACCAGACAAGTCAATTTTAGACACATCTTGAGATAAAGGAAATACTAAATGGAAAGGTGGAAATTCATACTGAGGAAGAGGTAATTACTCCAGAGGTGGTTATAGTATAAAAGGATTCCAAGTTACTTGTTGCAATTGTGGTGAAGAAGGACATAAATCTTTTGAATGTACACATGCAAGCAAGAAAGGCAGTATTAGCATAAATGCATTGGTGCAAGAGGATTCACCAAATGAAGCTGAGAAGGAAGGAAATTTCATGATTCAGAGGATACTATGGAGTGAGAAGGATAAACAAGATCCGATCGGGAAAAGTTTGTTCAAGACCAGATGTAGAGTTGCAGACAAAGTTTAGAAGGTGATTGTTGATAGTGGAAGCTTAGAGAATCTAGAATCTGAGGAAATGGTTGCAAATTTGTAGTTGGAGAGGATGAAACATCCAAAACCCTATCATATCTCATGGATCGAGGATGCTCATACATTAATGGTGAGTGAACAATGTTTTGTGAATTTGAAAATTGGGAAGTATTATGATAAGGTATTGTTTGATATTATGCCTATGGATTGTTGTCATATTTTGTTGGGTAGACCTTGGCAATATGATAGACATGATATACATGATGGAAGATTGAATAGATATTCTATTTGGGTTGATGGTAAGAAGCAAGTTCTTCTACATTTGGTTGAAGAATCTGTTGGTGAGATATGTACATCTGTGAAAGTTTGTCTGATGGAAGGTAGACAGTTTGTTAAAGATTTGAAAAGAAATGATATATGCTATGCTTTGATTCCTAAAAAACCAAGTAAGGATAGAGAAGATGATATTCTTGTAGAAGTTGGGAAGATGCTCACTGAGTATAAGGAGATAATTTCAGATAATGTACTTGATGGTTTGCCACCGATGAGAGATATCAGTCACTGTATGGATCTGATTCCTGGAGCTAGTTTACCAAACAAAGCACCACATCTGTTAACACCTACCAAAAATGAAGAGCTTAACTGACAAGTTCATGAATTGTTGAACAAAGGTTTGATCCGAGAAAGTTTGAGTCCATGTGCAGTACCTGTTGTATTGGAACCTAAGAAGAATGGAGAATGGAGAATGTGCAATGATTCCAGAGCAATCAATAAGAAAACAGTGAAGTATAGGTTTCCTATAGCGAGAATGGATGACATAATGGATTGTTTGAGTGGAGAAAGATATTTTACCAAAATTGATTTGAAAAGTGGATATCATCAAATCAGAATCAGAGAAGGTGATGAATGGAAGACTACTTTCAAGACAAACGAAGGTTTGTATGAGTGGTTGGTTATGCCTTTTGGTTTAACTAATGCACCCAGTACTTTTATGAGGTTAATGAATGAAGTTTGAAGAAATCCTTGAACAAGTGTGTAATTGTATATTTGGATGACATTCTGATATTTAGTAAGACTAGAGAAGAGCATTTGATGCATATAAGGCAAGTGTTGCAGATATTGAAAGAGGAAAAGTTGTTGATAAATCTGAAGAAATGTTCCTTCATGAAAGAAGAGATTGTATATTTGGGTTTTGTGATTTCAGTTGATGGTTTGAAGATGGATCCATAAAAGTTTGAAGCTATACTGAACTGGCCTACACCTGAAAATATCACTGAGGTAAGATCATTTCATGGATTTGCAAGTTTTTACAGGAAGTTCATCAGAAATTTCAGTTCTATTTGTAATGCTATGACTGAAACAATGAGAGGAGACAAAAGAGAATTCAAATGGACACATGGAGCTGATAAGAGTTTTAAAACTTTGAAGCTAAAGGTTGTTGAATTACCTATGTTGGCATTACCTAATTTCAATAAGGTATTCCAAGTTGAATGTGATGCAAGTGGAAATGCAATTAGAGTTGTATTAACTCAAGAAGGTAAACTTGTTGCTTTCTTTAGTGAAAAGTTGAATGATGGAAAAAGGAAATATTTTGTCTATGATCAGGAATTCTATGCTATTGTGCAAGCTATGAAGAAATGCAGACATTATTTGATGCCAAATGAATTTGTGTTGTATATTGATCATAAATATTTACAGTATTTGGTTAGTTAGAATAAGTTGAATCAGAGACATATGAAATGGGTAGAGTATTTGCAGAGTTTTACATTTTTGATTAAGCATAAGAGTGGATTTTCTAATAGAGTTGCTGATGCATTGAGTAGAAGAAGGTCATTACTGACTGAAATGAGAATTGAAGTTCTTGGTTCTGATGACATGAAGAATTTGTATGAAAGTGATCCTGATTTTTCAGAGTAGTGGAGAGTGTGCAGAGCACCTAATTCAAATAAATCAAGTAAGTATGAAGACTATTTCATTCAGGAAGATATGTTGTTCAAAGGTATTCAGTTATGTATCTTGATAGGATCAATGAGAATTAATATAATTAAAGAGAAACATAGTAGTGGATTGGCTGGACACTTTGGCATTGATAAAACATTAAGTTTGTTGAAGGAGAGGTATTTTTGGCCTCGGTTGTATAAGGATGTTCAGAAATTTGTAAAACATTGTGGAGTTTGTCAAGTTGCAAAAGGAGTGAGTCAGAACATTGGTTTGTATACACCTATTACTATCCCTGAGAAACCTTGGAGTGATATCAGCATGTATTTTGTCCTTGGCTTACCTAGGACAACAAGAGGTAATGATTCCATATTTGTTGTTGTGGATAGATTTTTTAAAATGACACATTTTATACCATGTAAGAAAACATTAGATGCAGTACATATAGTAGATCTTTTCTTTAAGGAAATTGTCAAATTGCATGGATTATCGAAGAGTATCATCTCTGACTGAGACAGTAAGTTTGTTAGCTATTTTTGGAGAACACTTTAGAATAAGTTTGATACTGAGTTGAAGTTTAGTTCCACATTTCATCCACAGACTAATGGACAAATAGAGGTTGTAAATCGAAGTTTGGGTAATTTGTTAAGATGCTTAGTTGGAGACACACTAGGCAATTGGGATTTGATGTTGGCACAAGAAGAGTTTGCATACAACAGTTTAGTGAATAAAAGTACTGGAAAGACACCATTTGAGATTGTTCATGGCACACAACCGAGAGGTATATCATATTTGAGAGATATTGTTGGAGAAGAGAAGAGAAGTGTTGAAGCAGAGGAATTTGCAGAATTTATGAAGACATTGCATGAAGATGTAAAACATAAGCTGGAGAAAATTAATTAGAAATACAAAGACAGTGCAGACAGATCAAGAAGACATAAAACATTTGAAGTTGGTGATGCAGTGATGGTTCATCTAAAGAAAGGAAGATTTCCTATTGGAACATATGGTAAACTAAATATGAATAAATTTGGTCCTTGCAAAATACTGAGAAGATTTGACAGTGAAAATGCTTATGAGGTTGAATTACCTGATGACATGGATATATCACCTATATTCAATATTTTAGAATTGTATAAATATCATGAACCTAATGAAGAAGTGACTATATCAAGTGATTATCCTAAGAAACAAATAGAAGAAGTTGAAAAGATTATGAAACAGAAAATTGGCAGAAGCACAAGAGGAAAATAATACATGGAATATTTGGTGAAGTGGAAGAACAGACCAATTGAGGACTCATCATGGATTTCTCAATCCAAGTTGGATTCATTTTAGGTTGGACCTGATAAATGATTCGGAGAATAATTTCTTGTAACCCCATGTGTCTGATGTAGAAGCATCTTGGGTCATTGGCAATCTCGCACAACCAAAAAGATGTATTGCTTTCAATTCTTTAATTTGTTCTCTGTCACTTAGGTTTTGCTGCTCGGGCATGCTTGTCTCTGTTGTTTAGGCATGTTTACCGACAGATTTTGGTGATGCTTTACCGACAGATTTTGGTGATGCTTTACCGACAGATTTTGGTTATGCTTTACTGACGGGTTGTTGATTTTTGGTAACCATCTGCCCGAGACTGTTATTTTGGGAGTTGGATCTTTGGCTAAATTCTTCAATTAATTCTAATGGCTTAATTTATTTGGGGTATCTCATTGGGATCTATGTGGACCTAAATCTGGGTCTCACTTATGGATTTGAGCGCCAACTTCTCTGGTGGACTCTTGTATATATATTCTTGTGTATGTTCTTAGTTGGGGGAGGATTCTTAGACAAAGAAGGTGAATGTTTAGATATTGAGATCGAAGGTTTGTGATCTCTATTGTATGAAGATCTTATTGTAATTCATTGAATATATGGCCGAAACTAGGAAGGCCTTACAACCTGACATGTAATGATTTTGATCAAGTTAATATAAAGGATCTCTATGTTTTCTTCTCTCACTCTGTTGTTTGGCTTCCACATTGTGTCTACAAGATGGTTTGGTAGTTGGGAGTGCCTCTAGCCCCTCCTACTAACCCTCCTTGCGTCAGGTGGTATTAGAGCATGGTGAGATCTAGTTCCTTCTTGAAACCCTAATCCTAGTTGGTATTATTGTGGGGTACCAGATTGTGATCTGACCTACAGTTACAGAGGGAATCAAGATGGTTCATGGGAGAGGAAATGTTGATCCAGGTCTAGCTTATATGCTTAGACAGATGGTTGCTAGATTGGAAGTTGTTGAGACAACCCAATGCAGAGGAAGACATCTTGATGATGTTAGTGATGATGAAAATGAAGAGGTTCAAGGTGAAGTTGCACCTGCACCTGTGATGAATTATGATGAAGAGAGATTCATGAGAGCCTTGACAAGTTTGAAATCCACACCTCAGTTCAATCCTCCTGAGTATAGTGGAAAATTGGATTCTAATGAACTGATTGACTGGATAACAGAGATGGAAAAGTATTTTGAATATGAAAATGTGGCAGAGGATAAGAAGGTGAAGATTGCAAGCACAAAGTTGAAAGGTCATGCATCCCTATGGTGGGAACATATGCAATTGGATCAGAAGAAGAAGGGTAAAGACAAAATCAAGGTGTGGGATAAGATGGTAAACAAATTGAAAGGCAAGTTTCTACCTTGTGATTATCAGATTAACCTGATTAGGAGAATACAAAGCTTGAAGCATAAGGATAAATCTGTGAAAGACTATACTGAGGAATTCAATAGGTTGGACATCAGGTCTGGACATGTTGAAGATGAAGTGGAAAGAGTTGCAAGATACTTGAATGGCTTGAGAAGTTCTATACAAGATGAGATCAGTTTGGTCAAGACGGAAAGCATTGAGGAGGCATATCAATTTGCCCTAAAAGTTGAGGAAAAGTTGAACAAAAGATATGAACAATGACAAAGAGGCAGAGGTGGTAGATTCCCTAGAGGAAGAGGTAGATCTCATGGTGAGAACAATAGATCTGAACCAGACAAGTCAATTTTAGACACATCTTGAGATAAAGGAAATACTAAATGGAAAGGTGGAAATTCATACTGAGGAAGAGGTAATTACTCCAGAGGTGGTTATAGTAGAAAAGGATTCCAAGTTACTTGTTGCAATTGTGGTGAAGAAGGACATAAATCTTTTGAATGTACACATGCAAGAAAGAAAGGTAGTAGTAGCATAAATGCATTGGTGCAAGAGGAGACACCAAATGAAGTTGAGAAGAAAGTAAATTTCATGATCCATAGGATACTATGGAGTGAGAAGGATAAACAAGATTCGATCAGGAAAAGTTTGTTCAAGACTAGATGTAGAGTTGCAGACAAAGTTTGTAAGGTGATTGTCGACAGTGGAAGCTCAAATAATCTGGCATCTAAGGAAATAGTTGCAAATTTATAGTTGGAGAGGATGAAATATCAAAAACCCTATCAGATCTCATGGATCAAGGATGATCATACATTAATGGTGAGTGAACAATGTTTTTTGAATCTAAAAATTGGGAAGTATTATGATAAGGTGTTGTGTGATATTATGCCTATGGATTGTTGTCATATTTTTTTTGGTAGACCTTGGCAATATGATAGACATGCTATACATGATGGAAGATTCAATAGATATTCTATTTGGGTTGATGGTAAGAAGCAAGTTATGTTACCTTTGGTTGAAGAATCTATTGGTGAGATATGTACATCTATGAAAGTTTGTCTGATGGAAGGTAGATAGTTTGTTAAATATTTGAAAAGGCTTTGATTCCTAACAAACCAAGTAAGGATAGAGAAGATGACATTCTTGCAGAAGTTGGGAAGTTGCTCAGTGAGTATAAGGAGACAATTTCAGATAAAGTACCTGATGGTTTGCCACCAATGAGAGATATCAGTCATTGTATGTATCTGATTCTTTGAGCTAGTTTACCAAACAAAGCACCACATCAGTTAACACCTACCAAAAATGAAGAGCTTAACCAACAAGTTCATGAATTGTTGAACAAAGGTTTGATCCAAGAAAGTTTGAGTCCATGTGTAGTACATGCTATATTGGCACCTAAGAAGAATGGGGAATGGAGAATGTGCGCTGATTCCAGAGCAATCAATAAGATAACAATGAAGTATAGGTTTCCTATACCAAGAATGGATGACATAATGGATTGTTTGAGTGGAGCAAGATATTTTACCAAAATTGATTTGAAAAGTGGATATCATCAAATCAAAATCAGAGAAGGTGATGAATGGAAGACTGCTTTCAAGACAAAGGAAGGTTTGTATGAGTGGTTGGTTATGCCTTTTGGTTTAACTAATGCACCCAATACTTTTATGAGGTTAATGAATGAAGTTTTGAAGAAATTATTGAACAAGTGTGTGATTGTATATTTGGATGACATTTTGATATTCAGTAAGACTAGAGAAGAGAATTTGATGCCTATAAGGCAAGTGTTGCCGAGATTGAAAGAGGAAAAGTTGTTGATAAATCTGAAGAAATGTTCCTTCATAAAAGAAGATCTTGTATATTTGGGTTTTTTTATTTCAACTGATGGTTTGAAGATGGATCCAGAAAAGGTTGAAGCTATACTGAAATAGACTACACCTTAAAATATCACTAAGGTAAGATCATTTCATGGATTGGCAAGTTTTTACAGGAAGTTCATCAGAAATTTCAGCTCTATTTGTAATGCTATGACTGAAACAATGAGAGGAGACAAAAGAAAATTCAAATGGACACATGGAGCTGATAAGAGTTTTGAAACTTTGAAGCTAAAGGTTGTTGAATTACCTGTGTTGGCATTACCTAATTTCAATAAGGTATTCCAAGTTGAATGTGATGCAAGTGGAAGTGCAATTGGAGCTGTATTAACTCAAGAAGGTAAACCTGATGCTTTCCTTAGTTAAAAGTTGAATGATTCAAAAAATATATATTATGTCTATGATAAGGAGCAAACAGGTTTTTTTCAAGGCAGATCAATATACGACAGGGTTATCATAGCACAACAAGCTATACAATATGTCCAAAATAATCATGACCCTAGTATGTTAATAAAGTTAGATATTAAAAAATCCTACGATAGGGTTGACTGGAGTTTTTTGAAAAATTGTGTGACTACCTTCGGGTTTGCGAAACAGTGGGTGAACATGATATCTGAATGTATCTCTATCAACGTTTTCTATTTTAGTTAATGGCTCTCCCAAAGGCTTTTTTGGGATTAATAGAGGACTGAGGCAAGGTGATCTGATTTTACCCTTTTTATTTATGATTATAGTAGAAGCTTTGGGGCGAGCCATCAATATGGCTAGGCTAGAGGACAATATTAAAGGAATAAAGATTACAAGTGGGATTGAACCAACGATGCATCAATAGTTTGTGGATGATACTATGCTTTATGGCCAAAGCTCTGAGGAGGAAGCGATAACATATAAAGAAATCCTTGGACTGTATGCTCTTGCTTCTGGGTAAGAAATCAATCCTAAGAAGACTATTTTTTTTTCTTTAATACTCGTTTTGCAACTTAAATGGAGATCTGTAGAATCCTAAACTTCAAATCAGGGACTCTACCCTACAAATATTTAGGACTTCCCTTGGAAAAAGGCTTTAGAACAAGAAAATTATGGAATAATGTCACGGATAAAATCAATCACAAGATGGCCGCATGGAATGGAAAATGACTTTCTTCAGCAGGAAAAGCAACAAAGGTTCAATCTATTGTGTCTTCTTAACCCATTTTTCAAATGGCCTACATTGATCTAACAAGCAAAAATAGGGAGGAAATTAACAAAATTCTTAGGTATTTCTTCTAGCAAGGAATGGGGGACAAGAAAAAGTTCTCACTTCTTGCTTGGGATAAGGTGTGTCACCCAAAAGAGGAAGGGGGTGCGGGAATAAAAGATATTAAACTACATAGTAAAGACCTAGGTGCAAAACTTGTTTGGAGAATGTATAAAAACCCACATTTGAAGTGGGTCAAGATACTTACATCAAAGTATCTCACCAATGTGGATCCCATCAATATTTTCAAGGAACTGTCACCCCCTAAAGGCTCTAGGATATGAAATTTTATGTTGGACTGTAGATACATCATCCAAGATAAACTCACATGGAATCTTGGGAAAGGGGAGGAGGCCCTTTTATGGCAAGATTCTTGGGGTGGTTATAGTACCTTGGATTGTAATATGAATCTTGTGAATACTCGCAGGTTTCTGACGGCTAAATTAGGTGAGAAAGTTATTGACTATGTTACCTTTGTAGATGAGGGTATGGGATGGAAATAAAAGAACTAGACAGATCTTGGTCTTCCCCCAACAGATGTTGCAACTTTGAATAGATGTTTGGAAGACAGGAAAACAATTTTAAACCTTAAAAAGGATATGTTGGGTTGGGATGGTAGTAAAAGTGGAGATTATTCAGTTAAGGAAGGTTATAACTTGTTGAGATCACAACTTATCAACCACTCTGACTCTCCCCTGACAAATTTATGTTAGCATAAAGATTGTCTTCCTAAGGTCGGTTTCTTCTCTTGGCTTGTATTAAATAAGAAGATTTTGGCAGCTGAGAAATTTGTGAACATACAAGTTTAATCAAAGCAGCAAATCTGAGGATAACATGGCTACCTCGAATGGATTATGAATTAGATATTGACGTTACTTCAGAATCCATTGAGAAATTGTTGAATGAGCCTATTGATAAATTTTCCATGAGATTTGGTACCTATGATGAAGCAAAGACCCGAATACAAATTGCTTTACAAGTTCAATAACTAGGTTGGAAAAGACTAAGATTGTCAAAACATTGAAGAGAAAAATCGCAATTACAGATGAAGAATTGGACAAATCTAAAGATGAAACTAAGATACAGACCTCAGTCGGTCAAGAAGCAGAACCGAAACATGATATAGACACCATCGAGTCATATTATGAACCACTTAATGCACCTAAGGCCAAAAGGAGAAAAAACATAAAGATTGAATCTCCATCAAAGAACAACTATCAATCTGTGACTAAGGATTCACCACCTTTGAAGAAAGGTGTAGAAAAATTAACAATACCCTCATCAAAATTTACATACCAAGCAAGGAAGCAGAAGGGTACTACTACACTGAGACAAAAGAGAAAATATGTATGAAACAAAGATGACAATGATGAATCTGAAGACAATCCAGATCAATTCAAGGTTGTATAGAACAAGACACCATAGACTATTGATGAGATTACAAAGGCAATCAAGACAACCAGACAGTTGGGACATCCAAAGATACAATCATATTCTGATTTGACTACCGAGAACAAGGATAAACTCGAAGAAGCAATCATAGGTATGATGATCAACTTCAAACAAGTTCTAGTTGAGTTTGTTGCTTCTATTCCATTTGAATTATATGATAAAGTATCAATAAGATGGTCATATGCACTCCAAACTGAGAAACAAATGAGAGAATCAACTCTCACACTTATTAAAGTTGAATGCACAGTTGAGGAAATACATTATATAATGATAAAGTATGCCAAGCAATTTCCAAAGAAGACAAGAAAACTAATATTTTCAAGGAAATATGAAAGAAGTGGATATTGAGAGCACCAAAATATGGAACGAACTGTTGAATCCACCTGAGGACATTCATGATACCAAGGAAGTAAATGATGTTGCATCTACTGGACCGAGTACAAAACCCATAACAATTGATGATGCAGCAATAGATGATGTATTAGATGGTATTACTAAACTCTTGACTAATTTAGGTCACTCAGAGATCACAATACTTGATGTAACTGAAGGTGATCTGGATGATAAGGCCAAGGAAGATGAGTCAATCAGAGCAACCGAGACTATAGATGAGAAAGACACATCACAGGCCGCTCGAGTAGATGTACCTGGCTAGTTACCTATTATGGTCAAAGAAATTGAAATTGAGACCGAAGCACAACAAAATCCACCCGAACAAATCACCCATACACATGAGGACAAGGGTGAAGATCACGGTAAAGAGACCGAGCATAGTGGTGGAGCTATACAAGGTGATGAACCTAAAGATACCACTGATGTTGCAGAAGAGAAAGGTGAAGGTAACACAAAGACTCCTGAAAAGACAATAGATACATCTACTACAGACATAAGGTCAGCTACCAAGGCACCAAACCAAGTTACTACACTGAGTACCGAGCAAGCAAAGACAAAAACCAAGAAAAAGGCTCAGTTAACATTAGCACTATCACCTTCATTGAGTATTCAAGGCAAGAAGAAGAAGAAGAAGAAGAAGAAGAAGAAGAAGAAGAAGAAGAAGAAGAAGAAAGGAACCAACGATTCAGTTACTCTAGATGAATTCATAAAGATTCCTGAGTAGGATCCAAGGACACTTGATCTAGAAACATTAAAGAAGTATGGTAAACTTTGCACCAGAAAAGCAGCACAAGACAAGCTACAATGATAAGCAAAGAGTGCACAAGTGCTAGAAAAAGCAAAAGATATTTTAATGCAGGTTGTACCAGATATCAACATTGATGAACAAGCCCCCATACTCGACTAACTTGAACCTGCTCACCGAGGCAATTGAAAATCCTGACATTGATGCAGATCAGAAATTAGAAGAGAGAGCAAAAAAGAAGATCCAATATAAAGTTACTGAAAAAATCAGCTAGGCAATGGCAGTACATAAGGTAACTCTGTCTAAATTTGTAAGTGGTTTAGAAACTGTTATATCTGAAGCCATCACAATTCTACAGTAGTTATGCACATTAGATCACTGCACAACTGACATTAGTGAAAATCTAAAGCAAATAGATCAAGATCTTAAGGATAGTGCACATAGTCTATCAATCGAGCCACATGCACTCTAGATGCATTACAACAAGGTACTTCAAAACCAACGGTTGAGACAGGACTTGAAGAAAGAAGAGGAACAAATCAGAGAGCAAGTAACCGAGATACAAGCAATGTTACTACCACATTTGACTATGATGTAGAAACATGTGACATTGGCAAAGAATCTCATTGCCACCCTAGATTTATCAATGACAAAAAGCATATATGATATGCATGCTCAACTAAATTTAGAGCTACTCACCCTCGAACATTTAAAGGAGGAATGGGAGAAGTTACTGGAAACTCTCAAGAATGCCCATCCAAATATTTTTGACAAACTATAAGTTATACTCCATTTGTCATTATTTTAAAAAAAGGGGGAAATATATGTATATATGTATAGTAAAGGGGATACTATAATCAAAATGTTCATATACATATACCGAGTATATACAAAGGGGGAGCGTGTACAAAGGGGGAGTCATTATGCATAGTATTATGTATAATACTAAGTTTTTGATACTAGTGCCAAAGGGGGAGAATATTACTACAATTGCACATTGAAGTTGTCATTAGTTATCAAGTAGACATAATGGACAGTCGATGACAGTCAAACAAGACAGTCGGTTTATATCACTGAAGTGCAGAGTTAACCAAGAGCACTAATCACGCCCAGAGTTAACTGAGCACAGTGATTACCGAGCATACAGACTATACCAAGTAGTGAACAACACTAAGCTACACAACATAACTGAATACTAGTATAACCGAGATACATAGACAACACCAAACACCGAGAGACAATAGTAACCGAGTCGAATATAGACCACCTAAAAGTTTGTTATGGCACATCATTCTATGTAACTGTAAGACCATTTAGGAAGATTGAATCCTAAAAAATACTAGTGGTTTCAATGTAGGACGTTTGTAGAAGACCTTGTGTTTTTTGAAATTTTCATGTGTGTTTTTGGTAGTTAGCAAACACTTCAGCTTGGTGCTTTAAAATGAACCATTTCATTCATGTTCTTGAAGTGTATTTTAGTTTGTAAATCCAAGGAAATGTATGGACATATCCTCTCCCCTCACCTTCGTGGACCTTGGGTGTAAGAGAAATCCATGCAAGTCCTTTAGTGTGGCTAGCTCCCAAGTGCTTTAGTAGAGCCAGTGAGAGTGGATGCCCGACCAGTAATAGGCTAAAGCCAAGACCATCCAAACTGGGATACAAAAGATGTCATTGTGATTAATATCACAATGGACAGGTGTTGAATGCATTATATCGGGAAGAAGATCTCCCTCAGTACCCTTGTGGTACGTTAAAACCTACGGAACGTAACTTTCGTAGGCTGGGAGGCCTCCATAATGGAGCTAATCTTCCGCATGTATAACCACCCGAATAGATGCCCTTACTAAACATCATGTCATAGTAGCCAAAAACCTTCTATTTGTTGGCGTGGAAGGTCAGAGGCCAACTAAGATGCCCTACACTTTCGCGGCTTTTAGTCGAGACAACAATCCCTTGGGAAATGATGACACTTGGGACTTGAAGCTTGGAGTGCCTGAGAAGTGAGTGCACTATAAGGAGGAGCCCATGCCTCCAAGCTTCTAGGTTGTTCGCTATTAGTAAGCGCGGCTAAACTTTGGTTCAAGTGGGGATTCAACAGATATTGTCCTTTCCATCCTTAGGTTGTGATGTGTTTGTTTCAATTTTACAACAACCATTCTTCACAACGTGTCTTGTATGGGTGTTTCAAAAACATTCCAAATGTTCTATTCTATTCTCATGCAAAACATTCCAAACATTTCAAAACCATTCCCAAACATTCTTGAACACTTTGATTCTTCCCAAAATATCTTGTTTCAAAACCTTGTGAACATATGGAGACCAAAAACATTTAACTTGGAGCCTTGCGGTTTGCTTCATTCTTGCATATTCATAGCATAATCCCTCTTGCATACATTGCATTAGTATCCTTGCATTTTCAATCTTAATCCTCTTGCATTAAGCTTGCATCATAACAACACATTGCCTTGCAAAAATCCTCATACTGCATTTAGATCCTTTTCAAAAAAATTGTAAAATCCCAAAGGGATTCAAATTTTAGGGTCTTATCTTATATCATTGAAGAAAGAATCTTGTATTGGTCCCTTATTCCAAAATTTCAAACCCCCCTATCATTTGGTCTCACTCCATCTTTGTCATGTTGGATTGGACCTAGTCCCTTTTTGTCCCTTTATCAAATTGATCCCTTTTAAAGTCAAGATTCTTATTCACTCTCCTAAGGTTAGGCTCTTAGGTTTGCAATTTCCAAAGATTTTTCAAATTCCAATTTTTTTTTTTGCATAAGCCTTAGATTGCATTTTGCATAAGCTCCTTACATTTCAAAACTTGCATTTCCAAAAATTCCAAAAAAATCTTGCATTTGCATATAGTCATCATGTCAATCTTCACTATGTTCCAAGCATCCAAAAGGCAACAAGACACTTATCAACCCATGTTTCCATCACAAGGAAAATCAAAATTACCTTTTGATCAAAGACAAGATATACCTTTGCAACAACAAGCTTTTGAGCCAAGGCAAATGACATCAACACAACCAAACAATCAATTCCATCAAGTCCATTCAAACATGATTCAAAAGTTGCAAAAAAAATTGGCTAAAGAAAAGAATCTCTTGGAAGAGAGGGTTGCAAAGATGATAAAGAGTAGAAAGGAGATCTCCAAACTCCTTGGATGTCCAATTGAATCTTTTGCTGAAATTGACACACAATCTCTCATTGAGAAATCAAAGATACCAAAACTCATCTTACAACTCAATGAGGCAAATGAACAATTTAGCAAAGCCCAATTCAATCATGTGCAAGAGCCAAAAATTTTCAATCAAGTCCCAAATCAAGCTCAATTCAATCAAATTTCAAACCAGTCTCCATGTGCTCAAATTTTAAATCAATCATTCAACCAAGTTCCAAATCAAACCTTTCAACCTGACTGTGGCATAATTCAAATGGGGCCACCACCAAATTAAGAACCAATCTTCATTCCAATGCAACCAAGTGATCTTTGAACAATTTCACAACCTCTTGTGCCAATCATGCAGACAAGACCATCAATACCAAGATCACAAACAATAACATTTCTTAAGGAACCTTTATTGTCTTCAAATTCACCACCAATGTCTTATCAAACAAAGAAAAATTCAAATGTGACATATTTTGAACATCAACCAAGCATAATCAATAAGAAACCTTTTGTTGAACATGTTCATTCCAAAAATTATTTCCAACATGTAAATAATTATGAGGTATCACAAATAAGACCCATCAAGCAGCGCAAGTTCAAATCCAAATTTTTAAAGAATTTGTTTCAAAAATTGGATCAAACAAATAATTTACCCGTGTCTAGAAATGGCTCACCCCAAAACAATCACATGGATGACATACCTATTTCCCCTCAAGACATTGACCTTCAAGAAACATTTATGTTTCTTTCCACCCCTTCATCCCCACATTCCTCCCAAGAGAAATTTCCTCCATCCCCATCAAGTGATTCTTCCAACAATGCAACCTTCCAATGGCTATCCACGAAAGACATCCAAGCTAGTCCTATGCATAGC
>MU226946.1:572376-595733 GCA_018584345.1 Thuja plicata
ATCACTCTCTCCTAGTATTCTCACTTGCAAACTTGGCTTTTGTATCTTTGTGCAATTGTGTTATTGTCAAAGAGCAACATCAAATCTGATTATGGAGAAGAAAGGAGGACATGGGAGCATCATTTGAGGGAGAATCATTTGAAGGAAGTTCTTAGAGTTTTTATGTTTTATATTTGTGAACTCTTGTTTTGAATGGATTTCATGATAGATTAGATAGGTTAGCATATTATTTAGGGTTTGTGATCTCCTAGATATGCTAATATGCCTTTATCTGGTCTTACAGTAACAACTTTTTAGCCAACCTAGATAACAGTTTACACGATCGAGGAGGACATTAATTACAGATTTACAACATTAATTGTCTATGTCTCCTATGTGTAGATGATCAAGGTATATTTTGTACACCGTTGATCTTAGGATAGGGATGTAATTGTTAAGCCCTAATTAGGTCATAATGTTTGATATATAAATGTATATATGTCAAATTTTGTAATGTATGTTGATCAAGAAATGATCAAGTAGCCGCCATATTACAAACATCAGAGATCAGACAAGGATTTTAAGGATAGAGACTACATTGCAGAAATCAGTTTACAATGATGAACTATAACTAATTGAATGTTTGAAGATGATAAGTTGATGACCATCGAGATGCAAAAGTGAATGCAAGATATTAAATCAGTTAACTTATTGTATTTTAATTGATGTCAACTTGATATGGTTTGATTATTCATACACATATCAGTCATAACCTTGAAGAATTGAAGAGACAAAGTTTATGTTATCGGTAAAACATAAAAAAATATGTATACACCGAGTGACAGTGAACACCGACGGACAGTGAACCCTGAGCAGTTCACAGTGTTTACCAAGAAAGTGTTACCGAGCAAGTGTATACTGAGCACCATAGTAAACTGGAGTTGATGATCGAGCACAACTGAAGATGATGGCCGAACATAACAGAAGTTAAAGAATGACAAAACTACTTAGCTGACATAGCTATATTTAGGGATTGAATGATTGATTGCTTTATTTTTAACGATTGGTTAAACTAAAGAAAGGAAAGATATTTAAAGCACGTTTTATTCACAGTTATCAAGGAGATATTTGAGGAATAAAACTAAAGCAGAGCTTTACGAGATAAAGTAAAGCATGGCGAGTTTTACGGATCAAGAAGTGATCTACGAAAAAAATAAGGAGATTGAGAAGCTAATCATGTCTATATAAAGAGACAAGGAATTCATCATAACAAAAAGGAATGCTGAGTATATTCTGGTGAAGATAGAATTCTTCATGCAGATCTGATCATACATGCTGAAGAACAGAGCCAAGGAATTTTGCAGACATCGAGCAACAGAGAATAGAGCATTCACCGAGCAGAAGGAAGAAAGAAAGAAAAGGAACTGAAGAGTACATTGATAAGAGAGGTATTATTAGACTAACAATAGATCTAAATATCTGCAAGTTAAAGTTGTATTTTGAACAGATCATTTACTGTATCAGTTTAACCATTGATTCAGAAAATCTCTCAACCGAGTGGGATTTAACAGTCCTTATTGTATTGAGATACCCAAGAGTATCAAAAGGTTTTCTTGTTGACAACATAGTGAGTGCTAGGTCAAAAGACAAACTATTAGTTTTAAATCCTTTAACAAGGTTGCACTTAATAGTTTGTATTTTAACCTTTAACAAGGTTGGCTCTTCACCGAGCTCACTTCAAAATAGTGAAAATATTTTGGGTTACTGGTCCCAGGTGGGTTTTTCCAATATTGGGTTTCCATGTTAAAATCTATGTGTCAAATGTGTACATGTCTCATTGCATTGATATTTTTCTTTACACATTATTGAAACTGGATTGGTTGGTTAACACCAAATTTATTTACTGCTATTCAGTTAAGTCTAAAAAAGACAAACAGTATATCTTACCGAGCAGGTTATATTTGTTAAAGTTATTTATGACATACATCTTGATGGACTGAAAGATAACTAGAGGGTATTGTATTTAAGAGATAAGTTTTGGTTGGATTTTTGGAATTAATTTTTAAGGCCATTGATTCACCCCCCTTCTCAGTTATTCTAACATACAAAACTAAGGCAAGGCTACTGAGCAGAACAAAGAACAAGGTATTATCATTCACATTGAGGCAATATATTTTTGTATGAGAAAAATGGATCTGTATCAGCAATATTGAGATTGTATATGTTTCAGATCAAACTTCTATTACTCTCTAACAATTTTAATAGACCCTAAATCTCTTAACAGATCTTTACAGAGTATACTTAATCGTCTTATTGTAAATATCTTAACCGAGTGCACACATAAATTGTGTTGCAAAATCCTCATAGGAGGTAGATCTAATCGATCTCATTGTTACTCCTAACAGGGTAAGATCACCAAAAGTGATCATTGTTTGTAAGATTTAACATGCTATATTTATTGCTGCAGTAGTGAAGTTTTGTGGGCCTCATTCCCACCACAATTTTTACCTTCTAACAAGGGTTTTCTGCAATACCAAAATACTAGTGTCATGATTACTTACTTTTATGTATGTGTATTGTTTACTTTACATGCATTTACATTTCAGCAGTGATACTATATGTTTAGTGTATGCAATCTACTCAGTCGGTTAATACAGTACAATGGTTACAAAGAATTGGTTAAAAGTTTTTAAGGGTGTTGATTCACCCCTTCCCTCTTAGTACACACATCTCCATTATCCCAACACACCCACTTGCAATACTCTTTGTATTTTTTTAGAAACAAAGTCTGCATCTCATCCTAGCTGGTTGCTGCATTAGCTCCTAATCCCATAAACCATCATAAGGCAGACTCCTTCAATGTTGCTGGAAACAACTTGAGCTTGTGACCATCTATTTTGTAGTCGAAGCTTCGACAAAGAATGTCAAACTCAAACAAAAAGGTGTCAGGGTCTTCATTTATTAGGCCATAGAACTTTGGAAGTGCAACAATGGGTATGTTTTTGAGGTTAGCATTGTTGACAAGGCTAGGAAGAGGAAATGGAAAGGCAGGTTGTGCCATTAATGGAGGTATTTGGAAATGCATTCGCTATTGGAAAGGAACATTAGCTACATGATTATGAATGACATGCACACTTAGAGCGGAATTATCAAGAAAACTGGCCAAAATTCCAGCAAAAGGTTGAAGGCCAACTATATCAAAAGGATTTTCTTCAGAGGAAGATGTTGCAAGAAATTCAGGACTTGCATCAACAAAAGGTAATTCAACTTCTTCAACTTCTTTAACTTCTTCGTCCAGATTAGCAGATTCTCTTGAAAGAAATCTGCCATGTACATCTCGTTTTCTTCCTCTTCAATGCATGTAAGTAACTATTTAAACTTGTGAAGCAAGTTCGGGACTTCAAACTACTATCTAGAAAATAGCGAACTATCTAGAAATGAAAAATGACTCAATAAGGTTCTCAACTTGACACCATCCCTGACAACAACGCCAAAAATGAACATCCCCTCAATAGGTAATAATAATCACGCCAAAGCTTCTCTTATAAATAGTGTATTCAAACTAAGGATTACCTTTCCTATCATGAAGTGCATTTGAATTGTCAACCCAGAGACATATACTTGAAATGGGACAACACAATTTGTGCACTAAGTCTCTCAAAGAGTCATATCACTTATGTTGTAGGAAGGAAAAATACATGAAAGAGACGTACGCTATTACTGCAAGAAAGTAAACAGAAACAACTACTTAATGAAATTAATGCTGAAAAATGTAAACTCAACTCAAACCTATTCTATCAACCCAAAGAATTTTCTATAATTATCCTTGCAAGTGCTGCAGGAACATACATGAGTTATAATGCTGCAAGAGGAAACAATAAAATCTACTTAAAATGTTGTAAATGCAAAAAGCAACCCTAACCTATTCTAATCTAATCCACCTCCCAAGTGGGCCCCCTTGGTTGGCTTCTGCTAACTACTAACACAAAGGACAACTCAAAATCACTCCTTCATTATATTTCCAGAAATTGATTACATCATAATGAAGACAATGCACAAAACCAGAAAGAGTAACTTTGTTGTGCAAATGCAACAATAGTATATTATCAACTAACTAAAAAATAACAATCAAATCCCTTTATATAGAGGATTGATGTTTATTCAAAGCATACAAATAAAGTTTGACTAATTCACGCCATAGAGAAAGGAGAATGTAACAGCCCACGATAGAATGCCATAAAGTCTGGATAGCCGATTCAACAAAGTATTGACCGCTGAGAAAATATAGCAGAGTTATGTTCCTATATTCCCTGAGATGATGGTTCCTCTAATGTAGCATGCATTTCTCACGATGTCATAACAGTTCTCCCTGTTGTAGCTGATACTTCGTCATTTCCTCTTCAATGTTGTCGATCCACTCTCAAGCCGCTCCTTTTTTCTGGCAGGTTAGTAGTCACATGCAAATATATATTCAAGTCAACTATTCAACTCAATCCAAATATTAGAACACACATTCAAATAGTTATATGAAATACTACGATAGATATATAATGTTTAGAAAAATATGTCATTACTAACTACCCATAGGCTTTGGTGGTTCAGACTGTACTTATAACATGATCACAAGTTCAAATACTTAAAGGTTCACAAATGTCTTGGTAATGTCTAAAAACAGAGTATAAAAATGAACATAAAATAGAGACAAATTATTGTCCCATCAAAGGTCGTGAAAGCCTCGATTTGATATCATGGCAGAGAGTGAGGAATGGGGCATGATCTTTGTTTCTATGCTTATTTGGTTGAATTTTTTTTTTCACCTATTATGTGGAAGCTCATTCAAGCCTCAATCTTGAAATTATGGTGAGAGTGAGGAATTCAAGGCATGGTTATTTCTTTATTATTTTATCTTTTTCTTTTTTAAAAATCTTTGATCTTGATAATTTTTTTCTTGTATAATGTTTGCTTCATAAAACACTCGATGATGATAGATAACATAACAAATAATAAAAGACATATCCATCCATTTTTCATTTTCTAACATATCTATCTATTTCGTATATCCTATCCATATTGCACTTTCCCCTTTCATTCAATTATCCATTTATACACTTGAGCGTGCATTTGATCAATGAGCTAGCTTGGACACAGTTCCATGTAGTTGTATCCATACACATATTTTCACACATTTTTATTTCACACATCTTTTCAAGAGTTTGACCTGAATTGTATCTTTCTAGCTAATCTATGGAGAGGGCATCTATCTATCCATCCATCCATTCGTCTTTCTTGTATCATATCAATGGGGCATATCACTAGTATCATTTTTCTTTGAAATAATGCAATAAAAAACATTGTCTCAAAATAGGGCAAAATGTAAACATCTAAAAACAACTATGCATTTTCATCATGTGGCCCTTAGCATTATTCTTCTATCCATACTATTTAATTAAGCTAACATTTCTTCTATTATTTAAATCATTTTATTATTTAATTAATTCATTATCACCTTCCTCTATTGATTAAATAATTTTATTATTTAATTAATTCATTACCTTTTTCTTTATTATCAAGCATTGTCACTCTCAAGAGCTAGCATTATCATTATCAAGCATCAAACTTCCATACTATCACAATGATATCAAAGTTATGCTACAAAATCTGAGAGCAAATCTACATCAAGCATTCAAGCAACAATTGAGTCTCCTAAGACCTTTGAATTGAATTTTTTTATCGTTTGATGTTATGTATATACCTGGGATTTCATTTCGTGTTAGCGTGGATTGTGAGTTTGTATCTTGCATATTTGCATCGTTTCTATTATTTTCATTTACATTTTCACATCATTCACACTACCATCTATCAAATTTCATCATTCAATGATACTGTCATTCAATCCCTACCATTTGATCAAGTGTTATGTGAGACATATAAATAAGACCTCCACTTATTCATTTCTCCCTAACACTTGCAAGTACCCACACTACGATAAAATTATCACTTTCATGAGCATTATCAATCGAGAGTTAACAATTACCAAGTATTTATCTATCGTTATCCTTGTTGGCGTCAATGTGGTTTTATCTCATTCACATGGCTTAAGTTTACTTAGATGACATTCTAGATTATCTTCATAACGAAGCCATATTCCATTATTAGTCACATAGTATTCAATATTGCACATAGTGCATTTAATTTTTGTTGTAGGTTGTTAGTTCACACCTCGTGACACCTTTGCTATTTATATGGGGTGTTTGTACGTTTTGTACCATCTCAATTTCATTATTTACTTATTGGTGAAAAAACATCTTTTAGGTTGCTCTCTTTACACTGTGAAGGTTATTTCGTTCATAGTTCGTTGTCCTTAGGTGAAACCAACAATCCTATCCTTGTGCAATCAAAGTTATGCTACAAATTCTGAAAGCAAATCTACATCAAGCATTCAAGCAAATCTCAAGTAACAATGGAGTCCCCTAAGATCATTTTGTCAATATTATTGTTTATCATTTAATCTATATAAAGACCTTAGACTTCATTTTGTAATCATGTAAATTGTAAATTTAGATCTTGCATCACATTGTTCCCATCTTACTTAATTCACATTTTCATCATTTAAAGTTATTATTTTTTATTTTAAAAATAAATTACATTAAAAAAAACTAGTCCTTAACTTACACATTAAGTCATAGTTTTTTAATATATTTATATATCTTATTAAATATTTTTAGTTATTATGTCTAATAGTCTCATGAATATTAAATCCAACTAAGCAACCTTGTGGAAAGATTATTAGGCCCACCGTAAAACTTAATTATAAATTGTAGACCACAAACACTCAACCCCACTCAATCAATACAAACCTTCTCTCATCTTTTATTATTACTTATTTTGTCAAGCAAATAATAAGACTTCTCGTCCTTTGTCAATACAAATTTCTTGCCCATCACGTTTAGGAAAAAATTTCCCATTTCAAACCTTATCTAGCTGCTTAACCATCTTCCATGGGACCGCGGGCTTAAAATAAAAGAGCTTAACGACAAAATCCGATACAGAAAGGCCCACCTTCCCTTCCCACCGCAAGCGACGGCAGAAAAGGCGGCAGGAGAGGGCGAACGTCAGCATCGCCGTCCGATCATCCTAGAGCAGCGGACGCATTAAAGTTGGCCTTCTCGAGGCGAAAAAGGAATATTAAAAAGAATTAGGCCACACAAATCGAGAAGAAGCATAATTTTAGAAAAAATGCAGATAAGCCCGATAAACAGAAAGCAAAGCCAAAAGGCATGTTAAAATATTGCACGGACGGTGCCACGTCATCACTAGCTGCCCGTCCCACGATCTGGTACACTGTTCCGACACGTGTCAGAGCGGGCTGCCCGCGATGCCCGGACTGCCCGGCTGAGTAGCAGGTACCGTCGTCTATACTCACCCCATTTTTTCAGCTCACGTTTCGACATAGAAAACCTAAAGCGGGGAAAGGGAAGAAATATTAAATGCGTACAAGTCGTTGAATACGCGCTTAAATTTTCCGTTTTTCTATGGATCTGAATTCAGCTCGGTGATCTGAACATTTTGAGTTCTTTCTCGGAGGTTGCCGTTGAAAATTTCGCCGGTTTGAGCCGAAATTCGAAACGTACCGTGAGATCTTTTTTCAAAGCCTTTGTGACAATCCGGCGCCTTGTTGAGATCGTTTTGAGCTCTTCTTGGAGCTCGCCGTTGAATATTTTGGCCGTATTGAACCTTAATTTGGAAAGCCTGGTTAGATCATGCTTTGGAGCTTTGTGAATGTTTTCAATAGATTAGACAGGGTTATGTTGAGTTTTGTTAAGAATTTTGGCTTTGGATCGGCTATTCTACGACTCCAGACGGGTTTTCCAAGGAAGCTCTCTGGGTGAGTTTTTTTCCAGAGTTCCGAGGCTCCTTAAGCGGATAAATTCACGTATTTCGAGACTAGAACCGCTGTTTTGGCATTTGGAAAGAAATTTCGTTTTACTTCGCTTTTGTCTTTGGGAAATTCCGCTCAAATTGGAGAGATCTAGGGATTGCAGTGGAAAGATGGAGAATATTTTAGGGAAAAATGAAAGGAGGAGCTCAGAAGGTTAAAGGAGGGTTAATCCTTTGTTTGGTTTTGAAAGGAAGGAAAAAATTGGCGAAGATGCAAGGCTATGCATGGACGGCAGAGTGAAGAGCGACAACGAAAGCGGCACATGTGGCCTGTCCCTGCTCTTGCTACAGCCGGTGATTCTTCCAGTGTTAAGTTTCTTTCTAAGGTATTTATTGGTTAATCTTTTGTCTGGGAGATGGTTTGTATCGTAATATTTTTGAATTGATATCAAAATGATTCGGAATGATAAGTATTTTGAAAGGAAATCTCTCTGGACCAACATAAGCAGAAATTTTCTGCCGCTGAACGGATATTATGCAGATATTTTCCTCGTATTTCTCGCTCAGCAGATTTGCAAGTCAGCTATATATGTCGTACAGAACTGGAGATTGTGCAAGCAGTTTCCTCGTATTTTGTTTTTATGTTTTTGGGTAACTAGGTTATGTTTATTTTTCCTGTAGAGACGTGGAATTTGCAATTTTATTTTATTTATTATTCGGTCCAAGATTTTTTCTTATACAGGTTTCCAGGGCATATGTTTATTTATTCCCTATTTGCTGCTCCCTGGAATTTTTTGTTCTTAGATTGTTAATTTCTTGGAAGAATACACAATCAACCCTCATTCTGTTATAGTTGTTTAATAATATATATTACTGGATTTCATTTCATCAATTTCGGATTGGAAAATTTTCGCTCAGATTATGAATGATGATTTAACGTGGGAGATTATTGATCAACAACCGAAAACAGATGTTAATCATGGTTTGTTGGAGTGGCTTACTTTGTGGCACTCGGTATGTGTTGTATTGAGGTGGGTTATTTGGAAAAAGGTGCGTCAGTTCTTGTAGGCTTACCCTTTGCTTTGAGAATTTTGCAGGATATGAGAGCTGGTGACATTTGGGGCTCAAATAGTAAACCTATTTATGGAAACCAGAATTCTAGGTTCAGAATTTTTTTGAGATAGTATAGGCACCAGAGATCTATGCTTTTTCATGAAGGCAGGGATCAAACCTTGGCTGCATAGAAATTCTCCTAGAGAGTGTACCGGTCAGGAAATCCCAGCTTAGCTGCAGAGAAATTCTCCACGAAAAGGCATCGACAAGAGAAATCCCATGGCCTCGGTATAGCACACAATTGACGCTCGATTGCAGGAAGAGTACAGGTTAAATATTGTTATTCTAGCCTCTGTGAATATGGAAAAAAATGACCCACCTAATTTGATTATTGGTTTGAGGAAAAGTGGCAGTCTAAGAGAAACCTGTCAACGATCTCAAGAGTTTGACCCCCCTGATTGGTTGGGGGTTTTAGGCAACATGACTGTCTGATTTAACCTGCCAATGATCAAGATTTTGATCCAACTGATTGGTTATAGGCGTGAGAGACAGTGGCAGTCTAATAGGGCTCAACTTGAAGGTTCAGCTTTGAAAGAACGGCAGAGCAAATATAAATGAAAGGCTGAGTGTTCCTTGAAGGGTTGCGCAGAAACGGGTTAAAAACTTGGGTTAGCTGATCCTTTGAGATCTTTAGCGAGAGACATAGGACCTATAATTGCTTTGAGATCTTTAGCGAGAGACATAGGACCTATAATTGTTTGGAACGTTATTTTTTTTTATTAATGTTCTGGGATGTTGTGGTCAATTTGATTGCAGTCTTCTTCCGAAACCATTTTTATGGTTACTGGGAAAGTGCCGTAGGGCAATTATGATTTGTTTTCTTTGCTTTTTGAAACACTTTGGTCTCTGTGCAGTCTTCTTCCAGAAGTATGCAGATTTCTGGGTACAATTTTCATTTGTCAAATGTTCTCAAATGAATGCAGTAGAGACAATTGTGATTTTCTTGTTTGTTTTTGTGCAGCACCTAAATATACATTGGGTATTATACAAGAATCATGTAAATTTCTGGGTGCAATTCTGGTTTGTCCGAAGTTTTCAACATGAATGGCTGTAGAGATGATTGTAATTCCCTTATTGCCTCTAGCAGCACTGTAATTTGTGTAAATAAATATCCAGTTTCTTGTGTTGCAAAGGTAAAATCATTCTTCTAAATTATTTATTGCTCTGGATTGGTTATCTAGTGGGCAACTCGATGTCTATTGATTTCAAAGCTCCATATGCTTTACCGAAGGCTGATAAAGGATGCTACATAAGATTTTTAAAACCAAAGGAAGTTACAAAAGATAAGTTATATCTGATAGTTCACATGTGACAGAGAATCAGAAACCGAAGATAGTAGGCTTTTTGGGCTCTTATCTTGGTTCATCTACTGTGACTTTGTTTGCATTGCCGTGATCATCTTATTCTGTAATTTCCTGCATTTTTCCTCTCTGCTTGGGAGGAACATGCACATCAGCACATTCAATTTCATATTCTTTTGCTTAGCATTAATTTTGGAGAGGTCCCTTAAGTAGAAGCCTGTATAATATATTTTTTGTTGTTGTAGGTAATTGCAATCTGTTGCTTTTCCTTCGGTAAATTGTTACCCAAAGTAGTTAAATCTCTAGAATGCCAAGAATTGGATGTATTCAATAAGTTTCTCTGAATTGATATGTTTGAAAGGCTTGCATATTGTACTTGTTTTTTTTTGTTAAATATAATTTTCAACAAAAATGCATGAAGAAGGGCTGATTTCATTTGAATTTCCAGGATGGCCGTAAAATCAGTGCTGGAGATTGTGCACTCTTTCAAGCTGGAAATGCACCGCCTTTCATTGGGATTATTCGATGCTTGACAGAAGACAAGGAAGGTCAGGTCAAGCTAGGTGTGAACTGGTTATATCGACCAGCAGATGTTAAGCTAGGGAAGGGGGTTTTGCTTGAAGCGGCACCAAACGAGGTTTTCTATTCATTCCACAAGGATGAGATATCAGCTGCTTCGTTGCTTCATCCATGTAAAGTTGCATTTCTTAGGAAGGGTGTTGAGCTTCCTTCAGGTGTATCCTCATTTGTGTGTAGGAGAGTATATGACACTACAAACAAATGTTTATGGTGGTTAACTGATCAAGACTATACTGATGTAAGTTTTTCTGCACCTTACCTGTTTAAATCTGGACGGAGGAAGGTTTCTTAATTGTTTGTTGTATTGGCTATTCTGAATGCATTATTGGAGTTTTTTGAGATACATCTAGTTCTGCCCCCCTGTACTTTCAGAACCAACCTTTGAGCTGAAGCTGGATGCAAAAATGTTTTTACTATGGGAGTGTAAATATAGAACAACTCCAAATGATGGGAGTGTAAATATAGAACAACTCCAAATGATTTGACCTCACAAAAACAAGATTTTGCTACGAGGTTGTGAACTAAATGAAAAGTTCCCTCTTTCATAATATAATGCAATATGTAAGTGGTGAGGGTTGTAGCAATATTGCTCTAAATAGAGCCAATTCATTACTACTATAACAAATTGGATTCGTTTGTCATAAAACTTCGCCCTTTATGTGAAAAAATGCCTTGCAGATTCGCCCTTTATGTGAAAAAATACCTTGCAGATGTTGGATACTACCTAGTTAGTAGTAACTCTCTGTTTGATAAATCTCTATATATCCTATTTTGTTATGAATATCATTTCAATTTTTTGGCATTTGAAGATTTCAACTAAAATTTTATGTTTGAAGCAGACCAAAGTGAGTTATTTTCTTCTCTTCATGGGTAGATATAGTTAAGTTAATAATACAAGTGTCTTTGTGGTTGTAAAGGGCACAATGAATTCATATTTTCTCATCAAATTCCCAGACAGGGAAGTAACTTCTAATTTTGGACGACTGGGAATACTGTCCGAGCTGCAAAAATAGGGATGTTGGGACATTCAACAATGATTTGGTTCTGTGCTACTGTTTTATAGAAATACTTCGTTTGCAAGAATAGTTCTAACTGATTACTAAGGGATAAAAGCTTTAGTATGTTATATTAATTGTCTAAACTACTGAAAAAATAGATTAACAGATTCATTCATTTGCTGTGGATTGATTATCGATTGGCTTTTGTTACTCAATATGCTCTTTGCTCCAGTGCTGTTCTAGTTGGTTTGTCTTGGGATATTTGATGTGATTTGCCTATGGTATGGCAGCTGTTTTTATTGATTTATTTTGATTTAATGGCATACTTCATTTTGAGCATTTATAGCTTCTAATGTTGGACTGCTGGTGCCATGGCAGGAACGTCAATCTGAAGTAGATCAGTTATTGGATAAGACTAGACACGAAATGCATGCAGTAATTCAGTCTGGAGGGCCCTCCCCTAAAGAGAATGGTATGTCATCAACCTTGAAGACTGGTTCAGATAATGTGCAGAATGGTTCATTTCCTTCTCAAGTTAAGGGTAAAAAGAGAGAACGTTCTGATCACAATACAGATCCTGTGAAACGGGAGCGTTTATCAAGATCAGATGCCAGTGAGCCAGGGCATATCAAACTAGAATGCAGCACTAGACCAGAAGGCATTGCAAAAATCACTAACAAAGATGGGAGTCTTATAAACTCAGAATGTGTTGGACAGCTAGTGCATCTCATGCAGCTGGATAGAAATGATGCCACTAAGAAAGGAATTGATTTGGCTTTATGGCGTAAAGAGCTTGTAGGAGTGGTTGCAACAACTGATCAAGAGGACTGCCTCAGCCAATTTGTACAGCTCAGAGGCTTGCCTATTTTGGATGATTGGCTTCAAGAGGCCCACAAAGGGAAGACTGGAGATGTTGGCAGCCCAAAGGAGAGTGACAAAGTTGTTGAAGAACTTCTAATAACATTGCTACATGCTCTTGGCAAACTGCCTGTTGATCTTGATGCATTGAAGACTTGTAATGTTGGCAAATCAGTGAACCACTTGCGTAATCATAAGAACACGGACATTCAGAAAAAGGCAAGGAATTTAGTTGATACATGGAAGAAGCGTGTTGATGCAGAAATGAAGAGCATTGATACAAAGTCTGGATCAAGCCAGGGCGTATCATTGCCTTGTAAGCAGGCACCAGTCGAAATTTCTCATGCACATGCGGGTAGGCGTGGAGGACCTGCTGAAACTGTGAAAAGCTCAATGCCATCAAATTCTACTGTAAAAGCAGTCTCAAATAGGTCAGTGCAGACAGATATTCTATCAAGAACAGCATCTGCCCCCTCTGCATCTGTCAAGGTGTCTGGCTTGCACTCATCAACCATCAGTTCCAAGGATTCACACTGTAAGGAAGAGAAGAGTAGCAGTTCAAGTCAATCTCAGAATAACAGTCAATCATGGTCAAGTGAACCTGGAAAAGTTACAGGCTCATCTTGGAAAGAGGATGCCAGGAGTTCCACTGCAGGTTCTTTGAGTGCTAAGGGATCAAGTACAGGTTCACGCCATCGAAAATCAAATAATTGTATGGTGGGTTCTGGTAAGGGAGGATCTCAAAAGGAAGCTGGCGGAGGGAAAGTAAATATATTGGGCAAAAATACATGTGAAAAGACAGTGCAACCTGGCCATGCATCTGATAAGGCAACAGAGAATGGCCGTGGGGATAATGCAAGTAGTCATAGATTGATAGTTAAACTTCCCAATCCTGGACGGAATCCTGCTCCAAGTGTCAATGGTGGAACAACTGAGGATATGGTCATTTCAGCAAGTAGAGGGTCTTCTCCTATCACTTCGGACAAACATGAGACAAATGATGTGAAAACAAAAGTGAAGGTTGAGGTTTGTCATGCTAATACTGCCTTAGAGGTTAATACCGAGTCCTGGCAGAGCAACGAAGTTAAAGATGGCTTCACAGAGGGTGAGGATGGAGACAGATTATCCACTGGTATTCCAAGTGAAGAGCGCAGTAGAATAGGTGAAGAAATTGATAAAACATCTGAAGCATCTAAAACAACTCTATCATCAGCATCAGGTAAAGATGTGGTTGATGCAGAAATAAGCAGGACATGTGAAAAAGTTCAAACAGTAGTCTCAGGGAGGAGCCGTGCACATGTTTCTAAAGCAACTTGTTTTGGTAGAGATGATGGTGCCATGAAGCTTCTGGCAAATGTGGCAGCGAGTGAGCCATCTAAGGATGAGCAAGGTCCCTATGGCAACTCTACAAGACAAGAGTTTATAATGGTAGGTGGTAGTTTGGCTGAGTCTACAATGAAGTGCTCTATAGATGGTCTGAATTCTCAAGCTGTTGATGATGAAGATGATAAAAGTACCATAGATACAAAGGAACTAAAGGATTTCATTGACACAAGAGGTCAACTGGATGCTGATAACAGTGATTTTTCTGGCAAGTCTTCAACAATTGGAATGTCTGTTTATCAGAAGAATGCATCTGATCTCTCCAAGGATTTGGAATGCCCCTCACGTGGTGCTCTAGAGGATTCAAAACACCCTTCTGAGAGCATTGGCATGGCTACTGTTTGTGCTGGCATGCTGTCTGAACATAAACATGTTGCAGATGGAAAGGAAGAAGGCCTACCATTACACAAAGGTATGGACCAGTGTACAGAACAGATGCTGGGTCAAGAAGCAAAAGAGGTAAGTCAAGATACACCAACAGAAGAAGGAATAAGGACAGGAAACACAAGTAAGAATGATGATGACCAAGGAGCTCAACCACATGTGGAAATGTGTAATGCTGAGGTTAGTATGGACAAAGATATGACAGAGAATACTGTAGATGGTCAAATGATACCTTTTAAAGAAGAGTCGGCTGCAGTGACTACAGTCAAAGATTCTATAAAGTCAAGTAATTGTGTTCTAGATGTTCATAAAGAAACATCAGAGTATGCCCACCCAGTTGCAGAAAAGGTTAAACAAGAAGCAGATGCAGATGAAAAATCAACTGCATATTTGTATAATCAGGGAGTCAGTTTTCCCTGTAGCCTAAAAAACAACCAGACACAAGATATTGAACTGCTGGATGCCAACCAAGTGCAGGACTCTAGAGTGGATGAAGATAAGAACATGGATGTTGATACACAGCACCTTTCTAGCATAAAAAGCATTGCATCTGCAGATGATAATCAGGCAACTGTGACAGAAAAGGAGGAAACCATAGAGGTTGAAAAAGGTGCAGGAAATGCAGGTGGCAGAGAAGTAGAGGAGACAAATCACGTTCCAGCTGTTGTTGATAGGAAAGTTACAGAGATAAATGCAAGAACAGATTCAGGGTTGGACACCCATGAAAGTCAAAGAGAGACTTCAAATGAAGAGTTTGAGATTGCCAATCATTCAACAGGAGCAGCAACCGATATGACTATCTCCTCAACATTGATTTCACAAGAAGAGCAGCAAATTGAACACTCTACAATACACAGCATCCAAGCAAGCAAATTAGATGGGACTGAAAAGATTGCAATACAAACAGCAATTCCTGCAAAAGGAGTTTGTGAGTTCAGCATCTCAAGTGTAAAATGTGATTTTGACTTGAATGAAGGTTTTGCCGTCGATGAAACAAACCAAGATGATTCAGTCATATGTTCTACAGCTCTTTCTATGATTGTTCCTATTTGTAGTACTCCTGAAACACCTATGTCAAACCCCAATGGGTTGGCAACGCCAATTCCAGTGGCTATTAAAGCTAAAGGACCTTTGATGCCACCTGCTAGTCCTCTGCGCAGCAAAGGAGATCCAGGATGGAGGGGATCGGCTGCTACTAGTGCTTTCCGACCTGCTGAACCTAGGAAAACACAGCACTTCCCTCATGAAGGTCCATCCTTAAATGATGCAGTCAGTTCAGCTAATGGTACAAGTGGAAGTCAAAGTCGTCCCCATTTAGATATTGATCTTAATGTGCCTGATGAAGGAGTAGTGGAAGATGGATTGGCAACTCATTTATCTGCACGAGTGAAAAGTTCAGAGCTTGCAACTGCTAGCGGTCATGACTTTTTACCTTCAAGAAGAGAACCGTCTGTTATTGCTGGGAGGCTTAATTTAGATTTGAATCGTGTTGAAGATTGTGAAGAAAGCGATCCTGTTGCAACTGTAGTTTTGGATTCTTCTTTGAAAACTTTAGCAAATGGTTTTTCTCACAAGGAGTCACAATTTCCTAGGGGTTTTGACTTGAATGATGGGCCTATCGAAGATTTGGGAATAGAACCTACTCAATGGAATTCTGGCACAAAGAGTAAAGGGAACTCTTACCTCTCATCTATGCCTGGGTTGAAAATGAACAGTGAGTTGGTGCATGCAACATCATGGCAGCCCCAAGGAAATGTCCATTCAGGTCTTGCTGTCACCTCACTTCATTTGGATAGAAACGAACGGACTTACCCAGTTGTTGCCACAGGTGCAGCACAGCACATTTTAAGCTCAACTTCTGTATCTCCGTATTGTAATGACCCCTATAATGGGCCAGTACTTGGTGGCGCAACTTCTGCTAGTGCATATCCAGCTGCTACGCAACCCATGTTCCCATATGGAGGATTTCCATTTGCTCCAAGCCTACCTTTTGCTGCAAATCATTTCTCAGGAGGACCAACTTCATATGCGGAATCATCTGGAACTGCATGCTTCCCAACAGTTCCCTCCCAATTAGTCAGTGCAGGAGCACCTTCTTCATGTGTGAGGCCTTATGTGATGAATCTTGCTGACATGTCTGTGACAGAGGGCTCTCGTAAATTGTCAAGACCAATTCTTGATCTAAATGCAGGCCCGGGAACAGTTGATTTAGATGTTAGAGAGGATAGGGTAGCTTCTAGGCAGTTTTCTATTGCTGATAGTCAGCCATCACTGGAGCAGCAGCATAGAGCATTCTACCAGGCAGCAGCTTCGGGAATAACATCTTCAAAGAGAAAAGAACCTGAAGGAGGTTGGGATTTACATTAAACTGGATACCTGCCACCTCAAAGTAGCCTTGCCTTCACTTGGTTCTGTATTCTGTACCACAGATGAATTTGTCACCTGTCACCATTTATGTGTGCTTTACAGGCAGTTTTCCCATGGCTGTGACTGGAAGGTGTTTGTAATCCCCACAGCATTATATTTGACTTGTAAAGCAGAACAAACATAATGGCAGATACTCCACATCTAAGCATCTTGCTTCTAATGTTGGTTTACACATTGCTTTGAGCTGCACGCATACCAAGTTTACAAATCTGAGAACAATTTTACACAATCTCCCCCATAGCCTGCTGCTGCTCTTGCCTGTGTTGGAGTGGCAAATGTTAAGAGTCTAGGCTCATTGTAATATCTGTAAATTTCATATCAAAATCCTCTTTACTTGATACATCATGTTGAGTAATCTTTGGATGTTTGCATGATTGCTGTCAAAAAATTGTAAGTCAAGTGTCTTGAAAAGCAATTATATGCTGACCTTACTGGATTTGTTTTACTTTCCTCAACATTGTGCTAACTGCCATCAGAGTTGTTCAACATTCATTTTGATCAGGCAATATGCTATTTACATTTTGACTTCATATTTGTATCCTGCCTACTCATTGTTAGTAGTTAACTATCCATTTGTTACAAAGCACATTCAGCAGGATTTTTAACTCATTTTTATATACTTCGTAAATGTTACATTTTGCTGTTTTCAAATGCTGAAAACACCACCAGATGCTTACCTTTTGTTGTTATAAAGTCCTTTTGCTTAACTTAGGGTTAAGAAATTGACAAAAACAAATATGTACATCATGTATGTTGGCAAGGCAGGCAGAATAAACGGTATTTGTTGTCATGATGTCAACATGTGTCAGACCATATAAAGGAAACATGGCAGCTGTTAACTCAAAACCTTACTAATTATCAGTGGCGGTATCTGTCTACCATGTGTACAACTACAAAGCTTCCTTAACTATGGTTCAATTATAAACTTTGTACTGAATCAAAGATATTATCATTATATGTTCCAAAAGTTGTAGCTTGTTGCCAACTTTAGGCTCTGCTCAAATGTACATCAGATACTGACAAAAACATTGATTCTGTGACCTCCACTAAATGGCAGACACGAAGGTGGCTCAAATTCCTGGTGCGTGGAATGATGCATATTTGTCTCAAAGCAGCTTTGAAGATATTTGTTCCAGTTTAGACATTCGCTGTCAGATACCCAGGTGCCTGATGTCATGACATCTGGAATATGCCATGTAGTGATACCAGCTAACATGACATTTTTGCAAAACTTCTCCGAACTTAAATAGGCACCTCAAATAACTCATGTTTGTTTTTTTAACAGAATCTCTATTGGTTTTCACATTCACAGATACTACTGCTGTCAAATCCAGCTCTTCAACACATGAATTCTGCCTTGCTTGCATCAACAATGAAAAGGGTACAATCGCTAGCAACAAATAAGAAATGAGAAAAGGAATATAAGAAATGTTTTAGTACTAGACAAGAAAAAAATGGCCTTTGTATCTTCTGTACTCTAGAATCCTTTCCCTGTCTATTTCAGATGTTTGTGAATGCTTTTTACAGGAAGAAACAAAATGGCATTCAATGACTAGTTTATTACAGTGTTTTTTTGTTTGATGTTTACAGAACTTCTTAGACTCATTTGATTCTCTGTTAACTATCATTGGGACTACTGATGTGATGGTATTTGAAATTTTGGATGTTGCCGATTCCTGCCTTGACATGTCACTCTTGATTACTTTGGTAGGAGTTACAATGGTAATGCCAAGTCCTGTAGTGCAAGGCGGATCCAGAAAAGTGGGGACTGGCTTAGGGAATTTGTGACGTATCTCCTCATCCTTCACAACATAGGGACGGAACAAAAATGTCATAATTGGGAGCCATTTGATTACATCCAATTACAGTAGCAGGTCAAATTTGAGATACAGAGTGTTATGGGCCTCACCAGCAGTAAAGCTTGCTATGCTATTATCTTCAACATTCTTGATTTTAAACTTGAAAAACAGCTTCCAGCAATAAGCTTTCGGTTTTTTGTAAGAAGAATGTAAGGTCTTAACATCTTTAAACTGATTTGGTGTTATAACTTGGTTTTCTGTGAGTGGACAAAGTAGTAAATGCAATGGAGTGCTCTGCCTGCATGGTTGACTTCTTGTAAGGCAATCAATTAAGGTTTTACCTTTTTATGTTTATGGGCAGCAAAAAATGGGCCATTTTTTATGATGGAATGCTGTCTGAGATTGGAAATTTGGACCTAAATTTATGCGTTTTATAGTTAAATGCTTTATCTACAATTGTAATGGATATCCCTGTTGGCCCTTCTGGATGCTATAAAGAAGGAAGATCCTTACAAATGTACCATCTGAATGATCCACTATCTGCAATTCTTGTGCATTCTTCTGCTACTGCTTGGGAATTACTACCTGGAGATGAAGATTTGACATCTGGCCAAATTCAAAGAATTTTTTTGAAGCTAGCTGTGCTGTCCATTGCTGTATTCAAATGGTTCAACAACCATGTAGAGGGGTTCAATCTCCGGATCACCTCACACAGACTTAAGCAGTGTTTGGTAGCAGGTGACAGTGTGGAAGGCAACATTCTGCACCAGCTAGGCAACCGTGACAGTGAAGGACTGGGTGTGTGAATAGACGACTATTAAATTCACCAGCCACTTTGGTGTATATTTTATTGAATAGTACATGAAATTTTAGCATTGTCATCATAAGATGCAAAACTTCAAAAAGCAAATCATCTGTCTTGGTCAAAGCCACAGGCATCAGTCTGGTGTTGATTTTATTGAATAGTACATGGAATTTTTGCATTGTCATCACAAGAAGCAAAACTTCAAAAAGCAAATCATCTGTCTGCACCAGCTAGGGAACCGTGACAGTGAAGGACTTGGGTGTGTGAACAGATGTGTGTGAACAGATGACTATTAAATTCACCAGTCTCTTCGGTGTTGATTTTATTGAATAGTACATGAAATTTTAGCATTGTCAACATAAGATGCAAAACTTCAAAAAGTGAATCATCTGTCTTGGTCAAAGCTAGACAAACACATTTCAAGTTTGGCCAAGTTAATTTGTACATCCAGTCTGTTAGAATTGGACACCCACCATAAACAAGTGAAGCATAAAAAATTGACAGAAGAGGGAAATATAATTGGATGAGGTTAGTTGGTACTAAGTATGCAAAGTGATCTGTAAAAAGATTAGAAATCATGTTTATTTGACAAATGGGGGCTCAGCTTTTGATGAAGCAAGCAAATGGTACAGGGCAGAAAATAGACACATTTTGATCAACTGTGCAAAACTGTTGATTCTTTAAGGGTGATTTTATGAAACCACCTGTTCCAAAGTGCAGTTTTACAACTGCTGGGTGATCACAGAACCAGCATTCTGCTTAAAGTGGCAGTTTCATCCTTCTTCTGGTAAGGATTTGTGGTGTTCCAAATTTTGCACTTTTCAACTTACTAGCATCTTTTCATCTTAGTTTGAGCTTATCAAAGCATAAAATCAACATTGTAAATATGAATTGGCATATAAGGGAAGCATCCAAGTGATGTGTAGTTGAATTTTCAGTTATTTAGTAAGCAATTGTGACTGTAAAAAGTTTGTAACAGAATGAGAGCCTGTGATTGATCATAGGAATAGAATATTGGTTCTTCTTGCTTCTTGTATGCCATTTGATTGGAGAGCCATCTGACCTCACTTGCAGGAGTTTTCATGCAGAATTTAGGTTCTCCAAGGTAAATCCTTAAATCCACATTCTTGTGTGGTTTTGCTTGAGTTCATATTCAAATATGAATTATAGTAGCAGTAATTCAGATCTTTTATTAAATATGATTCACAAACTATCGTATAGAATTTCTTTCTTAGTTAACAGACTAAAAAGAAACATGAAGCAAAGACGCAGACAAGCAAACAAGCATGATTTCTAATTCCATGAATGCATTCCTGCCAAGTGATCTTGTGTGATATTTACTTGGATAGATCTTAATTTGGACTACTTTGGTTGAGAATGAACAAACGCTGTGGATGGTTAACAGCTGTCTGGGTAGATGGATTTATGTCTATAGAATGTCTATTTTCTCAGTTTACACAATTGAATGTAATGGTTAGCTAAAATGTTATAGGACCTAAATGAGGCAAGCAGGATCCATACTTTTCCACGATTTTCACTATTAAAATATTATTTTTAAGGCAGGATTGATGGTCATTGTGAGGTAAGTTTATACTTCCTCACACTAAAGCTACTTAACAATAGAGCAAATTGCATTTAGAAAAGTAAGAAATGGGAATTGAATGGATAGCTGAGAAGCTGGGAACAAATAATGTGCTTATTTGATTTGGCAAATGTCAGACTTTGACCTTGTCCATTGCTTGATTTGATGTGACAAAGGGCTTACGGCACATATGAGATTAGGAATGTGTGACAAAGGTGTTAATTGATTTATTTTTGTTGAGGACAAGATTGTGACCATGTCATACATCTTACTCCTGGACTAAGCCATGTTGTGTGAACTTGTCTTGGAATAGGCAAGTCTGGTTCGTTGTTAACAGAGAATCTACTCATCTCCAGTACTTGTCACTGAGAAGTGGTTGTGTTGAAAAGACTGCTCTGTTATAAGATGAAGAGCAGACTTGTATTGATAATAGTCAAGCCCTTATGGTTTGTATAAATTTGGAAAATGTAAACAAGTAAGAATTCTATTATGATGCAACTCAAATTTGTCTGAGATTGAGATTGAGATTGATGTGATTGAGACTGAATGCATTTTAGATGTTCTCTCTGTTTGTGCTTGATGATGATGCTTGATGATCCTAATTTCTCAGGAGATGTTCTTAAATGTATTTTCTAGGTGTCAACTGGAGATTTTCAGTCCTTGAATTGACAGGACAATGCCAAACCTTCAAAATAGCTTAACGTTTTGTGGCCTAGTTTTAGGTGGGAAAATGCTAGGAAACGATGATTGATGGGGCTTAAGGTGATATGTAGTGGTGATAAGCTGATGGGTTTTGTGGTTTCAGGAGTAATAGTTGTTGGGTGCATCAAATTACTCAACTTAAAACTAAACCATGCATTTATGACATGAGAAGTGGTGTAGAAGTGCGAGGTATGCACTTTTGCCAGTTAATTTTACTTTGTAAAATTCAATAGATAACTCGAATTCTTGGGATTATGATGGTTTTCAAAGTGCAATTAATATTCAGACAACATTCCTAATTTAGTGGGCGGTTGGTGAATGGAATGCAGACAGTAGGGACACTTTGTATTTGTATTCCAAGCAAGATCAGGACATTAATTAATAGAATTATTAAAAAATGATTCTACAATTAGAAAATGGGTAGTAGGCAAGCAAGTGTGCGTGACCCATTTTTGTAAGATATGTGACGAAGCCAACAAATGTTTGGAGACCCAAAAAGTTTGAGAAAGAAACAAAATATTGTCATAAAACCAGGGGGCGTACATGCAAGTTTGTTGTAGACGTAAAAAAATGTTGCAAAAAAAAAAGCCACGTCACAAAGAGTTCTCAAGTGATCTTCTCGTTCAGATACTGGGTGAGGCGGCTGTAAGAACACTAGAAAATATCTTGAAATCCAATTATGGAAAGATGCAAACGTTTTTATCGTGTTTACAATTAGAAATTAATTTCACTAATCTACACAAATATGTAAATACCTACAATATATTCTCTGTGAGGTAGGAAATGAGAATACTAGCCCGTTTGGCTACTGGAATACCATATCCTGGATATGGTCAATTCAGGAAGATGCTTATTCTCAAAATGAAATCTGGAATATGGGTCGACCCGTTTGGTTCACCCAGAAGATGAATGAGAAGATGCATAAGGAATTTTAATTCTTTATTTTTTAATTTCTTTGAATATGGTGTGTATGTGTGTATATATACACACATGCACACGTGTATATGTATATATACATGTGTGTATACACACACGTGTATGTGTATATGTACATAAATGTGTGTATATGTGTATACACGTGTACACAAATGTGTGTATACACGTGTATGTATATACTCAGACACGTGTGTATACACACATACACACATACTTGTGTGTATACACGTGTGTATATACACATACAAGTGTATACACACACACACACACACACACACACACACACACACACATATATATATATATATATACACACACACACACACACACACACACACACACACATGCATATAGATATACATATTTACAAAACTGAACCAATGGCATGTTTACAATGAAGATGTGTTGAGGAGTTTGCTCGTTGTTTAATGTTAACTATTCTTGGACAATCCACTCATACAACAGTGAAATGCATGTGGAAGGGATGGTTGATAGTGTCCCTTGATGGAAGGGGGATTTTGAAAGACTTGTTATCATTGTATTGTGTATTTCCAATATGTTTGGATGTAGGGCAGACCAGGAGAATGAAGGATCACTCACTGATTGCATGATAACCCGGTTTTGAAGGGTCAC